>OU343223.1:155699806-155784435 GCA_910596185.1 Chrysanthemum makinoi | reverse complement strand
TGCTGGACTTTATGTGTGTTCATCCGCTATTTATATATTCTCCTTTATTAGTCTCTTCCTTTTTCCTCATGTGCCCCGAGAAATCAATTTTTAGCTTCCTAAGAAGATTGGGATTGATCTTGGCATCCCCAAATTGAATTGCGCACAATCTTTAAAGGTTAAACTACCAATTTAATCGGCTCTTCACGCCAGTGGTAATAATGCCCATTCTTCCTTTTCATATTGCTCTTCCATTGCAATACTCGTAGCGGGGCGCATGAAGGCCATGCCCTAGTGGTTTCTCCATCGTGAATGACGCAGTGAGTACATCGGGTGAGTGATGTTGGCTCTTCTTCATCTTCAAGCGGAGAGTTCCTCGAAGCTCGACTCGCCCACGCCTAGGAATTTTTCTACCCATGTATTCCAGCCTTACCGTGAATCGAGATTCTCGTTTACGTATGCATTCATTAGATTCTCTTCTCAAGATTCTTCACAACCCCGTTGTCGCCAGTTAAACACAAGGTTACGCCAGAATCTCATTAGGTAGGTTACTGCGCAGTAACTCGCATCTCGCTATTCTAATTTTTCCATTTGTATCATCGACCTAAACTTTGATTTATCATCTAAAAATTACCTTTGATTCCATAGCCGTGATAACGCCAAATTATGCATGTTTTAGTAGCGATCCGTGTTTTATGTATGTTATTTGGTTATAATCATATGCTTTTGTTGCTTAATCGATCAAAGTGCTTTGTAGTTCATTTGTAGCCAAGTACCGGAAAGTGGAGAAAAAGACGGAAAAAGAAGTAAAATACGAAGATTTCTCCATGTATGAAGAATTCCCGACCAAAGCAAGACTTGTGGAGTATATTCGAGAAGATAAAGTCATCAAGTTAGTGGTCCAAAGACTCAAGAATAAATTTCAAGAAGGAAAACGAGAAAGAAATGAAGAAAAGAAGCTTAAACGAAGAAGTATTGGAAGACTCGTGTTCCCCACACACCTTCACCATTTGGGCCATAACTTTTTCATACCGACTAAGTCAATTTCCCCGCTCAAGGCCACGGAAAGCTAAGAGAAATATATACAACTTTACCGTTTATGACTTTTTGTGATTTTGATCCAACCGATCGGTTGAGACCCGTGAACCGATCCGTTGGAGAATGGTCACGCACACCAACCGACGGTTTGAGCTCAACCGATCCGTTGGAGGTCCTGCTTCAGCCATTTTTCCATTACTAAGGTTCCAAACTTGTTCCAAATGATTCTAGGTCCTTCCTTCATGTATTCTAGGTCCTTCTAAACTCCTTGGAGGCCAAGTTCAACATTTAATACTCCTAGGCTTGGAAGTAGTATAAATAGAGGCCTTTGCAACCTCATTTCACACACCACAACTTGAGAGATCTTCTCTCACACCTATCTTACCACCACTACTACTCTCTTAAAGCCTAAATTCGTTCATAAAGTTCCAGGAAACTTTGGAGGTCCAAGAAGTCATCATTTGGAGGTCAAACTATCAAGAAGTCTACCCAATACTTGGGAATCATTACTACATCATTTGTAATCTTATTCCAAGCATTATAAGACCTTTAATCATGTTTTCCATGTTCAAAGTTCTAAGTTTATGTTTATGTTTGCTATGAGTGGCTAGTTTCTTTATACACTTGCTTAAATGATGTTGATTATCATATGATTAGTTAGTTTGTGTTAACATGTTTTAATTCAATTTCAAGTTGATTCTAAGACCCAATTGTGCTAAAGTTTCATAGTGACATTTGTTAATCAAGTTTGGCTAATTGATAGTAATCGTTGTGGTCGAAAGGACTTATTGTTATTCAACTAGTCATAATCATTTTGTCTATGGATGATTGTTTTACCCATTATTCTTGATTATACAAAGGAACTAAGGTGTGGTTGTAATAGAAACGCTTTTGATTATCAAATTGGATTGGTTGGAAACATCTAAATGGTCGTAAGATTAGTTGTTGAGAATCAATTGTAGCCTTTTGTCTATGATCGGTTACCTTTTGTATTGACCATTTCTTAAGCAATTTGATGAACAAGTGGATGTTTTTGTGTTTAAGTTTATGTATGTAAACTTATGAAACTTGAATTGATCTTGAATTGATTGGTTAAACTTAATGCTTGTTTTTATAAACTAAACTCTTGATCAAAGTTTGACTTGTAAGAACAATAGATTAGTCCACCAACTAATTATCACAACCAACATGTTAAGAGGTTAACATAATCACATTAATCTATGATATGAAACTAGTCTAAGCAAGTGTAGTTTTTAATCATCTGAATTTCATATATCTATTTTGCTCTATTAAATGTTTTGGATAGGCTCGAATTCAAACTTGTGTTTAGATTCACTCAAATCCTCGAACCATCCCGACTTACCTTCATAATCTTGCTATAACGGACGGGTATACTTGCTCGTATGTGTTATTGGTAATATTGGTAATTCACCTTTTATAAATCAAAAACTTGCACCAACCCGCACATCAAGTTTTACCACGCTGACGATTGTGTTTCAACAAGTTTTGAATTCCCTACCGATTCAACTAAAAAAATTCTCAGAAACCTTAACCGGATTCAGGTTCTCAACCAATCGTTACAATTTTACCCATCAATCAATCGGTCTTACCGACGGCCGCGATCCCGCAACCGATCCGTTACCTCTCCTCCACCAATAAAACTATTTTCGTTGTTTGTCCGTGTGTTTAGATATTGCCCGATTCTCTAGGACATTGTATGAACACCGAAAGCAAATGAATAGAACCAATTACACCTCTTACCAACCCTAACCATTGATTCAAGGAGGAGGAACACGCTTTCATACCATTAGAAAAATCGGTGCCAAGTAGTACCAAACCCACCATTTGATAACCTCATTGAAGCCAAAGTTGTTTATAACCCTTTCACCAATTTACCTTTTCCCATGGCGGACGATCAACCCATATGGGGAACCAACCAAGCCGTAGCACCAACTCCCGAAAGTGCTATTGTTGCTATTAACCTTGGTGACAACTTCACCGCGGAAGGGACATCACCTTCTATGATCAAAGATCGACATTCGATGGCCGCGGCGTCGGGCCGATCCATTATAAGCACACGTCAATTCATCAAAATCAAGGCATGTTCCGCTATGGCGCACACCGATGTCAATGCCATTAAACTCAAACTTTTCCCATCATCACTCACCGGAGATGCTAAAGTATGGTACAATGAATTAACCCGTGAATCATCAATACTTGGGAGGAGATGAGGCAAGCTTTTGTGAGCCGATTCTTTCCACTCGCCATGTTTGATCGACATGGGAGAAATTCGTGTTTCAACCAAAAATCCAAACGAACCACTTGTCGAAGCTTGGCTTCGAATGAAAGATTTGCTTCATAGTTGTCATGGACATGGATTATCAAAAGGAACCATTATCCAAATCTTTTACCATGGACTAGATGAAATCTTTCAAGGCATCCTTGATGCTGGAGGAATTTTTCTCTATAAGACTCCCAACGATGCACATAAATTGCTCGAAGATCGAGTACTTCTCAAACTTGATTGGTCCAAAGATTCTAAAACTAAACCTCTCCTAAAAACCGTTGCTTTTGTCGAAAACACCGATACCTCAAAACTCATGGAGAAGATGGAAGCGTTTAAACTCAAAAATCAATTTCCGATACAAAGATATCAAAGAGGAAATGAATGAAATGCAGACGGATGCAACAATTGTGAGGAAATCATCCATCGTCCGAAAAGTGCGACGAAAAACTATGGGTGGACCGAAGGAAGGAGAAGAAGTTATGATCAAGGAGGATACCGTGGAGGAGGATATCGTAGTAATTATTACGTCGAAATTCGAAATTGGCAAGATCGCCGACCAAGGGATGACAACCGTGATTCTCAACCACGAACTGACGATCCACCACCACACAAAATCCACAAAAAGATGGAAGAAATCAATTCGAGAAAACCATGAGAGAATTTGTGGTCGCCAAAAATCTGCAAATGATTTTATCAAAAATCAATTTTTCAATCTCAAAGCCAAAGTTGAGCAAGGACGGAAAAATCATCAAGCATCTATCCAAGATCTTGAAAACAAGTTTGGCGATTTTCTCACCAACATTCCTCTAGACCATCTTGTTCATTGCCAAGTAATACCCAATCCAACCCAAAACCATCAAATGATAAGACGTACCATCCACCACAAACAAGAAACGAGTATGTCAACGCTATCTTCACAAGAAGTGGTCTATCGAACGATTCCAATCCGAATATTATTGTTTCCGCCGGTGGAAGCAACATCAATACCGATCATGCCTCATTGATCGAGAAATTGAAGCTCTCTCAACAAAACATCGATACCCAATTCATAAGCATACGGAGGAGATGATGGAACTCCGAAATAATCACCACGCTTCAAACTACGATGCTTAGGATGACACGCCGATGTGTGATCCCATGGAAGCGAACCTAGTCCAACATGAAGGATATCACGGGAGATATCACCACCAAAATTCCAAATTGTACTTCTTTCCATACCACAAACCAACCCATACATATCTCGATATCACCATGGAATACAATACCTCATCCATCACAAACATTTCAATACACCTAAAACCTCAGGAGGAGATGATGAGAGAATGGATGGCCACCAAACAAAAGCCAATGAGAATATGACGAACCTGTTGGTTGAATTGGAACATAAAGTCGATCAAGGAAGAAGGAACCAACAAGCGATAAGCCAAGACTTGGAGAGGGGGATAGAAAGATTAAGGAACAGAAGTCCATCATGTTGAATCTCTTCCTTACACCACAGATTCCAACTATAGACATGAGTTTGTCTACAAACCACCCCTTCAATAATACGAGAACGATAAGGGTGAGGATGAATTTATCGAAGAGGACGAGACCGAGCACATTCTAACCACGCCAAATCTGAACCAAATCATGTCTAACTCACCAACCGTGTCACCTTTTCTTGAGGATTGCACCATGCATATCCCAATGACTCAATTAAAAGGTTCTGAATGCAATTTATTTCCAAATCATGTTGGTGATGAAAAGTTCAACAAAACCAGTGGCAACTGGAATGGAGAACTGGAAAGAAAGATAGACAAATGGCCCGAGCCACAAATTCCGCTTTAAATCAAAACGGTAGGACTAAGCCACCTCCTACAAATCACCTTGAGAATGTGGATGCAATATTCACTGAGTGGAAAGTCCTGATGACTAAAAATCATAAAGATCCGCCACTGCCCTCATTTCTAATGAAATCGACCAAATGTTCGAGATAACAAAGATGGACTTTCACTTGGTCAAACCAAAAGAATCAAATGTATTCCCATCCATTATGGAGTACAAACCAAATATTCCATACCCTCAACATTTAAGAGCTGAAATTCCCCATTTGAACCGTATGGTCAAAGTATCCTAATCCGAGGAAGATTCGAGTCAGGCATGACTCTTAATAAAACAAGCGCTTCTGAGGCAACCCTGTGCTTTTGATTTTTCGTGGTCACTCCCAAAGTCTTAACCTTCGTTAAACTTAAGTGGGGGGTGCCACCTTTAATAAAACCTTTTGTTTGTTTATAAGATTATGTGCAGTGATGATTTCTCCAAAGGACGCCGTGAATGAAGAAAGATTTTAAGCTGATAAACTCATTGACATATCTGGTTTCATCTCTATTTTCCCTATTTCTATACTTTGAAGTTCGCTTTTCATTGAGGACAATGTCTAACTTAAGTGTGGGGGTGAATAGGTAAAATTAGAGTTTTCATGCTTATTTTAAAAATTGCCTCATTCCCAGGATCTAGTTGTTTTCACACGTTTAGGATTATCTATTAGAATAACTGGATCATTCCACTGGTAAAACTGGTAATATTTGAAACTTCGAGATGTGTTCCGATTACTATTGCAATCCATTCTGGGATCGATAAACATTTGCTAGCACATATTATACCCTTTTCACTAAATTGTGAGGATTTGAGCCTATTTCTTATTAGCATACATCTTTCATGCTTAGATCTTTTGCAAATGAGTGTGCCGTGATTTTATTTATTCTAGAACTTGTACTTGTAAATCATTACCAGACCGCAGTGAGATTGCATTCGTATGTATATAAGTGAATTCGTGTGATAAAGAGGCACCTTAGGATTTAACCCAAATGGCCTTCCATTTTACATCTAATGATATATTAGCTAACCTCATTGGTTAGTTAACCACCCACATGGACCCATTTGTAGTGCTCATTTTTAGCACTAGATACCCTAGTTACACCTTCTGAGCCATCCCTTTCATTTTTTGTTTTACCCAGAAACTACAAAAAGATTTTACACTTTAAACCTTAGCCTATCCCGTATCAATGTCTAAATGGTTGGTTGCTAGTCGCCTGGAAAGTGAAGATTGTTCAAATGATTATGAGTACCACATCCTATGTGATTGATTGAGCCATGCGTTATGTTATGTTCCAAAAACAAAAAAAAAAAATAATAATAATAATAAAAAATATATATATATATATATATATATATATATATATTGTGTTGAAAGTATGGAAATAATAGCCAATGTGCTATGATCGAGGAACAATTGTCATGGCAAAGCAAAAAGCCGTGGAAAACTGAAAGAAGAAAAAGCAAAGCTATAATCGCTTATTTGGTTCGTGGAATGTTAGGTAGCAATAGCATATTATTAGACTTGATTTCATTTTTATTTTAACACCAATTTCATAACATTCCCATGCCTTATCCATACCCTTAACCCTTAGCCATATCATTATAACCCGAATTAAAGTCCTCTTTAGATGTTTTACTTGGTGCTCACGCCACGTCGGTGGAGTTTTGTTTCTTGTACAAGCCTATGGTAATATTTAGATCATGATTGTGCAATATGAGTGTACTATTCCTTAATACTATCCATCTCTAAATAAATTGAGTGTTGAGTGAATTATACATCCGTTATTTTTCGTGAGGTGTTTTGAAATGTTAATCATGCAAGAAAATCATTAGATATTGTCAAACATCTTGATGGTTCACCTTTATAAAGCATAATTGATGAATCCTCTCTCGTATTTCTACTTGGTTGATTTGCATCACATTTTTCATAATCATGCATCTTGTATGGTTTTTCCTAGATTTGCTTTGAGGGCAAGCAAAGTTAAGTGTGGGGAATTTGATAACGCCAAATTATGCATGTTTTAGTAGCGTTATCCTTGTTTTTATGTATGTTATTTGGTTATAATCATATGCTTTTGTTGCTTAATCGTATCAAAGCGCTTGCTAGTTCATTTGTAGCCAAGTACGAGAAAAGGAGAAAAAGACGAAAAGAAGTAAAATACTAAGATTTCTCCATGTATGAAGAATTCCACCAAAGCAAGACTTGTGAGTATATTCGAGAAGATAAAGTCATCAAGTTAGTGGTCCAAAGACTCAAGAATAAAGTTCAAGAAGGAAAACGAGAAAAAATGAAGAAAAGAAGCTTAAACGAAGATATATGAAGACTCGTTGTTCCGACACACCTTCACCATTTGGGCCAACTTTTGCATACGGACTCCGTTTGACCCCCGTCATGCGGCCACGAAAGCTAAGAGAAAGATCTACAACTTTTCTGTTTATGACTTTTTGTGATTTTGATCCAACCGATCGGTCGAGACCCGTAACCGGATCCGGTTGGAGAATGGTCACGACACCAACCGACGTGTTGGAGCTCAACCGATCCGTTGGAGGTCCGCTCAGCCCATTTTTCCATTACTAAGGTTCCAAACTTGTTCCAAATGATTCTAGGTCCTTCCTTCATGTATTCTAGGTCCTTCTAAACTCCTTGGAGGCTAAGTTCAACATTTAATACCCCTAAGCTTGGAAGTAGTATAAATAGAGGCCTTTGCAACCTCATTTCACACACCAAAACTTGAGAGATCTTCTCTCACACCTATCTTACCACCACTACTACTCTCTTAAAGCCTAAATTCGTTCATAAAGTTCCAAGAAACTTTGGAGGTCCAAGAAGTCATCATTTGGAGGTCAAACCATCAAGAAGTCTACCCCAATACTTTGGGAATCATTACTACATCATTTGTAATCTTATTCCAAGCATTGTAAGACCTTTAATCATGTTTTCTAATGTTCAAAGTTCTGAGTTTATTTTTATGTTTGCTATGAGTGGCTAGTTTCTTTATACACTTGCTTAAATGATGTTGATTATCATATGATTAGTTAGTGGTTGTGTTAACATGTTTTAATTCAATTTCAAGTTGATTCTAAGACCCAATTGTGCTAAAGTTTCATAGTGACATTTGTTAATCAAGTTTGGCTAATTGATAGTAATCGTTGTGGTCGAAAGGACTTATTGTTATTCAACTAGTCATAATCATTTTGTCTATGGATGATTGTTTTTACCCATTATTCTTGATTATACAAAGGAACTAAGGTGTGGTTGTAATAGAAACGCTTTTTGATTATCAAATTGGATTGGTTGGAAACATCTAAATGGTCGTAAGATTAGTAGTTGAGAATCAATTGTAGCCTTTTGTTTATGATCGGTTACCTTTTGTATTGACCATTTCTTAAGCAATTTGATGAACAAGTGGATGTTTTTGTATTTAAGTTTATGTATGTAAACTTATGAAACTTGAATTGATCTTGAATTGATTGGTTAAACTTAATGCTTGTTTTTATAAACTAAACTCTTGATCAAAGTTTGACTTGTAAGAACAATAGATTAGTCCACCAACTAATTATCACAACCAACATGTTAAGAGGTTAACACAATCACATTAATCTATGATATGAAACTAGTCTAAGCAAGTGTAGTTTTTAATCATCTGAATTTCATATATCTATTTTGCTCTATTAAATGTTTTGGATAGGCTCAGAATTCAAACTTGTGTTTAGATTCACTCAAATCCTGCTAACCATCCCGACTTACCTTCATAATCTTGCTATAACGGACGAGTATACTTGCTCGTATGTGTTATTGGTAATATTGGTAATTCACCTTTATAAATTTAAAACTTGCACCAACCGGGCACATCAAGTTTTATGCCACGGGATTTGATTGTGTTTCAACAAGTTTTTGAATTTCCCCAACGATTCAACTAAAAAAATTCTCGAACCTTAACCGATTCGTTGCCCCTCAACCGAATCGTGTTTTACCCATCAATCCTGTCTACCGACGTGGTCGTGATCCCGAAACCGATCCGGCATCTTCTCCCACCAATAAAACTATTTTCGCTTGTTTGTCCGCGGTGTTTAGATATTGCCCTCGATTCTCTGGACATTGTATGAACACTGCCGAATAGAACCAATTACACTTTACCAACCCCAACGATTGATTCAAGGGAAGAGAACACGTCATACCATTAGAAAATCGTGTGCCAAGAGTACCAAACCCACCATTTGATAACCTCATTGAAGCCAAAGTTGTTTACAACCCTTTCACCAATTTACCTTTTCCTATGGTGGACGATCAACCCATGCGGGAACCAACCAGCCAGAGCACCAACTCCCAGTGCTATTGTTGCTATTAACCTTGGTGACAACTTCAATGCGGAAGGGACATCACCTTTCTATGATCAAAGATTGACAATTCATGGTCGCGGCGCTGGCCGATCCACATAAGCACATTGCCGAATTCATCGAAATCATGCAGATGTTCCGCATGGCGACACCGATGTCAATGCCATTAAACTCAAACTTTTCCCATCATCACACGGATATGCTAAAGTATGGTACAATGAATTAACCCCAGAAATCATCAATACTTGGGAGGAGATGAGGCAAGCTTTTGTGGCCCATTCTTTCCACCCGCCATGTTTGATCGATTAATGGAGAAATTCGCGCTTTCAACCAAAATCCAAACGACCACTTGTCGAAGCTTGGCTTCGAATGAAAGATTTGCTTCATAGTTGTCATGGACATGGATTATCAAAAGGAACCATTATCCAAATCTTTGACCATGGACTAGATGAAATCTCTCAAGGCATCCTTGATGCGGGAGAATTTTTTCTATAAGACTCCCAACGATGCACATAAATTGCTCGAAGATCGAGTACTTCTCAAACTTGATTGGTCCAAAGATTCCAAAACTAAACCTTCCAAAAACCGCTTGCTTTTTTAAAAACACCGATACCTCAAAACTCATGGAGAAGATGGAAGCGTTAAACTCAAAAATCGACTCGCAATACAAAGATATCAAAGAGGAAATGAAGGAAATGCGAGACGGATGCAACAATTGTGGAGGAAATCATCCATCGTCCGAAAGTGCATTTATAAACCTACTGGGTGGACCAAGGAAGGAGAAGCGAGTTATGATCAAGGAGGATACCGTGGAGGAGGATATCGTGAGTAATTATTAATACGGTCGAATTCGAAATTGGCAAGATCGCCGACCAAGGGATGACAACCGTGATTCTCAACCACGAACCGACGATCCACCACCAAAAAATCCCGACAAAAGATGGAAGAAACTCAATTCGAGAAAACCATGAGAGAATTTGTGGTCGCCAAAATCAAATGATTTTATAAAAATCAATTTTTCAATCTCAAAACCAAAAGTTGAGCAAGGACAGAAAAATCATCAAGCATCTATCCAAGATCTTGAAAACAAGTTTGGCGATTTTCCACCAACATTCTCTAGACCATCCTTCACTCATTGCCAAGTAATACCCAATCCAACCCAAAACCATCAAATGATAAGACGTACCATCCACCACAAACAAGAAACGAGTATGTCAACGCTATCTTCACAAGAAGTGGTCTATCTAACCATTCCAATCCAATATTATTGTTTCCACGAAGCAACATCAATACCGATCATGCCTCATTGATCGAGAAATTGGAAGCTCTCTCAACAAACATCGATACCCAATTCATAAGCATACGGAGGGAGATGATGGAACTACGAAATAATCACCATGCTTCAAACTACTTATACGAGGGATGACACGCCATGTGTGATCCCATGGAAGTTTAACCTAGTCCAACATGAAGGATATCACGGAGGATATCACCACCAAAATTCCAGAATTGTACTTCTTTCCATACCACAAACCAACCCATACATATCCTCGATATCAACCATGGAATACAATACCTCATCCATCACAACATTTCAATACACCTAAAACCTCACCGGAGGAGATAATGAGAGAATGGATGGCATACCAAACAAAAGCCAATGAGAATATGACGAACCTGTTGGTTGAATTGGAACATAAAGTCGATCAAGGAAGAAGGAACCAACAAGCGATAAGCCAAGACTTGGAGAGGAGGATAGAAAGATTAAGTAAGGAACATGAAGTCCATCATGTTGAATCTTTCCTTACACACAGATTCCAACTCTAGACATGAGTTTGTCTACAAACCACCCTCAATTCAATACGAGAACGATAAGGGTGAGGATGAATTTATCAAAGAGGACGAGACCGAAAGCACATTCTAACCACGCCAAATCAACCAAATCATGTCTAACTCATCAACCGTGTCACCTTTTCTTGAGGATTGCACCATGCATATCCCAATGACTCAATTAAAAGGTTCTGAATGCAATTTATTTCCAAATCATGTTGGTGATGAGAAGTTCAACAAAACCAAGCAGTAAACCGGAATGGAGAACCGGAAAGAAAAGATACAAATGGCCTGAAAGCCAAATTCCAGTTTTTAAATCAAAACGTAGGACTAAGCCACCTCCTACAACTCACCTTGAGAATGTGGATGCAATATTCATTGGGAGTGGAAAGTCCGATGATCCTCCGAAAAATCATAAAGATCCGCCACCTGTCCTCATTTCTAATGAAATCGACCAAATGTTCGAGATAACAAAGAGGGACTTTCACTTGGTCAAACCAAAAGAATCAAATGTATTCCCATCCATTATGGAGTACAAACCAAAGATTCCATACCCTCAACGTTTAAGAGCTGAAATTCCCATTTGAACCGTGCATGGTCAAAGTATCCTAATCCGGGAAGATTCAGCCGTGCCTGATGACTCCAAACAAGCGCTTCGGAGGCAACCCGGTGTATTTTGATTTTCAGTGGTCACCCTCAAAGTCTTAACCTTCGGTTAAACTTAAGTGGCGGGGTGCCACCTTTAATAAAACCTTTGTTTGTTTATAAGATTATGTGCAGTGATGATTTCTCCAATGGACGCAGTGAATGAAGAAAGATTTTAAGTCGATAAACTCATTGACATATCTGGTTTCATCTCTATTTTTCCTATTTCTATACTTTGAAGTTCGCTTTTCATTGAGGACAATGTCTAACTTAAGTGTGGGGGTGAATAAGAAAAATTAGAGTTTTCTATGCTTATTTTAAAATTTTGTCGCCCTTGTGATCTAGTTGTTTTCACACGCTTAGGATTATCTATTAGAATAATCGATCATTCCACGGTAAAACTGGTAATATTTGAAACTTCATATGTGTTCGATTACTATTGCAATCCATTCTGGGATCGATAAACATTTGCTAGCACATATTATACCCTTTACACTAAATTGTGAGGATTTGAGCCTATTTCTTATTAGCATACATCTTTTATGCTTAGATCTTTTGCATGATGCGTGCTAAGGATTTTATTTATTCTAGAACTTGTGCTTGTAAATCATTACTGGTACAAAGAGATTGCATTCGTGCCATATAAGTGAATTCTGTGATAAAGAGGCACCTTAAGATTTAACCCAAATGGCCTTCTATTTTACATCTAATGATATATTAGCTAGCCTCATTGGTTAGTTAACCACCCACATGGACCCATTTGTAGTGCTCATTTTAGCACTAGATACCCCTAGTTACACCTTTCCGAGCCATCCTTTCATTTTTTGTTTTACCCGTAAAATATAAAAAGATTTTACACTTTAAACCTTAGCCTATCCCGTGATCAATGTCTAAACGTTGGTTGCTACGCACTGGAGTGAAGATTGTTCAAATGATTAGTGAAACTACATCCTATGATTGATTGAGCCATGCTATGTTATGTTCCAAAACAAAACAAAAATAATAATAATAAAAAAATATATATATATATATATTGTGTTGAAAGTATGGAAATAATAGCAATGTATGATCAAGAACAATTGTCATGGCAAAGCAAAAAGTCAGGGGAAAACGAAAAGAAGAAAGCAAAGCTATAATCGCTATTTGGTTCGTGGAATGTTTGGTAGCTAGCAACATGGGTATTAGACTTGATTTCATTTTTATTTTAACACCAATTTCATAACATTCCCATGCCTTATCCATACCCTTAACCCTTAACCTATCATTATAACCCTAATTAAAGCCTTTAGATGTTTTTACTTGGTGCTCACGCCACGCCTAAGTGGAGTTTTGTTTCTTGTACAAGCCTATGGTAATATTTAGATCATGACTGTGCAATATGAGTGTACTATTCCTTAATACTATCCATCTCTAAATAAATTGAGTGTTGAGTGAATTATACATCCGTTATTTTTCGTGAGGTGTTTTGAAATGTTAATCATGCAAGAAAATCATTAGATATTGTCAAACATCTTGATGTTTCACCTTTATAAAGAATAATTGATGAATCCTCTCGATTTCTACTTGGTTGATTTGCATCACATTTTTCATAATCACATCTTGTACCTGATGTTTTTTCCTAGATTTGCTTGAAAGCAAAGCAAAGCTTGTGTGGGGAATTTGATAACGCCAAATTATGCATGTTTTAGTAGCGTTATCCGTGTTTTTATGTATGTTATTTGGTTATACTCATATGCTTTTGTTGCTTAATCGATCAAAGTGCTTGCTAGTTCATTTGTAGCCAAGTACGGGAAAGTGAAAAAAAGACTAAAAGAAGTAAAAATACTAAGATTTCTCCATGTATGAAGAATTCCCACCAAAGCAAGACTTCAGGAGTATATTCAGAAGATAAAGTCATCAAGTTAGTGGTCCAAAGACTCAAGAATAAAGTTCAAGAAGGGAAACGAGAAAGAAATGAAGAAAAGAAGCTTAATCGAAGACATATTGGAAGACTCGTTGTTCCCACATTATCCCCATTTGGGCCATAACTTTGCGACTGCTTCAACCCTCGCTCACGCCACGAAAGCTAAGAGAAAGATCTACAACTTTTCTGCTTATGACTTTTGTGATTTTGATCCAACCGATCGGTCGGACCGTGAATCCTGATCCGTCGAGAATGGTCACGCACACCAACCGGACGGTTCGAGCTCAACCGATCCGGTGGAGGTCCTCTCAGCCATTTTTCCATTACTAAGGTTCCAAACTTGTTCCAAATGATTCTAGGTCCTTCCTTCATGTATTCTAGGTCCTTCTAAACTCCTTGGAGGCCAAGTTCAACATTTAATACCCTAGGCCTTGGAAGTAGTATAAATAGAGGCCTTTGCAACCTCATTTCACACACCAAAACTTGAGAGATCTTATCTCACACCTATCTTACCACCACTACTACTCTCTTAAAGCCTAAATTCGTTCATAAAGTTCCGTGAAACTTTGGAGGTCCAAGAAGTCATCATTTAGAGGTCAAACCATCAAGAAGTCTACCCCAATACTTTGGGAATCATTACTACATCATTTGTAATCTTATTCCAATCATTGTAAGACCTTTAATCATGTTTTCTAATGTTCAAAGTTCCAGTTTATGTTTATGTTTGCTATGAGTGGCTAGTTTCTTTATACACTTGCTTAAATGATGTTGATTATCATATGATTAGTTAGTGGTTGTGTTAACATGTTTTAATTCAATTTCAAGTTGATTCTAAGACCCAATTGTGCTAAAGTTTCATAGTGACATTTGTTAATCAAGTTTGGCTAATTGATAGTAATCGTTGTGGTCTAAAGGACTTATTGTTATTCAACTAGTCATAATCATTTTGTCTATGGATGTTTGTTTTTACCCATTATTCTTGATTATACAAAGGAACTAAGGTGTGGTTGTAATAGAAACGCTTTTGATTATCAAATTGGATTGGTTGGAAACATCTAAATGGTCGTAAGATTAGTTGTTGAGAAGCAATTGTAGCCTTTTATCATGATCTACTTTTGTATTGACCATTTCTTAAGCAATTTGATGAACAAGTGGATGTTTTTGTGTTTAAGTTTATGTATGTAAACTTATGAAACTTGAATTGATCTTGAATTGATTGGTTAAACTTAATGCTTGTTTTTATAAACTAAACTCTTGATCAAAGTTTGACTTGTAAGAACAATAGATTAGTCCACCAACTAATTATCACAACCAACATGTTAAGAGGTTAACACAATCACATTAATCTATGATATGAAACTAGTCTAAGCAAGTGTAGTTTTTAATCATCTGAATTTCATATATCTATTTTGCTCTATTATATGTTTTGATAGGCTCAGAATTCAAACTTGTGTTTAGATTCACTCAAATCCGCGAATCCATCCCAATTTACCTTCATAATCTTGCTATAACGGACGAAAGTATACTGCTGTATGTGTTATTGGTAATATTGGTAATTCACCTTTTATAAATTTAAAACTTGCACCAACCGGGCACATCAGCTGGTTTAGGTCCTTCAGGTTTATCGTTATTTCTCCTTACTTTCTCACTGAGCCTAATCACCAAGGATTCAAGGTTTTTCAGAGTTGAGTCGTGTTTGGAAATGTTTCTATCAAGTGTTTTCCTCGAATTCTTTAACCACTCATCCCGCCCCTTTTGCCTTTGGGTCAATTTTCCGTAATTTATTGATTGTTTCTTCAAGACTGGCTTTTCTCCATAAGGCCCACAGTTGTAATTTCCACGATAACCATTACTATTTCGATTATCACCGTAAAATGGTCGATTTTCTCCATACTTAGCCTCTTCAATACCCTCTTCGTCCATATGAGGACAATTCTTCGTAAGATGTCCTCCTCCACAAATTTTCACAACCCACTTGGATGGCATGAACGTTTCCTCTGACCTTCAAAGAACTCTGAGACTTTCAATTTTACTAGAGATTGTTGCTATTCCGCCTAAGCTTCCGCCTTTGGTTTCTTTTTACTTCCACAAGCCATTTTTAGAATGGTCCGCCATTTTTGAATGGCTCACAATCGAGAGTAGGAGTCATGTTCGGATAGGTCCTCGATAGTCCAAAGATCTCTGCCTTGTAGTAACATTTATTCCTTTGTAGAAAATATTGACCTTCTCACGGGTTATTTAGATCATTGGTAGGACACTTATAAAGAAGATCGCAGACCGCCCCAAGCTTGATACGTAGTTTCACAGCTCTCTTGTTTGAAGTTATGGATCTCCAAAATGATGAGAAATCTCGATGGTGGGCAATATCTTCGATCCATCTTCTACGCCTCAAATGAGGTCATTGGAAGACCCCGAGCATAACAAAGATCATGAGACACTTTAATGTTGAAAAGGCTAGCGATGTATAGACATTTTCAACGTGTCATATGCGCCATCGCCCCCCGCTTCCGAAAAAGGGTTAGCGCCAAGCCCTCATAAATTGGTCTTAATCAAACTAACATCTGACTCGACACGGCCTTATGAGACCCCTTGACTTTAGTCAACCAAGTATTCCTCAAGAGTAAGGTCATCGATGTTAATAACTTCCATGGTACCCTAAAACTTAAAATATGATCGTGAGAACAGTTTAAAACGAAATTAAAGACTTAATATCAATCCTAATATAATCTCCAAGAATGCCGCAAAAACTTGATGCGTTTTACTCGACTGTGTCTTAATATTTATAGTGTCTCGCTATACCTATGGTCTACCCTAATGCACTAACGGGCAGTATACCTGGTCGTCTGTAGTGTAGTAAATGGTAAATCCGAGGTCATCCCAAGATCTATGTGTGTTGGATTATTACTAAGTCTAATTGTCACAGAATAATAATGGTTTTGATAGGGATTTAATTAATTAAACTACTAATGTAGAATATAAAATAAAAGCAAATAAATGGTAAAGGGAAATCAATATATGGTGCTAACCTAATCCTTCCTAGCTAGCGCGTGTCCACGCTCTACCTACTTCCAATTACTCAGTGGGTCAAATTCGGAGACAGATTTGGTCAATTCGCCCTAACCTATCAGAAAGATGTCACCATTGTGGAGAAATCAGCGCGACGTCATAAGTCATGTTGTTCCCGGTCCCCTAAGTCGAAGTCATTAAGTACCGCTACATGCTAGACTCTAAATAAAGGAGTGCCCGGTTTAGGAACTTAGACACTACACCCCCAATTCTTAAGTTCATCCAAACGATAGGTGATCAGCTGGTCAAATTAACAAGTAGAAAGGGTCGTCAGTTGGTCATATCTTACCCTTCCCGACTCAGTCCGCTCACCTAGGGTCAGTTGGTCATATCTCCTAGGCAATTGGCCTCTATCGCCACTCAAAACTACCGAACCAATGGTGACTACCAAAGAACTGTGCATGCAAACACTTAGAAATAATTGTACGAAACTAAAGGTAAACGCAAACAAAACAATTAATGAATCATAACTAGGCTAGCACCAAAGGGTGCTTAGCCGCTCATATTAATCATGCAAATCAATTCAATATTCAAAGGTACGAAATACATGAATTGAAAGTAGAATAAATAATAAACGCTAAAGCTTATCGTAATGGTGTGACTTCTCCTTGGAAATGTACCGTATGCTTCCCTAGACTACAGATTTTTCCCACGCTCGAGTGTTGTGTGGGAATGGGATGCTTTGAAATGCTCAAATTCTGGGTATTTATAGGCCGTGATCCGGTTACGCTAAACGAATCAGATGAGTTACGCCGAACCTTCTTTTTCCTCGTGAATGCACTAGACCGCTAGTTACGGCGAACCTTATAGGAGTTACCGTAGTCTTCAATAAACTCGTTACGCCGTAAGTGATGCAAGAGTTACTATGTAAGTATCGCGCGCGGAACCTTTTTGACCTAATGGAGTTACGCCGTGAATTCAAAGAGTTACGCCGCTCTCTTGATAAGTTGGACTTCGGGTCACGCATAGTTACTACTGCATGCGAGACGAAGTTACGCCGTAACTTCTTCAAAATAAGCATACTGTGATAAATCCTTAGTAATGTTTCCATTTTCGCCTCATTACTCCAATGCTCGTAATTTACCCGAAAGTGGAAAAAAGTTAAATCCATATAAATGATATAAATAACGAAAGCATTATCGGGGAAATCGACACTTAATATTCAGACTATTTGATGTTATCAATAACCGGGACTAACTTCGCGAGTTCTCTTCTAAGTAGTATTATATCCGCCATGCGATCCCAGAGGTTCCGGCCAGCGACGCGCCAATAGCGGATTTCCGTGAAGGGAAAGGGTATACACACGCTTTTCAATTTTCAAATCAACGTGGCCTATCTCCTTATTCTTGTGCGACGCTCTAAATTACTATCGCCACACATATCCCAATCTGACCGTGATAGGCGCAGCAAAAATAACAAACTTCGAGGTGAATTGCCGCTTTGTGGAATTAATCTCACCATCTATCTCTTCCGCCGCTTTATCACGTCGCGGGTCAAATGGGCTGGTTTCTTTTGCTAAGCGCCGACGACCGCGCAGTTATAATCGAAATTAGACGCCGCTTAGAACTGGAGAGAGAAATTTTTCTCGGGTCGACGAGGCATTTTTCCCTCGGGGTCACTTCTATACCCGAGTTCGCCATCGAAATGAGCGCCACGCGTGGAACGCATACCGATGATGCGGAACGAGAACGCCAATCAGATTCCATCAATTCCTATCCGAGGAATTTTTGGTGCACATGGGCATCACCGCAACTATTTCGATAGTCCTGAGGAGATGAAACCTTCCGTAGACCTAATGATCGGGTGGGTGCTCGCCCTTCCTTCCTTTGCTTTATTAAGTGAGCATTTCTTTTTGTATTTATATATAATCGTTATTGTTGTTTTTTCTTGCCGCGCAGAGATGGACTTGTTCACGTTGTTCGCTTAGCGAAACCTCGCAGTCACCGCGGGGTGCCAGCAGAGAAGGAGAAGTCCCCATTTTGATGCTATCAGCGAGGCACTCATGGAGATGAATCGAGGAATCCAAGGTTCTCAGTCGAGCACTCCGTAAAGCCCTGTTCTCGGGTACACTCCTCGGTAGAGCTTACCACGATATGTAGCTGGAGCATGGGTCCTCATGGTAGAAACCGTAGGAGGCAGCCATGGAGTAAAGCGCAAGAGAGCGCTGGTGGTGATGGCGCAGCTCATCCAGAGAAAAACGCCATGTCATTCTTGATGAAGTCGCCATCGACGCACGTGATCCCCCGCAGTAATCGGTGACCGCTCCCCAAGTAAGTATTATCAAGCACTTATCTCATTCCGCTTAAATAATCACTAATTTTCTTTTACGCGCAGCGGTTTAAAACCGGGCTATCAAGGAGTCGCTTCTAGGAGTCGCCACAAGGCGAAGTCCCTTTCGCCGATTTTCGTGAGCCAAAGAACCATATGCCGAGCCGCTGGCATCCGGGATGCCAATGGATCATCTTGTTGAGGAGCTGGTGTTGGCCGCCGCAAGCACTGTGCTACATTGGTCTGCGCAGCCTAAAGTCATGGTATTCTCGGGAGAATAGCCGAGCGCCGTAAGGATAAGCAACTTGCGCCGATGGAGGCTGCCGCCGCCGCTCAGTCAAGGCAGGATGCAGCTCTTATGCCAAAAATTTGTCAAGAAAAGATGTCATTGCTTACCCAAGGAGTGAGTGCCGTGACAGGGATTATAAGGCTACTTGCTTTTGGGCTCTTAAATATTTGGACAATGGGAAGGACAAGCACTTCTCTCTACGGAGGAGTTTCGTGGCAACCGCTGAGGCTTGCTGAGAAGTTAGGAGATGAAGTTGCGTAAGCTCAAAGATCGAATACGATGAACAAGCTATATCCTCACCGTTTCCATGATTTTTGAGCCGCAGTGGCTCATCACCATGGTTTCATGCTTTGCCGCCTCAACACTTTGGAATCTCGAGTGATGTAGACACCTTCGGCCGTTGTTCGCGCGCTGCAAGGCGCGAGGCCATAAGAAGAGCTTCATGAGAATGCTCGTTGACAGCGGTTCGCGACGGTGTGACCGTATAATGAGCGTGCTTATGATGATATATACCGCCATGGAGAAGATGAAGTCTGTTGAGCTTCCTCGATACCCAATTGGAGTGCGACCGTGATTATCCCAGGTTTGATTATGGAGGGTTAACCTTGGCCCGCCATCGCGGTTGATGATGCAGGCGCATTTTTGACTACTTTTGAAGCCCGACGAGTCACGTACCAAGTGCCAATCTTTGCTCACCCAATGATATCCTCAACTCCCTTTGGCGCCAGAAGTAAATTTTGAAAGAAGCCTTAGAAGCCATGCCATGAGGCTTGGAGCAAGGCGGCTGGCGGAAAGGTCATTCTTGTGGTCTTGGCGCAGCCGCGCATCTCCCTGGAGATCCATACCGGCAATGGCAACGTATCGCCAGACTCGACCGCGAAGAGGCTTAAAGAGGCTGGGATGCCGCTGCATCGTGGGAGAGCTCATCTCTTGGCGCTTGTAATAGTATATAGGCTATAAAGCATCTTGTAGATATCTTTTGTATGAACTTGTGGTCCATAATGAAATTTTCCTTTTTTGTTGAAGGTATGTTGATCCATATGTTTTATCGAATGGCCGATTATAATGTTTGTACTTAGTTATCTATCTTGCATAAAAACGCCTCCCGCTGTCTAAGAATCAAACGGTTATATAAACGCGAGTAGTCTGAAGTCCATAATCGTGGTGTGAAAAGCATGACTTAATGTACTTGAAACATAATTTCTACGATTTGTATCATAATCGTATGGTGTGATATGCACTGATCAGAATATCATATCAAGGATTCAAGAGTTTTGATTCCTAGTTTGTTAACGCGCATGCTGTGCATTGTTACGCATCCATCGTGGGATGCACATTGAACTTATTCCAACGTCTTTAGAATAAGGTGTTTAACAAGGATGCATGATCCGATGTTGATTGGTTTGCAACCCTCTTACTCAACGAGTTATTTAGTAGGTTTATCATCCTTTACCATCGTGGGTTTTAGTATTTGCATGCACGCCATGTAGGCAAAAGATAATATAATAACAATGTTGAGACATAAATAATATGTAAATAACAAAGTGAAATGTAGCTGAGTTAGCTAGAATCACGACGCTTTATTAATACTTGCAAGTTTTGTAAAAAGAAAAAGACATTTGCCTAAGTAAAATGTAATGTAAATATACCTGATACTTATTGAGCACTTTACTAAAGTGTGGGGTGTCCGCGTCGCCTAGGCCAGCCTTTTCTAAAGATAACATCGTTTGAGATTACAAATGTTCCATGTGCGTGGTAGCTCACGACCATCCATGTCACGCAGCCTTGTACATTCTTTCCTAATGCTTCAATGACCTCATGGTCCTTCCCACTTCGGCGTCCAAGTTTTTTCCTGTATCTTTGCATGGCTTGCATCATTGGCTGCGATATACAAAATCGCCTCGTCCAATGAGGTGCTTCAAACTTTAGCATCGTAGTAACCTTTCATTTTGACTTAGCTCGCTCTCACATATAGCCGCTGCTCGCGCTTTTCTTCCAACAGTCCAAGTCTATATACCGCTCATCGCCGCGGTTGTGACACAATTTGGTGGTAGTACGAATAGTTGGCATCCCAATTTCTACAGGCGACGGATTTCGGCCCCATAGATAAGAGAAAAGGGAGTGTCTCCCGTGCTAATTTTGATTGTCGTGGCGGTACCACAAAACATGCGATAATTCCTCCACCCACCTTTTGTGTTTGTCTAAGCGTGCTTTTAATTCCTTCACCCGCATCACGATTTGCACGCCGACTAAACCATTGGTTTGTGTAACCGACAAGCTGTCGTGCAAATATTTAATTTCTACCATTCCTTGAAAGTATCGCCGAATTGTTTTCCATTGTCCGAAATGATTTCCTGTAATCCCAAACGCATACCATATTATCCCAAACAAATCGTTTTACCTCGACACTGCGGATTGTCGCGACCAGCCTTTGCCTCAATCCACTTAGTGAAATAGTCTATAGCCACAATTAGAATTTCAGCCCCCGCCGCACGTGAAGGGGACATGCAATGTCGATACCCATTTATAGAATGGCCATGGCGACGTAGGTGTTGTAGCTCCCCGCGCGTCGGGGATAGGTCTATGAACTGGCCGCCACACTTTCTTATCAAATCCCGCGCTGCCACTTGCATCGTGAGTATCCCCGACCGTAAGGCGCTGCGGCTACAACGGACCGTGGTCCCGAGTGCATACCGTGAGCAAAGCGGATCTCTCGAGTACGCACCGCTTGAAGGGTCCGCAACACATCGGGCCATGGTTATAGAAATGAACTCCATATATATATACCATCTCGGTTCAAACCTCGCGGATGTGCGATTTATTCGTCGGCGCCCTCGCCTCTGCAAGATGCCCTTGCTATAAACTCGACGATTGAGTCATCCATGTAGACCTTGCCTCTATCATCAGTGATATCTCCATCTCCGATGGACTTGATTTTAAGAGTCTCCACCAATACTTGTTTTGACAGTGCAAAAGCTTGTGGATGCAATCTTTGCTCAGTGCATCCTTCGCTTTTCCCTCTACTACAACTTGTTTGATGGTAAACCTCCAACCCCTGATTAGTGACTTGGTCTTGTCGAGATATTGAACCATGTTTTCCTCTTTAGCCACATATTCGCCCAACACATGGTTGGCTACTATCCTGAATCCACATTTGCTTTAGGGTCATGTGATGCCCATTCGAAATGCAATGCGTAATCCAAAGAATCGTGGCTTCATACTCGCCGGTTGTTTATGGTCGGAATTCAAAATGCAACCGCGTAAGTGAATTCCATTCCTTCCGGACTGCAGGATAAGGCCTCTACCAATTCCGTCCACGCATGAAGATCCATCCGTGAATAGATCCATGGTTCTTGTAGTTCCATCTCGCCAAGGCATCATCGATTCTGGTTTTTCATGATGAAGTTCTGCTAGTATCCCTTCTTAACCGCAAAGAAATGGTATTGGCCTTATCTTTGGCTTTTCTTGTTTCAGCCTTGCTTATCTTTCCCATCCTTGATGTTCTTAACTAAATGGTCCATCCGCCTTCTTTACTAGCTTATCAATTAGTTGGCGCAATTGGACACATTCAGGGTGGTGCGCCCTTCGTCCCATTATAGTCACAAGATTCGCTCCCCATGCCAAAAGTACGGTGGGGTCTCGGAATTTCACCTTCCGCTAAGTAATATCTCCTTTGGAGTCTTGGTTAGTATACTTGTTTCTCTCTGCCCGCCTCCCATGAGTTCTTGGTTATGGTTGTACTCCTGGGTCAATGGATTGTCTCCAAGGTTGTTCTTGGCATCTATAGTTCTGTCACTGCCAGCCTTCTCCTGGATAAAGGACCTGCGCTTTAAGTTCATCAAAGGTTTGGGGACCTTGTCGCTCAACCTTTTGATGAGTTCCTGTTATTGACACCGCTCATGAACCCCGATCTTTAGTATTTCGGGACATGCCTTGACATGTATGCATTGCCTTTGTAGTGTTCTACATAAGCGCTTGTAG
The DNA here is from genome assembly GCA_910596185.1 of Chrysanthemum makinoi. NCBI lineage: Eukaryota > Viridiplantae > Streptophyta > Magnoliopsida > Asterales > Asteraceae > Chrysanthemum > Chrysanthemum makinoi. The sequence continues at coordinate 155,760,954 of OU343223.1, read as the reverse complement.
ATTCCTCGCCGCTTTACCCTCGCAAGTTCTCACGGTTTTGGCGACTCTTCCTTTGAGTAAAGTTCAGTAAATTCCCGCAACTCCTTCAAAACCGCCATGCTTCTCATGGAAGCTTCGACGACCACGCGATTCCCACCAATGTGGAATGAACATGTGGCACCACAGTTGTACAATTTTTCGTAGCAACTAACCGAAATTTTAGTGATCGTCCGGATCACTGCCCCATAGGTTTTACATCGGGCATGCGCCTTCTCTTATCTTCTAAAATCACTGATCGCGAGTTTAACGATCCACCTTGGTGGCGCCGTGGGAAGAGACATATCTTCGTCCTCCGGTCGCGATATCTTCCCTGGACTTCCAGTTGTCTGCTTTCTATCCTCGTTGTCCGAGGATTCATTAGAGCGATTTAGCTTCTTCGCTGGCCATACCATCGCCCTCGTAATCCCAGCTCAAGAGCTTTCACTGGGGAGTGCCGCCGCCCAAGTCCGCTTCATGGACTCTGGGCTACCAAGCCGTAGCGACATTGGTATGCCATCCATCATCTTCGTGTTCTCCCGTATACTATAGGGTCTACCGCTTCATCGCTCTTCACAACTCCCATCCCAAACACCGGGACTACGGCTATCCTTTTCGCTACCTTACTGACCAAACGTAAGAAAACATCGAAAATGTAAGATAATGATCTAAAACCGGACGAAAACAGACAAAACGTAAAACTAATAAAACGTATTAAACGGACAAAAACGTGAAGAAAACAGACAAAACGATAAAACAGACGAAAACGTGATCGTTTAAAACTAAAAACGCATAAAACCGAAAAAAAAGTGTTATTAAAAAATGTTAAAAAATACAAATAATAGAAAATAAAGATATGAAAGAAAAGAAAAAGCAAGAAAAAACACCAATTTCAGCTAGACAATATTAAATCTGGTTAATCACCACCATTTGATCAAACTAGATGAAAGATGGGAATTTATCCCTTAGTATGCAAGAATTTTTATGTATGCAAAATAAAGTGCCTCTTCTTTCCTATTCTTAACATATGTACATATTGTTATTACACTATTGTGTGCAAGAAGAAAGAACCATAGTGGTTTCAATTTCAAATGTAGCCAGTAAAAACAAAATGGCTTTAATGCAACAACAACAAAAGATGGAGGGGCTAAATGAGTCTCATGCTCCCTCGTTGCAGGCGGTAGAATTTGGCTTTTTCATAAATCGTCCCTGCAAAAAGAAAAACGACAAATTTAGACATATGATTACTGAGTAAAATATTTAAGACTAATAAATTTCTCAACTCAAGACACCGACTAAGAATTTGTAATACGTTAGAAATAATAATATGACTACAAACATAAGTAAAACAATGACTTAGAAGGATTCTATTTTTTATTTTTTATTTTAGATACTTTCCTCATATTTAACTTTTTAGATTTTTTAAAGTAGATTTTAAGCAAATTATATAATCACAATGTACAAATACAATGTTTTTAAGCAAATATATAAGTAAAAAAACATTTTACAAATATTTGAAGCACAAATATAATTAAAAAAAAACATTATTCAACACATACAATTAATACACAATTTAATTCACTCATTCATCAAAATATACAACTATTTAAACACAATGTACAATCTAATTAAGCTTGCAAAACATAATATGAAATCCAACAACCCAAAATAAAATGGGGCAATTTCATATCTCCCCTCCTTTTAGTTGAAAATTTCATATATACTCAAACATGCATTAAAACATTTACATATTCATTTAATACTGTACTTTGTGATATATGAAATTAATCTAGAAAATAGGGTAACATATGAAATTAATCCAAATAAAATAATATTTGTTCGCCGGAAAATTTAATCACAGGATACCCGTCACCTCATCGCACGGGACCCTGCTAATTTAAAAAAAAAGCATCATATATACTGATATTCAAAAAAAATTACCTCTTTATGTAAAAAGCCAAAACAAGAATTGGTATCAATTTAGACCATTTATTTTGACATTTTAACCCATTGGTGTAGCACAATTTTGACCTTTTTCACATTTGACTTCCACAATTGATAAGTTCATAAGTTTCATTTAGCCCTTTAAAGCTAATCTTTATAAAACAAATTTGCCTATTTTATAAAAATTAAAATCTCTCAAAAATGAAAAAATGAGTAAAGTTAATTCTTCAAAATACATTTTTGTTTACTTAATTAAAAGTTTAAATACTGTTTAATACTCAAACTTTTATCATTTTCGTTAATAACCTATATATATTTTCATTCTCGCAATGACTATAAATTAAACTCGTATGTGTTACATCAAAACACAAGTTCACAATTATAATTATATGCCGCCATAAATCGTCATTTTATACAGGTAGTAAAAACTAGTTTATATATATCACTTTGTGCGGGTAGTAAAAACTAATTTAAATATATCACTCTTGTGAAGATTATTTAGATGATTTCAATATTGAATATAAAATATTAAAATCTTTTTATAAATTAGTCGGTGTCCAAACCACGAACCTAACATAAGTCTCTAAATTTATTCACGGGTTATGTTGTTAAGACCCTTTATGATGTGACAATATAAAGGGTTTAGTTAAAAGATATAAACCGCGATGCACATTGTACAAACCCGCGATGTACAGGACCCCATGAAACCCGCGATGTACGGAGCCCCATGAAACTCGCTACTTGTCCTTTTACTCACATGTAAAAGATTGTTGTCTACATCCTATCTCTAAATTTTAGTGTTCAAATATGTGATGCAAACTTTGACGCATACATCATCCCAATATCGATATAAACCATATGGTTGTTTTACACCAAAATAAAAATTTGGTTCATTTGATAAACAAGTTAATACGCACCTTGCATCTGGGCCGTCTATCAGAAGAGGTGACATTTTTGACAGATTGCCTGACCTTGTTTTTGTCCATAGACCGCGTTGCACCAGATTCTATCCACCCACCGTTTATGGAGAACAAATCAATGTTAGCCGCTCTTGCCTGCCAATAATACAAACAAACATCATCAATCATATTTTCATATTATCCCCTCCTAAATGTATACACACACATGTTCAACCATTTTCTTTGAGTAAATTGTAAAAACGTCTGTGTGGAAAACTTTGATATGCAATTATCGTCCGTAACATGAAATGAAAACCTATAGAACTTCAAAAATGCAAATGCTGTTTGTGTTAAAGACGATAAATGCATAACACAATTTTCACCTTATCATGAGACGTCTTTCGCGATTTACTCAATTAACTTTTAACATGACAAAATTTTAACCTACATCCATGTATCTAACACCGTTATTTGATTATAATGTTTTTTCACAAGTTATTGTCACAAACTGTGATTATAATGTGCAAACTTCTTAACACATAATGACAGAATACATGCTTTGCCTTTTTAATACTATCGCAAGTTATGCAAGTAAGCATGTTTCATGCTTTCATATTTAAATTATGTTACATATTGACTAGAAACTACAGTATAATGAATGTGACTAATGAACAAATAATGATGCTAGATCAAAAACTTAATCAAATTAGTATACATCTTTTGACGTTATACTTTTTGATATTTCATTAAAAATTAATTATTTACGAGTATTATAAAACTGAATAATATACTTTTTTTCCACAAATTGGTTCCAAATAATGATGCTAGAGTGCTAGTTTAGAATTAGTACGACCAATCAAAAATGGTTTTGGTTAGAATGTTAGATGCACCAACCATGTATTAGAAAAATGTAAAGTTTGCTTCCAAAAGCGAGCAGCTACTAATAAATATTTATGTAAAATTCTCTTGTCAAAAAAAACCCATGTGCAAGGTTAATAATCCTCTTTCTGATACGTATGTGACTATGTTCATCTAATTCCCATTTCACAAAACGTTGCAAGTTTGGCTTTTGCTTTACCAAGTCATCTTTTACCTTTTTACCTTTTACCATGTTTGGCTTTTGCTTTACCAAGTTATCTTCTACCTTTACATTCACAAAATATTTTTAAATATTGATTATAAATCAACATGTGTCAAATGGAATGTTAGTAAAATAAGATGAATCTTTTTACCTTTGTCAAATGAACTTCCTTTTGTGGTAGGTCGAACCACAAAACATTTGTTACCTTTCCAAGTTTTACATTTAACTTTTTACCGTATGTTTTAGTTTAGCTATGTTTTTTAACTCCTGCTTCCATAAGTTCACATTTAGCTGAAAATTGTTACAGAACTTTTTATCCCTATAACCCAAATAAACACAAAGACATTTACTTGTAAATAAGTCGAATACTTACATGGACATCACCTCTAGAGGACGAGGACGACGAGATTTCCTCCGGCATAGGCGACCCTTTATCCAACCAAGCATTTAGGACCGCGTCGTAATCCAATTTCAACCCTATTCCGTGTTCACTTTCCATTTCGCGACTCAAATTCTCATTCCCATTTCTAAATCCCGACCCAGACTTCATCAATTCCTCCATCTTTTTTTTCTTCGTCTTCTTTCCTACCCCTATCTTTTCGCATTTTTCAACCGCACGCGGCGTTATACTCCCCACATCAACCATTGGCAAATTCGCCCAATTCCCATCGCCACATTTCCTTAATGCCCTGACTCCATTTCTCACCCCAAATCCTAATCCCATTGGGTACCCATAACAAGTATTAACATCATTCCTAATGCTATCTTTTTCCTCAACTAATTTCGATTCCCCCATTATACTATCTATCCCTTGCTCAATCTCCTCATCAAGAATCGACTCCGTATCAAAATCATCCAAACACTCATCTCCCATTTCCTCATACACACATTTCGACTCGATTTCACCACCATTTAGGCCCAAATTTGCTTCCTTTGACTCAATTAAAAAACATGGTTTTTCCATACTTTTTGGTCTGATAAGAAACCCCGGGTTTTCAATCATGGGAAACACCGAAATTAACTCGGGTGACTTGTTAAAAAAACTGTTATGGTATGTGGTAAATTTTGGTATATTTTTTGAGGTAAAAATGTTGGGACAAGCCATTGAGAGCAAAGCAACTGCTTCATTGTAAGTTTGATTAGGCCTTTTTCGCGGTGTTCGTGGTTTTCGTGTGGCGATTGCTAAGGGAGAATTACTTGATTCTGATAAAGTTGAAGATGGAGAAGATGAATTTGAAGTTGTTCTACTAGTAGAATTAGTATATGACCATTTAATCATGTGTTCAAGATCAAGCACACATGCTCTTGAACTTAAATAAGATGACATTTTTATATTCCAAGATTTTTACTAATTAACACCACCAAAAAACATAAAAAAAAAGATTCCAAATTTTTATTAGTTCAAGATAAAAGCACCTGAATTTGTCAGAAAGTGCTAGAAACAGAGCAGACAGAGCATTAAACCCCTAAATTAACAGTATTGAGACCAAAATGCTAAAAATGTCAAAATTTAACATACCCTAGTCAATTTTTTTAATCTTTCTATAAAATTCATTGGATTAAGTGAAATTTATAAAATAATACTAAAAAAATAGCAGAAAAACTTAAACCCTAAACCCTAAAAAAAGTATTAATTTTATAAAAAAACCAAAAAGTTATACCTTTAATAACATAACATCACAACACAAACACACTAGAACCCTTGTTGCCAAAACCCATTCAGAAAACCTACAAATCTTGAAATATTAAGCACTTGCTAAATAAGGAAAGTAAAGAGACACATGTGTGCTTATATATGTGTGTATTTTTGGTATATCAAGAAGATTGAATGCTCAGAACTCAGATAAACAAGGTTATCCAATAAGATGAACAGAACAGAACAGAAGTTGTTTTGTTATGTATGAAGTCACGGGAATTAAGAAGAAGGTACTGAGACTGTGTATGTGTGTGTGTTTTGTAGTGTGTGTTTTTTGATGGGGAAAAATGAAAGAATGAAAACAGAGGAAGGGACAAGAGAGAGGCCCCAACCATTTCTGATTTTGGGAGGACCACTTTGTTGGTTTTTAAGAATTGTGCCTCTTCTATTTTCAATCATTCATTTGTGTTTTTGTTTTGTTTAGGCACTTTTTTGTATTTTTATAAATATTTCAACTATGTAATTCTCTATTTTTTTTATTATTATTATTTTTTTTAATAATTGACTTTTTCTATTTTAATTTGCATAAATATTAGGGTGGCGATTTGGGACGGGTTTGGATTAACGGATTAGTTGGTTCGCGGAATCATGGTTAAAAACGAACCCGATTTTTGGAGGATATATTTAGTTACGTTAGTTTCTTTTCAACCCTAACCCTCTTACCAGTGATCGAGAACGAGTCGTTTAGCTAGTAATGTATTACATGACATAGAATAGGTCAGTCGAGTTAGCAAGTCAACCCACTAAATTATTTGAAAAAATGTTGATTTAGAAAAATTGGTTGGTCAAACCATTTAACACACTCTAAACATCAACCCACTAATAAACGGATCGTAAGTTCACCTACTTATATGATTGTCTAATGCCTAAATTATTAAATAATGTCATATAATAATCAGTATACCTATAATTGTGTTTTGATAACAAAAATTGCATCTACCCTATTTTCAAATTTCAAAAAGTTTTTGAAATGAATAGTGAAATGTAGGGCTGAGCAATCCCGATCGACGACCGACGACTGACTGATGTTCGACTCTGACCGACAACAACCGACCTTAACTCGGGTCGAGAATCGATTTGGGTTTTCAGCCTTGCCGGGACTCGGGTCAGAATTCGAGATCACCCGAACTAGAATCGGGTCGAGATTCGGTTAGGATTTTCAGCCTTGTCGATTTCCATTGATTTTGGCCCGATGCTCAACCCTAGTAAAATGTGGGTAGCTTGGTCTTTTCTTTAGCTTCTTTTTTGAACAAAAGTAATTCATACTTACAATTTTCATTGTATTTTATTTATTTCTTTTTTATATTATCACCATGTTTTTAACCATCTTTGTTTCTATAATATCGTGAGCATGTTTTTGACCATATATTATAATTATATTTTATAACTATTACTTTCACAAATATTGTGATTATAATCGTATTATCTTATAAAGCACAAAAATACTTTTAGACATTAAATGCTTTAAAATTTAACATTATAAATTTTATTGCTAAAAATACAAGTAATTTAAATACAATTAGACATTTAATGCTTCAAATTCAGCATTACAACTAATAAAGCAAAATACGCAAAGAAATTAAACACAATTTTATAACATTAAATATTTCTAAAATATTAAATTAACACATAATTTATACTCCTATTAAAACACTTAATTATTTAAAAATACAATGATATAATTACATTATACAACCAATTAAAAGCATATATACCAAATTAAATACAACCAATTAAAACATTCCTTACTAAAAAGTACGATAATATTTTCACAATGTACAATCTAAACAAACTATACCATAACCCAAAGTATAAACTAATTAAACACACTAATTAATGTTATTTTTAAAACAAACCTAAAATGAAAAGTACATGTTATTATACAATTTGTACAAACTAATAAAACACACAAAGCTTCATACAAGCTAACAAGTTGATGGTATATATAGTTTTAAAAATAGAACCGAACCGGACCAACTGGTTCAACCAGGAACCGGAGTCGTCACCAGTTCGGCTAGCCAATAAAAGCCATCTAAAAACGAACCGGAGAAGAACCGTTGAAACTAATATAAATGAGTGAACCAAGCCTCATCGATATCTATTTATCTGGATAATCATTACAAGATACCCGCCACCGCATCGCGCGAATACCCTGCTAGTCTTAGTTATTGGTTGTAATCTTTAGCTCGAGCTAGCTACTTAACAACTTGAAAAAAATTATCTACTCTATAACAAATTTGTTAGGTTCCCATATTAGTAACACAAGCATCAATAGAAGAAATAGAGAAGAAGAGTTCGGATGAACAACTACACACACACACGATATGAACTATGTGAAGAGTTATGCGTACGTGAAATGTATGAATTGAACAACCAACCTTCAATAAAGGTTTACAAGAGGTATTTATAGGAGGGAACTAGGGCAACACTCCAAGTTCTCATCCTTTTACTTATTGGGCTTGGCCTAGGCTTATGGGCTTTCTACATAAGCCTAGCCTTGATTACTAACATAAAAGCCATATTAAGCTAACTATTACATATGAATCACTAACACTTGAAATATGGTTTAGGAGTGATTCCAACAATCTCCCCCTAAGTATTAGTGATGAATGAAAGAGTGACAAACGTTGTAGGTGCTGATGTAATAGTAGCTTTGACGTCTTCTGACATTCTTCTTTCTTGTGACAAGAAGTGTCTTGATTCGAACAATCTCCCCAGTGTAGAGAAATTGTTTCCTTTGAAGTATTCTGCTTAGACGTCTTCATTTACTTTGTTCTTTGATCTTTGTTCTTTGTGATGGTAGTGATAGTATGTTGTTGTTGTGTGCATCAGGTCTGCTTCGTTGCTCCAGTGTCTCCACGTCTTTCTTCAACATGCTTACACGCTCTTTGACGTGGATTTCATCTGATGAAATTCTCTTAGTCTTTAAACTTTGTAGATTCTTTGACTTGATGAAGAATCATTCTGACTTTTGTGTTGCCTTTTGAGAGAACTTCCATTAGTGATGATGTTGGTATGAGCATGTGAAGAATCTATACGATCAGTCCGCTCCAGAGCTTCCATAAGAAGAAAACATAAGAAAGGTTAGTGATAAGCGGATTCCGGCACTTACAAGTTTGAACTTCGAGAGTGTTAACAGCATAGTGTGAAAACACAACTCTAATTCTCACAAAGGCCGTTCCTGAACTGGAGTCCCACAAGTGAGATAACGCGATGTACCGAAGTACACCTACAGTTCAGATGAGTCGTTGAGGTACACCGAAGCATCACCTCACGACTGTAGACCGTTTGAGACACACTAAGCGTAATCCACGGGGAGTTACCGAAGTGACCTGCTGTCAGGGCTGTTTGATGTTGACCTGGCAGGAGTTTCCATTCAATCACTGAGGATCACATGTGTGAACCTCTCATAAATGTTCTCGGCGATTGCTAAGATCTGTGAAGGACACGATAAAGAATCACTTGCGTTCTTATTGTTGAACGACAAGCGATAAAATGTCAAGTGTACCTAAGAGATCTTTTGATGAATCTCGTGGCTCTAGACTCAATAGTGCGTTTTGGTTTTCCTGAGCAGAGACTAGGGAGAGGGTCTCCTTCTTCAATACCAGCTATCTCTAAGAGAAAGCCGATAGTTTGCGTAGGGTTCCCTGTGAGAATGAAACAAGCTTCTGTTGAGAGAAACTTGAGTGGCTAAGAAGGCTTAGTGCATGCGTCACTGGGTACATGACGACTTTTAATCTTCAATACTGGCGTCATCAAGTGACAACCAGTAGCATATGAATTGAACCCGGTGTCTGCCCTAAGTTGAATAATCTGGAGGGGCCCTTTTCTTTACTTTTCTTTTTAATTCTTCAACTCTTTCTTTCTCCGATTCTCATTTTCTCCTTTTTATAATCATACCTAAGAACTTCTAATTCTAACTATTGGTAGTGTCCTTGGGTAGATCCCTCCGGCTCTGGCGGATCATAGGACGGTTATTCCTAACCTTAATCACCTTATAACTCCATTGCCATAAAACATTTTCATGAAAAATATCTCGAAGTGTTTGTGAATGAAAAACATGTTTGAACACTTCAAGAGTTTTAGATTTTCAGAAATACTCCCCTCCACATGTGCTTAAGAGTTTTGACAGAAATGCGCACAGTGAGGAAAGAGCGCGACGTTTTTAAATTGGTCGACTCAAGATAGACAATTCCTTGCGAGACACGATTACGTTGCATAGTTAAAGAGATACATTTTCAGCTTTTAGGTGACAACTAGCTCTAATAACTACCTTGAAGATGTGGACAACCCCGAAGGTTGTCAAACCCGTCAAAGTTCATGTCTATCAAGAGTTTCTCGAAGAGGTACAATTTACTCCAATGGTTTCACGACGGAGTGTATTGTGGAAGCGGTTGATGTCGTGAAGTTCTAGCCTGAGGTCCCGGTGAAGTTGACACGAGTCCGATATGATTCAACAGCAAGTTGTAAATCTTCTATAATTTCCTGGATCACTATGCTTCCGATGAAGATGAGCAAGGACTTGATGTATTCACGTTGAATTTCAGTCGAGAATTGTCGCATTCTTCCCTGTACCTTGGCAAGATACAGATCTTCAATGTCGTTGAGAGACAAATTCTGAAAGTCCGCTTCTCAGAATTCATAGTCCATTTTGTCTTGTCTTTTGACCACGATAGTCTTGAGGAAGGTGTAATCCCATTTAGACGAAAGGGTGACATGCTTAACAGCAACGATCCCTTTATCACTGTACACTTCATGTTGAGATTTTCGAACCTGGCAACTTTTGTAGTAGATTCGTCGGCGTTCCGGCCAATGGTGAATCCCGTACATTGCATCAATGTCATACCGTTCCACGCTGTTGGAAAACATGTGGGTAGCCTTTTCTTCGATGGCTATGTAGTTTGAGTATATGGCCACGGAACGGAAGTGTAAGTGATGTAGCATATTTCTTTGAACTATCGCTACCGTGTAGAAGAAATTCCAAGTCTTTGTTGAAGAAGTAGTGGAATGGAATCTTAGATTGATCTGGTTGTCGAATCGTTGGTTGAGGTTTAGACCAGTCGGTGTAGTATGGAGGGTTGTCTCTTCTGGTGAAGTCGATGTTTGCTTCAGGGTTGAGCCAATCAATGTTGTTAGACATGGCTCGTGCTATCTTATCAAGGTGATATTCAACTTCAATAGCACTTTCCGAGCTGTCTTTGAGTAGTTGAAATGCTTCATTCTTGATTCGTTTCAACTCTGATTTCGTCATCTTTTTCACACAGAACTTTTCTTGCAGTAACTTAGCATGCTCCAACGTATGACCTTCTACCATATCTGGATCATCAGTTAGGGCGGGAGTGGCATCAACAAGTTTAGAAAACCATTCAAACTCGGTGTCATCTTCGTATAGCCATGAGACGACATCAGCCTTAGACGTCTTCTTTTTCTTCTTTGGCCTAGATGAGGATGCTGGTTTCTTTGTTGAGGCGGGAGAGGTGGGTTGTTGTTGGGGCTCAGGGACTTCCTCATCGTCACCACCAGTATACTCAAAGTGATCACCGGTTTTCTCTGTCTAGGGTGGTAACTCAGAGTCCTGAGGTTTGTCAGCGGAAGAGCGTGGAGGAGATCGTCTTGTTGTTGGAGTCCTTAGGGGTGGTGGTGGCACAGAGGAGGGTTCTCCAGAATTCTTTGGACGTTTAGGCTCGTTATCTTTATCCTTATCCTTATCATCATCGTCTCTTGGACGTTTAGGCCTTTGAGCTTCTTCTCTGCATGCTGATTTGAGTTGGTATTCTAGCAATGTATCAAACAATTTACCTTCGTAGGAATTAAATGTTGCGATTTTTAGACATTTGAGTTACCACCTGAAACCAATTCAGCATCGGAGAACACTATAGGATCAGTTGGGTTGATTGCTATGGTCATGGGTGTTGATCTTATAGTTTGCTTGGCCAGATGCATCAGATTCGGATACAATTGTCTGTTGTACATTTCTCCTTACTTGCTTGTGTCAGCGAGTTGATTTAGCTTTTTGTTGGTTACATCCTTCTTCCGTACTTGCTTGACAGCTTTGACAATCTTTGTTTTAGCTCGGGATATCCAAGAGTCTGTTGGTTTCTTCACAGATTTAGATGTGGATCTGGTTGATCTTTTGGATGGTGGTGGAGATGAATGAGAGGATGAATCTGATGATGATGAGATATGAGGTGACTCAGGGTCCTTTGCTGGTTTAAAAGTTTCTTCTTTTGAGTGCAAGTGTGACTATCAAGAAGAAAATCATCATATTCAACTTCGTCATCTTTTCCGCACTTGGCCAATTGTTATGCCTCAATCTTGGCTTCTTCATCAGCCTTTTTCTTTCTCGGACTTCTCCTTTTCGTGTTCCTCAAATTCATAGGTGATGGTATCTTCCAATCGTTGTTGTTGTGGATCGTGGTGGTGGTACCGTTCCCTTTATCGGGTTGATTAACCGCATCAGGAACTGGTATAGATAGTGCACCACCACTTGACCCTCTGGGGCCACGAGTTTGATCCTTTACAAATTGATCGGCAAGATGTTTGAGTCTGAGGTTCTTCAATTTCTTTTGATATTCTCTTTCCTCATCAACTGGTTCTTCTTCAGAACTTTCCTTATCATGCTGAAGCACATGAGTTTTCCATTTTCCTTTATCAGCTATTGGACTGGGAGGCTTAGCTACTGTTGGAGTGTCATCGATTGCCGTTTCATAGTAGGTGACCTCTTCGTCTGATTCAGTTTCCTCAGAGCTTTCATCCACTAGCTTTCTTTGCGGTTCAGACTTTGGAATGGGAATAGGAACAACTTCCTTAGAGGGAACTGTCCTTTTGAGTGGAGGTTTCCTCTTAGAGAACTTTCTTTGACTCTTAGTGCTTGTAACACTTCCTGCACTGCCTCTTCTGGTTTTCCTTGTAGGTGTACCAGAGGACTTATCATCAAGAAATCCTACTTTGCCTTCATCAACCGCTACCAGATACCTTTTGTATGAATAAAGTTGTTTGACTTCATCGGTTAGAAGGTGATCTGGCAACACTGCACCTTGTTTCTTTGTTGTCGATTCCTTAAATCTGACTGTGAGTGTAGGCTCGTACAACATGGAGTGATTGTTGGGGTCATTGAGTCTCAAGGGGATATTAGGATTATACCCTAGAGCTTTTGGATCAACAGCTTTTTGTGTATCGATGTATGGGATTTTGGAGCCAAGCTTTTTGAGGAAAGACATCATGTTGTCCCATATCAGAGCTTCAACTTCAATGTGTTTCATGTTGACCAAAGCCCAAAAGATCTGTAGTTCAACGAGCTTGGGATGCTCATAACCACTATCACGTCCAGAAATGGATTTGGTGATGATAATGTAGAGGGTTCTCCATGGCTGAGGAATATTCTTAAGATCCACGTATGAATGCTTTGTGATTACTCCTGAAGCTTCGTCATAACCAATGTTGATCATGAATTGCAGAACAGCCTCTTCAGTTGGTGTGGCAGTGTATTCGGTTGGCTCGATGACAGGAATGAGGAGAACAACCCATAAGTCTGCTGGTGTGATGGTGACTTGTTTGTGGTTGAGCGTCACCGTCACAACATTTTGACCTTTGATCTTTTGCATTGTATGCCAGAACTGGTGAATATAGATCTCAGGCACTATATCAGAATTGGTGAGCATGTTTTGATAAGGATGATTCTTCAGAATATCCACAGCGATTAAACACGAAGACTCTGAGCAGGTGAGAGTATCAAAATCAACACGAAGGTTGTTCTTTCCAATCTTCATTGGATAGTCATTAGGGAAGATATCAGCAACGGTGAGAACATTTGGTGCTTCCACATTTTGTATTTGAGCGTCCATGTCGTGATCTGAAAGATATTTAGCCAAAAGAACCAACATATCGAAAGACATTATGTTAGTCAACAGATGGATTTATTGTCTAATTATTGAATGTGATATGTCGATGATTGTTACGAGTCCAATGTCACTTGTTTGTCCAATAGTCCAATGATGTCGTGATAAGTTTCGTGAGTTGATTAACTTTAAGTTTTAAAGTCCATGTTTTCACTTATTTTTCACAACATATTAAACGTTTAAGCTTATTAGTGACATTATTGGTTTCGTGGTGTTATGATTTATTTATTTACAAGTTTGCACGCGTAACAATTCATAATTAAGGTTAAGACTAGGCTTAGGCGTAGAAATGGCAAGCTTATGCGTAAACAGGAGTGATATACGCGTAAACTTAAGCTTATGCGTAGGTTCTTGACTTACGCGTAAGAAATATTACGCGTAGGAAAAGAGGACCTTATGCGTAGAGCTTACGCGTAAGCGTATATGGAACCTTACGCGTAAGGCTTACTCGTAAGAGTCAACCTTAGGCGTAGAGGTCAATGTTTACACATATCCTTCACAGGATACGCGTAGTCCCCAATGTAGAACCTTACGCGTAAGATTACTCTTACGCATAACATGCTACGTGTAAGGTGATCCTTATGCGTAGATTGCAATAAACCTTGATTCTGAATTTTAAGCGTAGAGAACCTGAAATAAATTCATCATAACATCAACATTAACATCTACATTCATTTTCTAACAGTTTTAAACACGAATACTCAATCAAACAGTTATGCGTAGATAATGTTTTACGCGTAGAAAGACTTATGCGTAAACCTAAACCCTAAGAATTACGACTAAGAATTCTAGCCATAGGAAATGCACCAAAGTTTTTCTGGGAGGTCTTAGAGGCCTAATGATTTGTTTTGTCCAAGTTTTAACATCAAATTCTAAACGAATCAAAAATACCCAAATATCAAGAACATAAACCCTAATTTCTAATTAACTAGCAATTAGTGTTTCTGGGTTGATTCTAAACATGGATATGGTCAATTCATCTTGTAAACAACATCACACAACAATCTTTTTAACCAATAACACTCAACATTGAAAATCCCCAAACTTTCGCATAAACCCTAATATTCAAAATCAAACAATTCGTATTTCTGGGCGAGTATTGATGATAAAAATAGAATCATAGTGATTAAATAAACGTTTTAACATAACCGTTTTAGCCAAAAACACTCAAACACGATTATGTGTTCATACGCTTATGCGTAGAACACAAAATCACTCAAACTCACGTTTTAACCGTTGGATTTATGAAAGATTCAAAACCATTGTTTGTAAACACATTAAGATTAAGAAACCACTTACAAATTGATGATCAAGAACTCGGATTTGTATATTGATTTTTAGGCGTAAGATTTGGGTTATTGAGTAATAAATAAGAAGAGTTAATGAATTAGGTGGAGAGTTTTATTAAAATAACTTTGAGCTTTTGACAGTTTTAGCCCCTCTACCTTTTTTATTTACATCCAATGTCCATAACTTCCATTTTGGTTACCAAACGAAGGATATTTGGAAAGAATTTTGACAACACTCCCCCTTGACTTAAGAAATAATGAAGTTTTATAAATTTTAGTCCGAGGAGTGTCAGTAAACCAGAAAAGTGAGCACCATTTAAAGAAACATCCGGGATAAAATAACATGCAAGTACAAGGTTTTATGAAACTGAAAAATATTTGCTTTCTCCCCCTCAACACTTGATCGGAAAAAATACTGAATTTTGAAAGATTTGAGTGTTGACGGAAGATTTGTACTTGCCACGTTAAAAGAAATATAGATAGAAGAATATTTTTGTTGTTTTATCTTATTTTATATTTTTGTATTTTGTTTTTGAAAAAAAATATTTACAAAAGAAGTTTTGGTGTTTGACTGGTTTTTAAGAATATTTTAAGAGTTCATCCAGTTCCACTTGAGTCAAACACCGCATACCAATCTGGTGGACCAACTCATTAAACCTAGCAGGAGCTAAGGCTTTGGTGAGAAGATCTGCCAATTGATATTCTGTACCCACAAAGTATAATTCAACAGTACCCTGTTCCACGTGGTCCTTGATGAAATGATATCGAAGATCGATGTGCTTTGATTTCGAGTGTTGAACTGAGTTGCACGAGATCGCAATAGCACTCCGATTGTCGCAGTACATCCGGATTCTGTCAAATACATAACCATAGTCTTTGAGTTGTGTTCTCATCCAAATGACTTGAGCACAACACGCCGACATGGCTACATATTCTGCTTCGCTTGAGGACAACGATGTACAATCCTGCTTCTTCGATTGCCATGACACCAGTTTGTCACCAAGAAATTGTAATGTTCCTGAAGTACTTTTCCGTGAATCTAAGCATCCCTAGCGTGATCGGCGTCTAAAAGGATATTAGTTCAAAACCGAATCCTTCGGATACAGATCCCCAAGTTAATGGTTCCCTTGATGTATCGGAGGATTCTTTTAGCCTCAGAGAGGTGGATTTCAGTTGGTCTCGACTGATAACGGGAGCAGAGATATACGGCAAAAAAAATATCAGGTCTGCTAGCTGTTAGATACATGAGAGACCCAAGTTAATGGTTCCCTTGATGTATCGGAGGATTCTTTTAACCACCACACCGCCGTCATCACTCTCATCCCTCTTCCTATCTTATTTCCATGTGGGTATGTCTAAAACAAAAGCTCACTTTTAAAATTTCTTTATAAACCGAATATAAATCTTGTGTACTGTTTTCGTGGATTTAAAATGGGATTAAACATGTTTTTGATTTATTGTTTTGTGTGGTTAAAATACTCTACAAGTGGTGTTTGTATGATGTTATAAACTGAGTCAACTCAACTCGGGCGAGTCGAGTCGACTCAGCCGAGTCACGAGTTGAGTTGAGCTCATCATGATTCAAATAGCTCGTGTGATTAAATTTTGTTAAAATGAATACAAATCGTGTTTGATTATGAAAATCTTTTGAAAACCTTCGTGTGGTGAAATGGATTGGAAGTTTGTTTGGTTTGTTTCATTGTGAGTCGGGTCGAGTCGACCTGGCTTGTGACTTAGTTTTGGTTTTGAATTTACTCAGTTGGCCTTGGTCTCGACTAGGCACGGATCTGTTTACCCTTGTTATTATTAGCTATTGGTGTTTGAGTTTTGTAGCCTCGTTATGGGTTCGGGTCTCTTGGTTGCATTTTTGTTGGTCTCGGTCAGTTTTTGGAACCTGAATGGGTGACGGGTTGAGACACCGTTGGCATGGATTAGCTTATCTTGGTTTATGGGTTGCAAGTTTAGTTTAGTATTTCGTAAGGTTGCATAGTGATGTTCAGGTTGGTTGAGTTGTGTTCAGATTCGATTTGGTCGAGTTTGAGTTTAGTTAAGCCGAAAGTTATATCGGCTCGGCTGAATCGAGCCGTGACTCACGGGAGTCACTGCAAGGTTTATTTTTGTTTAGTTGATTGTTTCATTTATTCATTTATGTTTCGAGATGGTTTCGGCTAAAGTTTAATTGAAATGGGAAAATAAATGATAACAATAACTACAAAGGTAACAATAGTTAAGGGAATATATTGCAACACTTGAGGCATTGATTTATTGGACTTGTTTACGAACATTATGACATTTTATATTGTTGGACAAGGATTGGACGTATTGGATTTACGGTATTAGTTATTTGGACATTATGGACCATTTGGTACACGCGACGGAAGGATATGTTAGACTTATAAGAGTTTAACCTATCTGGACCTGAACTATACAAAACGGTCGATAAAACTAAACAACTAATATATACGCGAATGATATGTCTAATTGTATATTGTAAATTGTAACATTTGACGAATTGGGAAACTCAATGATAAATTTTATATTATTCAAGAGTCGATATGACTTGGAAATGTTTTATAAATGGACACTTCATGCCGAAATTTCGTAAAATCTTTTATAAACTTAAATCATTTATAATTTCTTTGATATCCTGAAAACTTTTCAAAACTTATACATTTTGACGATATATCAACTATTTTGGGAAATATGGGTAAATGCCGAAACCTATCAATTGACTTACTTGCTGGTCATAGTTATGTGTCATTATGGTCTTGGTATCTTTCTAATCGTTGTCTTCTAGATTCGGGTCTTGGTCAACTTTATTGACTATTCGTCATAATATATTGGGATATATATTATGTCTTGGTATGAGTTATGTTTTGGCGTGAGTTATAACCTTTGGTGTGAGTTACATTTTGGTATACTTTTGGCGTGAGTTGTATGTCGAGTCCTGATCTCTTACCACCACACGAAACGCTAAAAACTAAACTTTTTGAGATATTGATATTGGAACTTTTGGAACGCTTGATAATAATAATCCATGAAAACTAAGACACATTGTATTTCTTTGAAATTATTTTGCTCTCGCTAGATGTATTCTGAGATAGCAAATTCTATTAGGTTGTGCCGATGTCGTACCGTTGTGCTTTCCTTTTGGATATCGTTGTGCTTTTTGTGAGACCGCTGCTTTGCTCACTAATGCTAGTTGTGATTCTTGCGTTGCTCGTATCAAGGTGAGTTCATGGCCCCTACTTTTACTTATTTTTAAACTGTTTTGGGGGAGAATACATGCTCGTTTTGACTAAATACAAATGATTGATTGATTTGAATACGCTATTGATAACTGATTTTGATGAAATGCGTGATTTGGTTTAAATATATTTTTATGTGGACATAAGTGCTTGAACGGTTTTGGGATTGGACCCGAAAATGTTTTTGTGAGCTATTACGTGCTAGGTTAAGGTTAGAAACCTGCGCTGTTATGAATTGTTACATCCTCGCTCGTGATGGTGCGCATGTTATGGATAGATCTATCGTGGTTGACCACCCCGTCTGGACTTTGGTTGCCCAACTTGCCAGGAATCTCACCCGGATTTGTGGATGCACCAACTTGCCATGACATATAACATGTCGGTTTATAAATGTGATTAGGGCGTGATGGTTGCTTAAATGTTTATAACTTAGCCTGCGTAATAGTTAAGCTTGCGTGACACTATATTCGTTGTAGTGTTTGATTTTGTTATGGTCCAAGTAACTGTTTTTGAATTATTTTTGCGAATAAATATTTTGATTCTGCGAATTAGGCAGGGTATGCCTCGGTTAAATTTGACTTGTTTATGATAATTGATTTGCACTTGAAAACCTTGTGGTCCACCTTTCTATTCTTTCTCTTAAAGGTAAATATTGTTTTCGCGACATTGTGTGTGCCACAATGATCGAAAGGATCTTTTGAACTCTCAATACTTTTATGCAAACCTATGAACTCACCAACCTCGTGTTGACACTTTTAGCGTGTATTCTCAGGTATTGAAGCGATTGTTTACTTTTGGAGGCGCTTGGGCAATGGCATGGCATGGTCATAGACGACTCTGATATTTGTATTTGGGGACCGCTTATTTATTTTGGGCCTATTTCCGCACTAAATTTTATTGTAAACATTGATTTTATTAAATAAATTAGTTTTCTTAAGAAAAACCTTTTATTCTATACTTGTGTTATGATACCAATTAGTAGCACCCAAGACTTGTATGCTTCCGCTAAAACCCGATTTTTGTGGGTGTTACAGATTGGTATCAGAGCCTAGGTTATAGAAAACTGGGTAAATTTTCAAAACCTAGACTATAACCACTTTTATGAAAATTTAACCCTATGACCGACATGCCGTGCACCAAGTGATGCCTCACTTGTGACTTTGATTGCTAATATATTTGATGAGATGTGTGCCTTACTATTGGATGAGTATATCCATTTATCTTTCACTATCTGTTATAAGTATCTTCGACATACTTATGTTTACGCTTCGTATCTGTTGTAGCGTGCTTCTCTTTCATCAAGTATCAATCTCATCACTCGTCCTTGCGTGTGGACAGTTGTTTTAAGCTTTTGAAAATGGATTTTGGAAAGTGAAAGACATGAGGCTGAGTAACTAAGTCAGTATATCAAAATTCATTGAAACTCGGGCCATGAATATACTGATCACCTATATTCAACCAGGACGTGGGACATAGCCTGATCACCTATGTCCGACTCAGAGGTGAATTTTGAAATACTTGGAGTAGTTATACCGAATTATGTCCGGTTGGTTTTTGGTTTGATTTCGGGAAATGGAAAAGTTTTGGTGTGTGTATACGAGCATGAAATTTTATAAAAGCTTTCCTTCACACACAACACACTGGCATCACAAATTCTTGTTTGTCGCGATATCCTTCCTTTGTTATGAATCGCTATTCGTCGCCGTCTAATCATTATTTTATTTCGGATTATTTTTGGAATCGTTGGAACTGTAAGACCTTGTTTTGCATCGGTTCAGGTTAGACCCGATTGGTCACACGTTTGCATTTGGGTTGCGTGAAGTTGTAATAAGCTCATCGGGCTTCTTGGAATATTTGGAATCGATCTTGGCTACATTGAATTTGGATTGTTAGATTCTGCGATTTTGGTTCCTATGGTGAAAAGGGATTCGCTTATTCTCGTGGTGTTGTTTTGGTCTTGTTGTAGACGCCTCTACTCCAACCTTATCTTCGATCAATGATTATTCCATTGATGATGTGCTTTTGATGTTGCACCTTGCGCTCTATCGATGTGTATGCTTTTAGCATAACTTTTTGGAATCATCGTCTTGCAATTGTATTTATAATTTGTTTTGATATTGATTGGTAGTCGAATTTCCTTTCGAAATTTTGACGTTGGATTTGAATGTTGTATCTTCTGCGTTGAGTATTAAGTGCACTGCGGAATCAATCTATTGATTGCTAGTAGTAATTAATGCTCTTCTTCAGAGTCGTACTCTGAATTTGTTTAACTCTCTTTTCGACGGAGATTGCCCAATTGTGGCGGAAACCTTAAGACTTTGGAGTAACGAATCGCGATCCTTGGAGCGCCTGTGCGTCTAATCCTTCAGCTGCATTTCTTTTGAAATATCTTATTCTTGCTACCTCCTTATGAGTTATGAAGCCGTACCGTTATTGTCTTTCAAGCTTACTTCGGTTTCCCTACTGACCATTTTGCGGTCGTTATACAAAATGCTTTACTATCTTTGACCGAAAGCTTTGACCCTTTGTCGTTATCCTTAAGGATTGTTTTCTTGTTATCCTCTAAGCTATTTCACTATTCGTTTCACGATTATTTAGGAAATCGATTTGCCGCCTTACCACTTTATTATAAACTAAACCTCGAAAGAATTCTGCACCTCTATCTGGGTAGTTGTTGGTCGTCACCAAACCCGCTCAGTTTCTTCTAATGGAAGAATCAGTCACTATGGACAACCTTGCTCACATGTGCGTGAAGGAGATTGTTGTACTTAGTGGTGTGCTGATTTCTATCAATTCTGATTGTGAAGGTCGTTTCACATCAAGTTTCTGGTCATCACCCCAATAACCATAGGAACAAGTCTTGGTATGAGCACTGGGTATCATCCACAGACTGTTGGCAGGAGTGAAAGGACCACCCAAACGTTTAAGGACATGTTGCATGTCCGCGTGATCGATTTCGGCAATGGTTGGGGTAGACACCTCCCATTGGTTGGAATCTCTTATAACTATAGCCACGTTGTTTGAAGCACTTTATGGTTGAAAATGTCGCTCGATAATTTGTCGAATCGAGGTGGGGGATACCCAACTTTCTATCCTGAGTTTGTTTGGATCAAAAGCAGAATGCAAACTGCTCACGATCATCAGAAGAGCTAAGATAGAAGGATGATATGAATCTTTGAGACTCTATGATTGGAGACAAGGCTACGCTTAAAAATCTCACCATGAATTGTGTGATGCGTTTAGTAAACGTGGAAAGCCAAATCTTTGTTGTGCAAATCCTTTTAAGACTCTTGCTAGAGTTGGACTGGTAGCTTAGAGCCTTGAGCTACCGCCAGAACTTAACTGTTCATGACGTTTCATACACGTAATCGGAGATAATGCCTCGTTATTGAAAATGACTGTTGTCCTTGCTGGAAGATATCCATATCGACAAACGCTTAAGCTGTATTGGGGAACCTATCGAAATCATGAATCGTGAAATCAAACGACTTGAGTAGAGTTGTTTTCCTATTTTTTTTTGATCGGTGGAACCTTAAGAAATGTCCTGAATTCACGTGACAACGTGAAAATGGAATCCTGAGAAAATATTCTTATTTCTTTTTGATTCTAACGGATAACTCGAATTGAATCGCGAGGACGCGATTCCGTTAAGGAGGGAAGTCTGTGACAATCCGAGATTTCCAGATATTCATTTTTTGAGAAATTATGTTTGTTTTTCATTTACGAACGTTTCTGAGCTCATTTGACGTGAAAATGAGTAAGTTATCTCGCGAAACGTGAAAATTAGACACAACCCGTACTGGCACAACCGTCAATTTATTTTGATTTGATATCATTACGAGAAATTGGTCATGTAAATACTCGTTTTGATCAGAAAAATTATTCTAAACGCAATGGCGCTATTTTTCGTGAGTCGAATCGATCGATTTCTAGTTCAAATGTGTCCCGAACCGCTAAATCATGAAAGTTTACAAATAAGATGAAATTGGTCCCTGTGGTTAATTTCTGTTCGCGCCCCTATTCTTTGGAGTTGTACAAGATTAGTCCTTATGCCAATATAAAAGATTAAGCTAAGTCTTATCCTTTTGATATAAACCCTAGCAGCAAAACTACACTTCTCCCTCCTCCTCCATTTAACCTAGCCGCCTCCAACCTGTTCCCCGGCCGCCACCCTCACCGGAGTCGCCGTCATCTCCAGTCGCCACCAACCGCTGTAGTTTCAAGTAGTTCTAAGGGTGTTTGTTTGAAGGTTCGCGACTGGGGTTTGTTAGGATTTGTTTGTTGAGGTCGAGCTCGCAACCACCACGGTAACAACCACCACACCGCCGTCATCACTCTCATCCCTCTTCCTATCTTATTTCCATGTGGGTATGTCTAAAACAAAAGCTCACTTTTAAAATTTCTTTATAAACCGAATATAAATCTTGTGTATTGTTTTTGTGGATTTAAAATGGGATTAAACATGTTTTTGATTTATTTTTTTGTATGGTTAAAATACTCTACAAGTGGTGTTTGTATGATGTTATAAACTGAGTCAACTCAACTCGGGCGAGTCGAGTCGACTCAGCCGAGTCACGAGTTGAGTTGAGCTCATCATGATTCAAATAGCTCGTGTGATTAACTTTTGTTAAAATGAATACAAATCGTTTTTGATTATGAAAATCTTTTGAAAACCTTCGTGTGGTGAAATGGATTGGAAGTTTGTTTGGTTTGTTTCGTTGTGAGTCGGGTCGAGTCGACCTGGCTTGTGACTTAGTTTTGGTTTTGAATTTACTCAGTTGGCCTTGGTATCGACTAGGCACGGATCTGCTTACCCTTGTTATTATTAGCTATTGGTGTTTGAGTTTTGTAGCCTCGTTATGGGTTCGGGTCTCTTGGTTGCATTTTTGTTGGTCTCGGTCAGTTTTTGGAACCTGAATGGGTGTCGGGTTGAGACACCGTTGGCATGGATTAGCTTATCTTGGTTTATGGGTTGCAAGTTTAGTTTAGTATTTCGTAAGGCTGCATAGTGTGATTCTTTTGCAATTGGGATTTGGTTGCATTGTGATGTTCGGGTTGGTTGAGTTGTGTTCAGATTCGATTTGGTCGAGTTTGAGTTTAGTTAAGCCGAAAGTTATATCGGCTCGAGCTGAGTCGAGCCGTGACTCACGGGAGTCACTGCAAGGTTTATTTTTGTTTAGTTGATTGTTTCATTTATTCATTTATGTTTCGAGATGGTTTCGGCTAAAGTTTAATTGAAATGGGAAAATAAATGATAACAATAACTACAAAGGTAACAATAGTTAAGGGAATATATTGCAACACTTGAGGCATTGATTTATTGGACTTGTTCACGAACATTATGACATTTTATATTGTTGGACAAGGATTGGACGTATTGGATTTACGGTATTAGTTATTTGGACATTATGGACCATTTGGTACACGCGACGGAAGGATATGTTAGACTTATAAGAGTTTAACCTATCTGGACCTGAACTATACAAAACGGTCGATAAAACTAAACAACTAATATATACGCGAATGATATGTCTAATTGTATATTGTAAATTGTAACATTGGACGAATTGGGAAACTCAATGATAAATTTTATATTATTCAAGAGTCGATATGACTTGGAAATGTTTTATAAATGGACACTTCATGCCGAAATTTCGTAAAATCTTTTATAAACTTAAATCATTTATAATTTCTTTGATATCCTGAAAACTTTTCAAAACTTATACATTTTGACGATATATCAACTATTTTGGGAAATATGGGTAAATGCCGAAACCTATCAATTGACTTACTTACTTTCTAATCGTTGTCTTCTAGATTCGGGTCTTGGTCAACTTTATTGACTATTCGTCATAATATATTGGGATATATATTATGTCTTGGTATGAGTTATGTTTTGGCGTGAGTTATAACCTTTGGTGTCAGTTACATTTTGGTATACTTTTGGCGTGAGTTGTATGTCGAGTTCTGATCTCTTACCACCACACGAAACACTAAAAACTAAACTTTTTGAGATATTGATATTGGAACTTTTTGGAAACGTTTGATACGAATAATCCACGAAAACTAAGACACATTGTCTTTCGGAAATTATTTTGCTCTGCTAGATGTATTCTGAGATAGCAAATTGCTATTAGGTTGTGCCGATGTAGTACCGTTGTGCTTTCCTTTTTGGACATCGTTGTGCTTTTCTTGTGAGACTGCTGTGCTTTTCTCACTAATGCTAGTTGTGATTCTTGCGTTGCTCGTATCAAGGTGAGTTCATGGCCCCTACTTTTACTTATTTTTAAACTGTTTTAGGGGAGAATACATGCCCGTTTTGACTAAATACAAATGATTGATTGATTTGAATACGCTATTGATAACTGATTTTGATGAAACTCCATTGATTTGGTTTAAATATATTTTTATGTGGACACAAGTGCTTGAACGGTTTTGGATTGGACCTGAAAATGTTTTTGTGAGCTATTACGTGCTAGGTTAAGGTTAGAAACCCAAGCGTTTTTATGAATTGTTACATCCCCTCCTCAGGATGAGTGCGAATGTTATGGATAGATCTATCCGGTTGACCACCCGTCAGCACGACTTGGTTGCCCAACTTGCCGGAGATTTTCACGGTTTGTGGATGCACCAACTTGCCATGACATATAACATGTCGGTTTATAAATGTGATTAGGGCGTGATGGTTGCTTAAATGTTTATAACCTAGCCGCGTAATAGTTATGCTTGCGGGACACACTACATCGTTGTAGTGTTTGATTTTGTTATGGTCCAAGTAATTTTTGTGAATTATTTTCTTAATAAATATTTTGATCTGTGCTAATTAGGCAGGTATGGCAGCATCGGTTAAATTTGACTTGTTTATGATAATTGATTTGCACTTGAAAACCTTGTGGTCCACCTTTCTATTTTTGTGTTAAAGGTAAATATTATTTTCGAAGTGACATTGTGTGTGCCACAATGATGATGAAAGGATCTTTTGAACTCATCGCATACTTTTATGAAAACCTATGAACTCACCAACCCACGTGTTGACACTTTTAGCGTGTATTCTCGTAGGTATTAGATTGTTTAATTTTTAGGCGCTGGGGCAATGGCGCCATGGTCATGATACGACGCTGATAATTGTATTTGGGACCGTTATTTATTTTGGGCCTATTTCCGCATTAAATTTTATTGTAAACATTGATTTTATTTAATAAATTAGTTTTCTTAAGAAAAACCTTTTATTCTATACTTGTGTTATGATACCAATTAGTAGCACCCAAGACTTGTATGCTTCCGCTAAAACCCGATTTTTGGGGGTGTTACAGTATGAGCCATTGGTGTGGCATAGGTGTCACAGGTTTGCATTCCAAATTTGTTAAGAATTTCAAGTGCATATTTGGACTGACTCAAGAAAATACCACGGGGTGATTGATGAACTTGTAATACTAGAAAGAACGTAAGTTTACCCATCATGGACATTTCAAAATGTTTCTTCATTAGTTTTTCAAAAGCGATTGAGTACTACTATGTGTGTTGACCCAAAATGATGCCATCCACATAATTTGAACAATTAAGATATGTGCCCCGTGATATTGTATGAAAAGAGTTGGGTCGACCGACCCTTTGGTAAAATTATTGGCAATGAGGAAAGATGATAACTTATCGTACCACTGAGGAGCTTATTTGAGTCCATAAAGAGCTTTGTTCGGTTTATAGACATGGTTCGGGAACGGCGGGATCAAAGAATCCTTCTGGCCGGCGACATAAACCGCTTCTTTCGGTTGACCATTTAGAGCAGTTTTGGGCCGTCCATCGGAAAGACCGTTATATTCATATAGCACGCGAACGCGAGAAAGATTCGAAACGACCTCAAGACGAGCAACGCGAGCAAATGATTCTTCAAAGTCAATACTCTCTTCCGCTATAACCTTTAGCCACCAGACGTGACTTGTTTCGATTACGTTCCTCTTCAAAGATCCAATTTGTTCTTCCAAATCCATTTGAGAGCAATGACGTAGACCCCTGTTGGTCTTTCAACCAGTTCCCATACTTCAAGACGTTTGAATTGGTTGAGTTCTTTGCATGGATTCAATCCAGTTATCTTTTGTCATTGCGTCTTTAATGTTTTAGGCTCGATATTGGCAGGCGCGTGAGTGCATAAATGCAATGTTCATCGTCCTTGCGGTGAGACGTTGTCTTGTTACGACCGGTTGATTCGGGTGCCAATTATGTTTTCAAGAGGATGGTCTTTTGTCCAACGATGTGTAGAGGTTTGATGTTGGTATACATTTGCGCATTTTGAGGATTCAAATGGCTTGTAGATGATTCCGCAACATCGTGGTGCAGCGTTTCATTGGCAAACGGGTTAAAGAACGCTTTGGATCAAAATCGTGAGGTGGGGTACTTCATTAAGAACATCATCACATTTGGTTCGCGTCGTTGGATGCAGTTTGTTCAACGCTGTTGTTGTGAGTCAACTGGTGTGCTTCTTCAACAATAGTTTGTTGTAGCAGTGTGTATTATAGGAATATGATCAGGTTGTGCAATGAAACATCGGATACACACCGACACGTTCATCAATGTCATCACTAACTAACAGCGAGCAAATAGCTTTTCCATTTGTTGACGTAGTGAGCTGGGGGCTTGGTTCACCGTGATGATAGGGTTTGAGGAAGTTTAACGGTTGTGACCGGGTTCCAAGCGTTATGCTCGTAAGCCATTTCAAAGCTCATCAAAATTAGCATGAATCGTTTCCATAACGCTTTGTACTATCGGCGATTCCAATCCGTAACCTTTAGAGTTCTCATAGTATCCATAAAGACTCCAATGTCAGCCTTGGCTTTGAGCTTTCCAAAGTCATCACGATCATTATTTGGGTAGCAAAGGGATCCAAAAACATGAAAGTGTTTGAGTTCGTTTCTATTGTGTAGAAGCTCAAAAGGTGTTTTGTTATGGCGTTATGTAATCATTGAATGGTTCTGAGTGTAGCATGCAGTTGAGACAACTTCAGCCCACAAGTAATCTAGAAGTTTAGCATTGATTAACATCGTTTTGGCGCTTCCACTAACGCACGGTTTATCGTCTCTTCAACAACTCCATTTTGTTCTAGGGTGCATACAATGGATGTTTGATGCTCAATTCTCATTTTCTCATAATATTCCCGAAGAGTTTGATTTACAAATTCAGTCCCTTGTCTGTTTCGAATTTGTCCGACGGTGTTCGAAATGAATTTGAATTTTCTGTAGAAAGGTGATGATCATCTGTGGAGCTTGATCTTTACTTCGAAGAAAATAAACCCAAGTCCATCTTGAGTAGTCATCAACAATTACCAATATGTAGCGTTTTTCATTAATCGTCTGCACCACTTGGCGCGCATTCGGGCCACACAAATCTATGTGAAGAAGATGAAGCACATGCCGAGAGTTCGTGTTCCACCTTTGAAGGAAAATGAGCATGAGTGCTTTTCCTTGTTCACGCTGAGCGAGAGGTGATCTTTAGAATACCGTAATCTCGGGAGACCTTCAACAAGTTTATGTTGAGCAAGATTGGTGATGGTTTGAAAGTTTAAATGTGAGAGACGACGGTGCCATAGCCAAGATTTTGTTGATGTTGCCTTTGAAAGTAGACAGATGGGTGATGAAGCAACCATGTCTTGCATTGAGATTGTGTACAGACTGGAATTGCGAGAGCCAAACATAAGATCGTTTCCAAATCTCCATCACAGAATTGACCGACTGAAAAGAGATTGTGACCGAGGCCTTCCACATAATAAACCCTGCAAATTTTGATATTGCCATTGATATAATATCCGTAGCCCATGATAGCTGCGAAGTGATCATTCCCGAATCTGACGGTGCCAATGAACTTTGCAACAAAGTTTGATAACGGTTGAGATTGCTCGTCATGTGTCGGGAACATCCGCTATCAACAATCCAAAGGATGATGTATCCTCACCCGTGCATTACAATACCACGACACAGATGGAATAGAAGTAGATGTGGAACCCGAGAAGAGTTGGAGGGTTCCGAAGCTTTATGTTAGAAATACACACATCAATGATTTTAGGTATCCATTTAAATCCTAGTGTATTGTGTATCCATTTCTGCCATCTCCAACTAGTCTTAGCTTTAGTCTTAGTGAATGCACTAGGTAGTACTACATTCCTTGGAGGTGAACTGGAGCTGAGGGACATCAATGCGTTTCTTAGAATCTAAAGCGGGTGGTTTACCAAGCACAGACTTAGAAGCATTTGTGGGCCTAGAGGTATTCCGTGTCTTAGGATTCCGTAAACGAGACAAGAGAGCTCTAGCAACACATTTATCATGACAATCGAGAGCACACTTTTACGACAAATAACACAAGAAGCTTCGGATGAATATCAAAAGTACTTAAAGGTTTAGCATTGCTGTTACAACACTTTTCCATTACATTCAGACGCAATATCTAAAGTGGGTGCAACTTGAGTCTTATTCAAAGTCCTAGGGTGTTCTTCTACTTGATTATTCTTTATTGTTCTTTTCTTAGGTCGCAACTTCCTATTCTTCCTTGTATTGCCCCTAGGCTGTGAAGTGCGGACGTTTGGAAAAGAGGCAACTATTCCTGTTTCAAGAGAGGGAAGCACATTAGTGTCTTGTGATTTATCGAGTAGGCATTCCGGGTTGACGCTTGCTAAGTGTTACAGTGCAATTTTCTTAATGATGCTAGGCTGAACTTGTTCATACTTTCCTAAAATTTTCCTTAACTTAATGATAGTGTGCACCAAATCTTGATTTTCGTAACGAAGATTTCCGGAAAAGTTCATGACTTCTTTAGTGTGTGCAAGATAATGATCAAGTTCATTTGATGCTTCATTACGAGTCTGTTTGAGTAAATCAAATACGACACCATATTCCTTTTTAACTTTTGCAAGTTCTTGTTCATATTTTGAGAGTTGATATTTCAAAGACACGTTTTGATCATCCAGTTTCTCAAGTTTTGGATTAAACGTTTTGGAATGCAACTGGTCGATTTTGTTTTGCAAAGCAAGTTCACGATTGTGACAATCTTTTTGACACCATTGAAGACGACGTTTTGCATTTGAAAGCTCGTTTAACAATCGTTCATTTTCTACTTTTAAAGACTCGATCGATGCACATTATCGATATTCTCAACAATTTCAATAGAATCAACAGACGGCAAGAGAGATATGATCAGATGCATAGCAGCCGAATGAAACAACACAACATTATGGATATCAGCACAGATAACATTTTTCAAGAGTCGATCAACATCTTTTCTCAACAATTTCTTTTTACGTTTAGTATTTGAAATCGATGTTTACTGCTTTTCTCAAAACTGTTTTCATTAGACCAAGTTCCTTGTGAAAATCCCTTTCCCAATATTGTGCACAGGTTTTCAAATTTTTTACAAGGGGTAAAATTATTTCTAGAAGAATATCTCTTTGTGCTCAAGGCCATGAGAGGCGATTGAAAATGTTCAACTTTTATTTCAGAATGAAATTCAATCTCACGTTCCAAAATTTTGAGGTCCGATAAGAAAGTGTCAAAGTATTTTATAACGTGACAACTTTCGGCTTTTGTTTTAACTTCACTAAGTGAAGGTAAAGGACCATTAATTTATGCACCATGGTGTTTGGGACTAACTTCAGAAACTTGTGTGATAACCAAAGGTTTGTTAGAAGTATCTTGTTGTGTGACAAAAGTTACGGCTTTTGAATAGTTAAATGGTTTGTTATAAACGACATTTTCCATTTTTGACCGACTCTCGTCATCAACATCTAATTCCTCCATGCGATTATATTCAACAACAGTCATAATTGAATCATAAATTCTATGTTCTGCCTTTGTAAACTTGGGATTTGTGGTTTGAATGCTCTGTTTGAAAACTTAGGTTTGTAATCAGCAAGAATCGGTCCATATCCATTTGGATTTGGTTTAAAAGTAAACTTTTGAATAGTTGTGATTGACTCACCATGTTTATAAACAACATTTGAAACTCTTTGATTTTGTGTTGTAAGTCGACAATTTCTTCAAGATAGTTATCTATTCGTTTTGTGGAATGCTTTTTGTACTCAGAGAACTATTTTTGACAAGTTAACAACTCAGCCTTGGCTTTTTGAGTTTCCAAAGTAAAAGCGTTAAGTTGTTTTTTTGAGTTCATGTTTCAGTTGTTCTATTTGAGACAACAAAGCATTCTTGGATCGGCTAGATCACGTATCTGGCCGTTCTAATGATTTTTTCGTTTTGATGAGATTTAGCAAAGCGACTTCAAAACCTTTTCACGTTTTCTTGAGTTTTAAAAACGTTGATTTGTCTGATTAAGCATTCATTATCCCTAATTAACAGTGCATTTTTATCTTTTAATTGCGTGCAAATTTCCAAACGAGATTCTTGGTCTTTAATTAAGGTCAGGAGCTCAATTTCTCTATTAGACAAAAGCTCATCTTATTCAACGTGAGTCTCAACATGATCATTATTTAGATCCTCAAATATAACCACGGAGTCAATTTGATTATCAATATTAACCATAAGATTATCTTGATCATCAAATATAACTTCGGGATCTATTTGATAATCATCAGAATGAGATGTAGATGGCTCATGTTGAACACTCTGATCCTTGGCGGATGGAGAAATTGGCGGAGATATCAGATCATGAATGAGTGTATTTTGTTCCGATACCTGAGACAAGTCATCAGTGTCATACACGGGCCTGTGCATCTCACTCATGTGTAGAGCTTGCATTTGTGCCATCAACATCACTGCTGCATTAGCCTGCAAGATCTCCATATCATCATCGAGAATCTGCATCGCCATAAAGCTCGTTCCTTGTTGGTAGAGTTCCACCAGCTTCATCCTTGAGAGCCAAGAGCAAAGCCTCTTTGAAGTAATAATGCCGCCTCTTATCCTCGGCTTAGGACATGCATTAGCCAGATGACCCTTCTCATTATAGTTATAACAACGAAGACCGGTAACCCCATTCAGCATTCCCTGTTCAACAACTTGGACCCATTTGTTGTTCGCGGAGCTCCGATGTTATTCCTTCCCTTAGCATTAAAACCCTTGACCACCTCCCATCGGCGAACATTACCACGATTCTAAACTTCAACTCGTCCATTGTTAACCACGCTGATTCCTTGTGTTTGATGAGGTAGACCGAATGCTGATTGTTGGATTTGTTGGAATATCGGCCGAAGGCTCTAGCAATCATGACAAATCCTTGCTGCATGGCATCAAAGGCTTCAGTATCCTCATTTGATTCACTATAAAGTGCTTGATCAGTGTTGTTGTTGTATGGAACCAATTGAGTTTCTTGAGATTATGGCTGTGACGGATTATATGGTGTAATTTTTGCAGTTGGTTGAGGAGTGGGTTGAGGAGGAACACTAGTTTGAGCCCACAAAGCAAGTTGTTGATTGTCCGAAAATGATCAAGGAGCGGGAGTCCACGGATAGCCCTTTCTTTGTCAACTTCTTTTTGGTGAGGCTTCAAATAGTCATACAACAATCCGTATGTAGCATGATGAAGGTTCTTAGCTTGACGGAGAAAAATGACATACTTCTCCCATTCCGGACCAAGACTTCTTAGGAACTTAGTGTGGACGCAAATTAAATTGGCATGATGATATTGTGTTTGTCCAAATCATTGATGATGCTGAAAAGCGGTGATGATATGACTCTAATGTCTCTCCTGGTTCAATCATGAAGTGTTCATAAGCCAAGTAGATTTTGGATTCCATGTTTTCCTGATTGAGTGTTGTGCCTTCCATTAGAAGATGAATATGTTCCCACATTGCTTTAGCTGTCTTTTGAGCATCAACACTTCGAAGGATCGGATTAGGTAATCCCAAAAGGATGTATTGCATTGCTAGTTCATCGGCTTCAAAATGTAGAAGTTCATCACCTGTGAGGTCTGAGATAGTTGCAATGTTGGTGACAGCATCTCTTGGTGGATTGGCATTAGGATATTCGGGTGTGACAACAATAGGCATCTGAAATGGACCTTCCATAATGACCTTCTTTAAGAACTTTCCATGTGGCTTCTTTAGATCACAAAACCTAAAGAACCTTATCACCCATTGATCATAATTTCCGGGAGTGAGCATTGGAGGTCTATCATGTGAGCCAGCTTCATGAATTGATTGTTGGCTACTTAATGCTTCACACATCTTGTCAAACCATGTCGGTTCCTTCATAGTACTCTTAGATGGATGTTGATTTTAGAAGTTTGTGTAAGGTTGTACTTGAAGACTAGGTGGTGGTTGAACCATTTGTGGTAGTGGAATGGCTCCAAGTTGTGGAGTATGTTGTTGATTAAATTATTGTTGATAAATTTGTTGTTGATGATTAAATTGTTGATGTTGTGGACTGAGTTGTTGTTGTTGTTGTTGATTATAAGTGTAAGGAAAATAGCTAGAGTATGGTGGTTGTGACATGTTGAAAACTTGTGTTGTTAAATGGATCTTTGTAGTCAAATGAAACGTTGTTGATGAAGTGTCCTTAGGCGTAGAAACCAAGTGTAGGCAAAGAAACACATAGCGTAAAACACAAACTTACGGCGTAAAGCAATAGTTACGCGTAGGATTAGCTTACGCGTAAGAATTGAGAAATACTAAAGTTATGCGTAAACCTGAAGTTAGCGTAGAAAAATTAGGCGTAGGATTAGCTTATGCGTAAGACAGAGCTTAGGCGTAAGAGTAATCTTATGCGTAATGAGTTCTACGCATAAGTTTGAGCTTATGCGTAAGATTAGGGTTTTGCCCAAAAGATCTTTTACACTATCATAGTGCAAAGGATATCCAAAGTCGAAGTGTTTTCAGGCTTATCCAAGCAAGAAAACACGAGTAAACCAAAACGAAGTCGATCCAAGAATGACTTACGCGTAACTCGAGGGTTTTTACGCATAAAACTTCACCAAAACCGAGATTTTGCCTAAAGTGATTCTAAACCGATTTTTGTGATTAAATGCTTCAATATCACCAAAATAACACAAAAGTGTGAAACTTGATGATCCAAACCTTCTAAACACGTTATACGTAGAACGAAACCCACGTATGAAACCAAGCTTAAAATCTATGAAATACACGTAAAGTTCAAAACTTTTTGCCAAAAACAGATATTTTAACACTTAAAAACGTTGAAAGTACAAGAATCTTGGATTGAAAAGTGTAAAAAATAAGTTTTTAAGCGTGACAAAGTTTTAGACCGTATGTTACGCGTAAGATCAAAAACCAACTTCAAAAACAAAACCTTTTCACCCAACTATTTGGCGAATGATACCACTGTTAGGTTCCCATATTAGTAACACAAGCATCAATAGAAGAAATTGAGAAGAAGAGTTCGGATGAACAACTACACACACACACGATATGAACTATGTGAAGAGTTATGCGTAGGTGAAATGTATGAATTGAACAACCAACCTTCAATGAAGGTTTACAAGAGGTATTTATAGGAGGGAACTAGGGAAACACTCCAAGTTCCCATCCTTTTACTTATTGGGCTTGGCCTAGGCTTATGGGCTTTCTACATAAGCCTAGCCTTGATTACTAACATAAAAGCCATATTAAGCTAACTATTACATATGAATCACTAACACTTGAAATATGGTTTAGGAGTGATTCCAACAAAATTAATGAGTGCTGAATACATATATAAATAAATAGACATCAAACAACCTATTATCCTACTTTTATTCAAAATACGGTTAGATTGCAAGAAATGGTCACCAATCTCTCATCTTACACTTTAGCGTCATATCGGCATTCAGTATGTCACCACTCCCATCACATTTCATCCAAAAAAATCAACCACTTCCCTCACTTTTCAAACAAACCTTACACACACTCACAAATCAATTTAATTAATAAAACTTTGATGGGTACCAAATAATTACCACTATCACTATTCGTCCTTTTTTTTCATACTCACGCGTGACACATGTGAAATAACATTAAAAGGGTAACGAGATTGCTGTGGGTTTCCACATCTGCTCGGGCCTCTCGATCAATATGGGTAAATCCCAACTCATTGGAGTGGGAGTCGAGGATGATGAAGTCAACAGGGTCGCGGGTTTGATTGCCTGCAAAAGTGGGTCGACTCCTTTTGACTATCTGGGTATCCGCATTGGAGGTAACATGAACAGAACCGCGAGTTGGGACTTCCTGATCAACATTTTCAAAACGCGTCTTGCTAGAAGGAAAGGGGCTTGCCTCTCTATCGGGGGGAGAGTGACATTGATTAAGAGTGTGCTTGAATGCCTCCCCACCTATTATTTCTCTCTCTTTAAAATTCCGGTGAAGGTTGCGGAGACTCTTGAAGGAATAATGAGGTGGTTTTTTTGGGGGACAGAGGAGACGAAGAAGATACATTGGGTGGCTTGGGAAAAGGTGGCTTCTCCTATTAAAGTCGGGGGCCTGGGAATTGGTCGGATAATGGACACAAATATTACTCTCCTTTCCAAATGGCTTTGGCGGTTTCGAAACGAATCAGACAGCCTTTGGAAGAGAGTTGTGGTAGCAATTCATGGGTCAAAGTGCGGTTGGTTCTCTATTCCTGTTGGCAAGACTACAACAGGGGTATGGGCTAATATAGTGAAGACGGTCTCGAAGATAAAAGTCCATGACACAAATCTTAACCAATGCTTTAAAGGTAGTGTCGGGGATGGGTAAGGAATCAGATTTTGGATTGATACTTGGGTTGGAACGACTCCATTATGGGTGGAATGTCCACTTCTGTTTAACAAGGAGCAAGACAAAGGCTGTTGGGTGAGTGAGAGATTTGATAGCGACCAAGGATGTATAGTGGGGAGTGAGAGGGACGAAGCAGCGGAGAGAACAGAAGACGAGACGAAGGAATTGAGAAAATTGCAGCTCTTGGTTCATGGCATAAGATTAAGTAACCTGCGTGACATGTGGAGTTGGATCGGGAGGAATAAGGGCGGCTTCTGTGTCCAGGCAGTGAAAGACTTTCTGCTTAGTGGCAACGATTACAGTGGAAGTTTCGTGTTCCAATGGTCTAAATGGATCCCGAAGAAGATCAACATCTTCATGTGGAGGCTGGCCCTGAATCGCCTACCCACATTGGATGCTCTCCGGTTTAGGAACTGCTATAGTGGACTGTCGAGCTGCGGATTATGTAACGAGGAAGAAGAGTCGGCGAACCACCTTTTCTGTTCGTGTGCTTTGTCCATGGAGATTGGATTCATGTGGGGAAATGGTGTAACCTTCCTCCTCTATTTTTCTTCTCTTGCAAAGATTTTTTTGAGGTCCAAGGAACGACGGGGATGGATAAAAGGAGAGGTGAGGTGCTGAAAGGGATTATCTTCACATCGTGTTGGTGCTTATGGAAGGCAAGGAATGAGAAACGATTTAACAATAATCGTGTTGACTCGCGGAAGATCTTACACAATATTAAATCCCTTAGTTTTTTATGGTATAGAAATAGATCCGGGAACCACTCTATTGAGTGGAACGATTGGTACTCTTTTAATTTGGGGTAAGGTTGTTATTTTTTTGGACGCCCCTCTATTTGGAGGGTGCGGGTTGGTGTGAATAACAGTAAATTTTCAAAAAAAAAAAAAAAGGTAAGGTGGAGGGTGACACTCGTTGCAACTAGCTAGGTGTCTCATTTATGATTAAAGTTATGAATTATTCATGTGTTGCACAAATAATTATAACCCTAAACGACTAAAAATTAACTAAAGGTATAAGTTAAATTAGACTATTATGGATTAAAAAAATGTAAAGACCAAAACAAAGAGACTAATCTAACATTTACCCAAAAGAAAATATTCGGTTTCACTTACACATAGATTAGCTAACGTACATTGTCACAATGCTATTAACTGGTTACATGTTTTTTCCTTTTGATTCAAATTCCACACACCGTAGCACGTAAATGAGTATAACTAAAAGATTTGAGTTCGTAAGTTTTTTTAGCTACAAATTAAATTATATAATCTAGATTCATAGCAGCTAAGGGTTTTATTCAAGCGCGACACATGAGCAAATACGACCTTGTTGATTATACAATTGCAAGAATGTGTTTCATGAGCAATTATCTTTTTAGATCAAAATTAAAAAATAATAATAATAATTCTACTAATTCCCCCTAAACAATCACTCACTTTTGTGGTTTGTATGTTTCAAAAGTTAACCTAGAGATAAATTATGTTTGTTAAGATTGGATGACTAGATGGTTGGGCTTCTCAAAAGTCATGTTAACGTTAGAGAATAAGGCCTAGCTCAATTGTATGAGCTTAGACCATTTGGTTTTAGTATCTGCTATGTAATACTTGTTATAAATATTGCTTAATGATAAATGTAATACCTACGGGGTTTACATCATTTAACATGATATCTGAGCGGGTATGATCCTCATACCTATGTGGCTACGTTGAGTCGCCTCCACTAAGCCAGCCGTCGAACCTTAGCTGTCACCCTTTAACCCTTATTCAAAAGAAAAAGAAAAAGTTACAAGTTTTTCCTTTTTTGTCTCTTTTGATTCGTTAGAACATAAGCACCATCAAAAGATTTTGCTGCTATGTTTCTAAAATCACATTATTTTGTGATAAACCTTAAGAAAAGACTTAACATCGATCCTTGAAAATGTTCATCAACAACAAAACAAAGACAAAAGATATGGTAACAAAAATGTCGCTGGTGTCGCCGACAACCACGTTTGCTTTTGCCACTTCTTTGTTTTGCTTTTCTTGCTACTGTGTGAAGATTTCCTTCTACTTGTCGTCATATTTCTTTATCAAGTTATAGCTTTAATGTTTTAGTATTCTACTCCAGTCCAAGCTTTTGTGATTTCATCACTCGGACTACAGGGGAGTATAAGAGAATAAGGCCTAGCTCAATTGTATGAGCTTACACCACTAGGGTTTAGTATTTACTATGTAATTCTCATTATAAATATTGGTCAATGATAAACGTAATACCTATCGGGTTTACATCATTTAACAAACTTATCATAGCTGATAGTACGAGAAGGAATGAGAGATCGACTTAACCCATTGAATGTAATCTTGCTAGCCAACAACATGAATACTTTTCTCGGACTGTGAACAAAAACAACAAGTCAAATACACGGCCTTACGATATGTCGATGCACCTGATTGATTAACGATGAGCGAAGCTCACTCATCTATTTTCAGCAGAAGGACCCAATAACCACGTTAGTAAACAAAAATTTTGAGTTATGGGCATCCATAATGCACCTATGTAGCATGGGTTTATAGATGAAGTAATATGATGTGGCATGGTTTCATATCATTGTGGGTGATAGCGGATCAATATTAATGTCTCAAGCCCATTAATCACATGCCAAAGTCTAACCCATCATAAACATTTAAACAAAGCCCATTATCAAGACTCGATAGGCCCAACCACATTCTGAGGCCAGACATGGCCTGGGAAGGCCTCCCAGGTCGTGTCAAAAATACACACATGAGACAATTGTCTCCCAGCTGTTAATAACGGTGAGGATGTACTATCTGACATATGACAATAGGAGACACACAGACGGGAATATCTGAAAGGGGCACGACCTTGTACGAGCCAAGGAGGAACTGTGATGGGTGCCAAACAGTCAAGCTAAATCACTCAAGTCTGCCACTTGTGAATGGCAGACCGTAACCAGCAACAAAACTGCCTAGAACGAATGCAATGAAGATCCGGGGAGTATAGTGTTTCCGCCCCCGTCGTTATGTCCCAAAGCGAGCTATGATGGATTATCAAGCG
The DNA here is from genome assembly GCA_910596185.1 of Chrysanthemum makinoi. NCBI lineage: Eukaryota > Viridiplantae > Streptophyta > Magnoliopsida > Asterales > Asteraceae > Chrysanthemum > Chrysanthemum makinoi. The sequence goes on along the minus strand of OU343223.1, from coordinate 155,723,153 downwards.
TGAAGTGATCGAGAAATTTGAGCGAAAAATGGATTTGGTATATGATTATAACCCTACGAAAAAGCCAACGAAAAAAAATGCAAATACAACGGCTAAATGCAAATTAAAGAAAGTTAAAAAGATAAAAATATTAAATAAACGCTATCACTATATTTAAAATGATGTTTTGTTTTTATGTTTTTATAAAACTGAATTAAAATCTCTTGACGTCTGATACAAATGAAACGTGAAACTTACACAATATTAACCCTAGAAATATGAAAATGATATTTTTACAAACCTAATGATAAAAGAAAATTTATAGAAAAAGAAAATTATTTTTATAACTAATTATCTAATTATTATTAATTAAAAACTATTTTTAACTATTTAATAATTACCTAAAATACAAGAAATTAGGAAATAAAGCTAGAAAAATAAAATTATGAATTGGAAAAGTCTAAAATATCAAAATAGAATTTTCAAAACTATTTTTATATTTTTCTGATTATTTTTGTATTTTTTTATGAATTTTAAACTATTAAAAACTAATTAAATTATTTAAAAATACAAATTTAACTAAGAAAAATCTATAAAAATATTTTTTTGTCTTTTTATATTTATCTTAACTTAATAAAAATGAAAAATTATTTTTTTGAGACTTTTCTTAATTTTTTATATTAAATGCTATTTAAAAATGCTTAAAACTAATTTAAATTAAGAAAAATAGCAAATCAACTTAGAAAAATATGAAAATTTCAGGAAAACTCTAAAATTATATAAGGAAGCTAGGAAAAATGGAAAAACAAGTGCTTATGTGGAGGAATTAGGAACTGATGTGCAAGTGCTTATTATTAAGCACTCCAAATAAGCCAAATGAACAAAATAAGACACCAGCCGATTACACGAAGTTCTAAACTGCTAAAATAACTAAAATGCAACAAATCCTAACTGTTTTTAACCACTGGATTACAAGTTACAAGGATTTGGCTATAAGAGCTTATAAGCCAAAACAGGTTCTAGGTACCTACTTTGGACACAAGCACAAGCTTTAAAATAAGCTCAAAATGAGAAACACCAATTGGAACCTAAGCGGACACAGGTGAGACATATCAAACCAAAAATCAGACCATGACTAGCTCTTCTGAGCCCTGCTCAGCCTTGCACAAGATCTGAGAAAACTCAGATTAGAATGACCCCTGTGAGCAGGGCAATAGGTACTTAAAAGAGAAGCTTGTTTAGAGCTTATAAAAAATTTGTAAAATTCTACTAAAATGGTGATAAGAAAGAACACCAACTGAAGTTTTCAAAATGCCAAGTCTCACTTCATGTGGCTCAAAAATGAGGCTATGAAAAATCCTTGCAGTTGGACCCAAAACAAGTTTTTCAAGTTTTGACTTTGGAAAGCAGTTGAGACATTTTGACTTTCATGAACTTTAAATCCAATTTTATGACTGTTATTGATGTAATATGATAGAACAAGCACAATGCAAGCAAGCTTAATGATTTCTAAACACAAATCAAGAAATTGCCAATCCAAAACTCACAACAGTTGAGACATTGAGACAGATTTGTTAATGTTTGACTTTTTGAACTAGCAGGCACCAAACCAAGACTTGAATGAGCTTAAATGTGCTTAACAAACATAAAACAATAGAAATAAACCACGGCGCATATACCTCTGAGACAGATAACAGCTTAATCCAAACACTCTTGATTCAACTGATTAGCAAATTTAAACAATCTAACTATTAATCCAACATGAAATTTTGATCAAACTAAATCTAATTAACCTAAATACTACTTATTAGACAGGTTTCAACTATTATTAATCACTGAAGAACAGATTATGCTTAGAAACTAGAAAATGACTTACAAATTGTCCAAAGCCACAATGGCTTTGCAACCAGGGAGACCGGAACCACTAAACCTCAAATCCATCCCCTAACTATTATAAATCAACCCAAATCCATACCGCTTCAACCATTTTCCTTTTCTCATCAATTTTGTTCTATGTTGACTTTGTTGACCAAAAACTAAAATGCTTTAAACTTGATTGATCCTTCTTCCAACCAGTTTGAAAGTTAAAATTTCAACAAGGGACACAAATTATGGAAAATGAACATTAACTTGAATTGATGTTTAAAATAAGTTGCAATACACTAGAATAACTTTGTTTGATACAAATTAACTGAAAAATACAATGAAGAACTACTTAAGACATTAAAAGCTTAAAAACGACATACATTTAAACAAAAATAAACTAACTACTCTCTTTCTTGTTGCTTCCTCTTGCCTTTTTATACACCCAATCAGTTTCTCTCACTACTCTGAACAAATCCCAGCACTCATTTTGACCATTGGATTGGTTGAGATGATCTTGGCCATTTATTTGGTTTTGGCGCCAAAACTGCTTTTAACGTTGTGGGATGAGTGGTTAGTTTAGAGGGCATTTAATGAATCCTGGAGTGTTGTGTTTGGAGGAGGGGGTAGGGATGATGCATGGTGAGTATGAAGGGAGCTGGCAGCAATGGTGATGATGAAGGGTGTTACCCGCGAGAGGGGAAAGGATCAAATGAGTTTGACTGGTGATTTAATAATAGAGGGGTCCAAATTGCATTTGACAGGGGTCAGGGTGCATGAGGGTCCAAAGGGAAATGACAAGGCTGGGTGTAGGTTTAAGGTTTTAATACAAGACCTGTGCAATTTCGAAAATGTAGGGACTAGAACCGCCAATTCATCAAAGATGTTTCGGGGCTGAAATTGACAAGTTCCAAAAGTATAAGGACCAAAGTCGACATTTTCAATTTCCAGGACCAATTTTGCCAATTTTCAAAGTTGGAGGACCAAACTTGTAATTTTCTCAAACTTTTGATATTTTTCACCAAAGGACTAATTTTGACAATTTTTGATTTTAAAAGGACCTTTGGTGATTTACTTTTGAAATTATGTGCTCGGGGATTGACAATTTTGAAACTTGGGGATGAAAGCGCCAATTATGCAAACTTTGCTCATTTTTCATCGATTTTAAACATTTTGCATCGAAACATACAAAATGTTATTTTGGAATATTTTCGATATTTTGATGCATTTTGAGCATTTTTAGGCGTTGCGCTCGATTTAACCAAAAATGATGAGTATTTACACACTCATCAATCCCTCAATACTAAACTATTGCTAGTCCTAGCAATCTTTTGAGAAAAACTTAATGGATTTGAATCTCTTTACCAAAGGCCATTACTTCTGGAGTAGCCAAATGTTTGATTCAAGTAAGAACCATGGTACCGATAACCATGTGATTTTGAGCAAAACCAGACTTCCAACGGATTTGATTTGTCTTTACCATAAGCCGTTTGCTCTGGACTAGCCAACTCTTAGATAAATTATCAATATTATCTTTTGGTGAGTCGATTAATAATTATGGTTTTCCACTGCCTTTACCACAAGCCATAAACTTGCGGCTAGCCAACTCTTCACTTTTAAGGATATGGTGAGCTGAATACCATACAATTTTGGGCAACATTAAGTAGTCAGCTGATTGAGATATCTTTACCAGAGCCGTTTTCTCCGGATTAGCCAATCCTTTAGTTTATTAGACAAGGCGATGATAACCAATGAGTAAGTGTAGAACACTTACTCCAAAAAAATTTGGCCAAAAATGGGGAATTAGTATAATTATATGATAAAATTCGTGTAGAATTCCCCAGACTTAGAAATGAATATTGCCCTCAATATTCAAAGTATCGCATACGAAACAAAGAACGAAAAAGGGAAATATTACGGCCATTATTTTAAAAGATTTTTTTTTATTTGCATATATACACAACATGTGGGGCAACCCCCACACTAGGGTGGTAGAAAGTAGAAAGAAGTCAGAAATATGGGTGAAAAACCCATATGGCGGTTACTTTTTTTGATTCCGAGTGCTAGCTTGACTAGACCCCGAATTCATTTGTTCATGGGGAAAGTAACGTGGAAAACCAATCTCAATCGGACTTTCGGTCACAGTGTTAATAAACATATGAACATCAGAAAGTTCCACACCGACGGAGATACTAAAGCGGTATTGTTAATAGTAGAAACTATAAGGGATGATAGGGGTCAAAGATGGGTCCTCATTCCCAAAGAGAAAAGGGAGAGCAACCACACCATCTGTGAAGAATGGAAGAAATACGTACATGAGAATGCAAGTCCATTCCTCAACAGAAAGAAGCAAATCACCATTTTTAACATTTTTAAGCTTAAACTTGAAGCTTAGATGGTAATTGTCAAGAAGATGTCGGGAGGAGGGCGGAAACGGTTCTTCAATCAACAAGTTTTCCAAAAGGATGTCTCCTCCGGATCAAAGTGTTATCAATTCCTCGTTGGAATTGACTCATCACTAAGAAATGCATCGACTTCATTCCAAAAGATGTCATCTTCCTCATCGAGCGGGAGGGGATGGAAGTTCGGGAATAAGACTAGAAGATGATGGATTCTTTTTGAGCAATTCATCAATGGGAAGAATGTCTCCCATTGAATCACAAATATCATCATCAATTCGGATGAAACCGGAGAGTTTGGTTTCATCCACGGAGTTAACAAACTTCGGCGACAAACTGATTCCTGAGGGGGCAAGTGGTGTGCTCTTAGAGCTAGCAGTTTCCACCACTGCCGATGAAGTCTCCGATTCTAGATCATCGTCATCATCATCAAGAACACTCTGACTTCCCCGGTACGACTTTTAAACCATTTGTTTGAACTAGGGGTAATTTTCAAAGCTTTGAGCTCAGACGTTTTTGTGACTCGTCTTAACCTGAAATTTGAGAGTGTTGCATTGAATCTTTCGGATCTTTGATCAATGTGGGCAACACTCTGTTTGGACGAGGTTTGGAGTTTGGTTGATATTCAATGTGAGCTCTTCGTTGTCAACCGTATGGTCAACTCTTCAAAAAACATCAATCATCGAAAGCACCGTTCTCAAGAAAGCTCTCCTAAGATGAGGGGAACTCTAGGATCGATCAAAGTCTATACAACAAAGTCCGTAGGAAAGAAACTTTCCACTTTCATCACGACATCCTCGGCTATCCCAAGTGGACGAGTTATGGTACGGTCCGCTAGCTCGAGTGTCATACAAGTGGATGAAAGTTTAGGAAGAGACAGTTTCTTCCATACCGAGAGTGGCATGAGGTTAATGCTAGCGCCAAGATCGGCCAAGGCGGAGCATTGAACCATCCCCAAGAAATCACATGGGATTAGAAATCGCGGGGTCTTCAAGCTTTTGGGAAGCTTCTTGAGAATGACACGAAAGCATTGCTCATTGAGAGGAGTTTTAGCCATCTCTCGATAACTTATCTTTGTTGGTGAGTGCCTTTAGCGTGGATGCAAATTTAGGCATTAGACGAGAGCATCAACGGCTTATATCAGTGAAGCTCATTGAAGATTTGGAAAATTTTTTCCATTTGCTCTTTGTTTTTGTCTTTGAGCTTCTCATCATTCATTTTTGATGGGTAAGGAAGTGACTAGACTTTGAGCCGGGATGGAAGTCTTTTCCGGCTCAGAATTTTTTTCGGGAACTGTTCCGGACTTAAGTTGGACTGGAAGGTGGACGTGCGGGTACTTCGGCTAGAGAATGCACCTTGTCCGTTGTATTCCAGACTTGACTCATTGCCACGGAGGAGGGGGCATTGGAGTCAAGGTCCATTGTGGTCTTACCACTACGAGTGGTGGACGGCTTTCAACTCGGCATTTGGATTGGGAATAGATTGTTGGGAGTCCTCCGAAGATGAAGGTTGTTCATATTCATGTTCATGAAACCGTCATCATATTCTTTAACTCAATTGTCTGCCGAGATAATGTGGTATCAATTTCCCTTTTTAGCTCACCTCTCATGTTATTGATCCGAGTTTGCATTGAACGCATGTTTGACTCAGTCATTTTCATGAAGTCATTTGGCATGGGAGCTTGAGGAGGTTGTTGATAACTTTGATGATTAGGAGCTTGATATGGTTGGTTGAAATTGTTCCGGTTTTGATTGAAATTTTGAGAGTTATTGAAGTTGTGTCCTTGATTCGAAACAAAGCGATTTTTATTGCCATGGTTTTGATTGCCATGGTTTTGCACGGGAGAAACCGGGTGGTGTCATACCGCTAGTGCACGGTAGTGAGGATCATTGGTCTGGGTATTGATTGTGGTTTACGAATTACGGAGCTTGGTAAAAGAAGCATCGGTTTGCTTGACAATCATAATAGCGTGTGGACCACTACAAATTCACAACACCTTGTTTATGGCTTTGATTGGTTCCGGCTTATGAATTTCGCTTGTGATTTCCTTTACCTCTTTATATCAATACAATGGATCATGTCCTATAGGAGCTGCTATCGAGTGCTAACTCGGAAGAGTTACTTGGATGTAGAAGCAGGAGTGTTGGGAACATTGACTTTGTTTGAGAAATAGGAACTTTTGATTTACTCTCGCAAATTTCAAGCACATCTTTAGGTTTATGATTCAAGATATTGCACTGCGGATGCGTTCAAAGAATCTTGATCGTTACCGTTCAACCCATTATAAAAGATATTGACTTGTTGAAGCTCCGTGAATTCATGATGGGGCATTTCACGAGGAGATCTTGAATCTCTCCCATGCTCTCCAAAGTTTTCATCGAAATTTTGACAAAATCCGAAATTTCATTTTAAGATTAGTCGCTTTGATGGAGGGAAGAAGTAATTAACAAACTTTTGAACAAGATCCTCCCAAGTTTCGATGGATCGAGGGGGTTCTTTTTCCGGCCAAATCCGGGTGTCCCCTCAAGTGAGAATGGGAAAAGCATCAACTTGATTACTTTGTGGTACATCCTGAAATTGATTGTTGAAGTCAACTTGTTAAACCAACGGATGTGTGCATACGGTCTTCACGATCGGACGCGGAATTGATTTGTAGACACAAGTTGGATCAAATGTGCCTCAATTCAAAGTGATCAGAATTGATTATTGGTAAAACGATGGCATCTCCATAACCCTCGGTGGGTGCTTGGAGCATTTCCGCCATAGTGCGTCATTCGCCATATTGTTGCTTGAAATAGTACTAATCTCGGGTTCGATTATTGGGCGACGCTCACGAACGTTTTCTAGGAATTTCTGCCAGATCACGCAAGGACTCAATGATCTAAGAAGAGCGCAAGCATGCATTAGAGTTAACTCTAAAGACTCAGAGTTGGAGAGAAATGGGAATTAGGAAGATGGTGAAATGGGGCGAGAAGAATCTTTATGGGTTTTCCCGGTTCCGACAAGTGATATCACAACAAATCCAAGTAAAACAAAATCGAGGCAAAACAACGGTGAACTTAAACCAATAATCACAAGATGAATGGCTTCTTTGAAAAAGGTACACCAATCACAAGGACACAAAGACAAGTTTTAATCTTTAGTTCAACTTATTACACGACCCCGTTAGGTAGTGCACCGCCTTGGTTTGGTGGTAATCTTTTAAGTTGTTATTATTAAAGAAAACGACAAATCTTTTTGTATTTTTTTTATATTTGATACATATATAGAAACAAAAGAAAAATATTTTTTTGTGTTTTATAATGTTTTTAAATTGTTGGTTTTGATTTTTTATAAGAAAATATATATATAGATATAGATAGAGATGGATGATATGAACAAAGAGTGAGTATTCAAACAAATAATCGCTGAGGCGTAAGATAATCAAAGATACCGCACGGCCAATTTGATTGCTACGGCCAAACAATGCTCTAATTTCACCTAAGTCCGTCCACTTGCGAATGGCGTGACCGAACTGCCTTAAACAGCCTAAGCACGAATGCAATGAAGACCTTGGGAGTATAGTGTTTCCTGGTCGTTATGTCCCCAAATGAGCTATGCAATGGATTATCAAGCGGAAGTGATCGAGAAATTTGAACGAAAAAAGGGATTTGCATGATTATAACTACGGAAAAAGCCAACAAGTTACAACGGCTTAAATGCAAATTAAAGAAAGTTAAAAAGATAAAAATATTAAATAAACGCTATCACTATATTTAAAATGATGTTTTTGTTTTCATGTTTTTATAAAGCGAATTAAAATCTCTGTGCGACGTCTGAATGAAAGCGTGAAACTTACACAATATTAACCCTAAAAATATGAAAATGATATTTTTACAAACCTAATGATAAAAGAAAATTTATAGAAAAGAAAATTATTTTTATAACTAATTATCTAATTATTATTAATTAAAACTATTTTTAACTATTTAATAATTACCTAAAATACAAGAAATTAGGAAATAAAGCTAGAAAAATAAAATTATGAATTGGAAAAGTCTAAAATATCAAAATAGAATTTTCAAAACTATTTTTATATTTTTCTGATTATTTTTGTATTTTTTATGAATTTTAAACTATTAAAAACTAATTAAATTATTTAAAAATACAAATTTAACTAAGAAAAATCTAGAAAAATATTTTTTTGTGTTTTTATATTTATCTTAACTTAAGAAAAATGAAAAATTATTTTTTTGAGACTTTTCTTAATTTTTTTATATTAAATCTATTTAAAATGTTTAAAAACTAATTTAAATTAAGAAAAATAGCAAATCAACTTAGAAAAATATGAAAATTTCAGGAAAACTCTAAAATTATATAAGGAAGCTAGGAAAAATGGAAAAACAAGTGATTATGTGGAGGAATTAGGAACTGATGTGCAAGTGCTTATTATTAAGCACTCCAAATAAGCCAAATGGACAAAATAAGACACCAATGATTACGAAGTTCTAAACTGCTAAAATAACTAAAATGCAACAAATCCTAACTGTTTTTAACCACTGGATTACAAGTTACAAGGATTTAGCTATAAGAGCTTATAAGCCAAAACAAGAGTTCCGTACATTTGGACCACAAGCAAGCTTTAAAATAAGCTCAAAATGAGAAACACCAATTGGAACCTAAAGCGGACTGTGAGACATATCAAACCAAAATCAGACCATGACTAGCTCTTATGAGCCTGTGTGCAAGCCTTGCACAAGATCCTAGAAAACTCAGATTAATGACCCCCGTGGGCAGTAATAGGTACAAAGAGAAGCTTGTTTAGAGCTTATAAAAAATTTGTAAAATTCTACTAAAATGGTGATAAGAAAGAACACCAACTGAAGTTTTCAAAATGCCAAGTCTCACTTCATGTGGCTAAAAAATGAGGCCATGAAAAATCCTTGCAGATGGACCCAAACAAGTTTTCAGTTTTGACTTTGGAAAGCAGTTGAGACATTTTGACTTTCATGAACTTTAAATCCAATTTTTATGAATTTATTGATGTAATATGATAGAACAAGCACAATGCAAGCAAGCTTAATGATTTCTAAACACAAATCAAGAAATTGCCAATCCATCAAAACTCACAACGTTGGAGACATTGAGACAGATTTGTTAATGTTTGACTTTTTGAACTAGCAGGCACCAAACCAAGACTTGAATGAGCTTAAATGTGCTTAACAAACATAAAAAAATAGAAATAAACCAATTGCATATACCTCTGAGACAGTATAACTTGATTAATCCAAACACTCGATTCAAGTGATTAGCAAATTTAAACAATCTAACTATTAATCCAACATGAAATTTTGATCAAACTAAATCTAATTAACCTAAATACTACTATTAGGACAGGTTTCAACTATTATTAATCACGAAAAAGCATTATGCTTAGAAACTAGAAAATGACTTACAAATTGTCCAAAGCCACAATGGCTTGCAACCAGGTGAGACCGTAACCACTAACCTATCAAATCCATCCCAACTAACTATAAATCAACCCAAATCCATGTCTGCTTCAACCATTTCCCTTTCTGCATCAATTTTGCTCCTATGTTGACTTTGTTGACCAAGAACTAAAATGCTTTAAACTTGATTACAAGCTTACAAAAAGCTATTATAAGCTTATATAAGCTTGTTGGAGATTAACCGAGTTGCTAAAAGCTTAAACAAATGAGTTTGAAAGTTAAAATTTCAACAGTGGACACAAATTATGGAAAATGAACATTAACTTGAATTGATGTTTAAAATAAGTTGCAATACACTAGAATAACTTTGTTTGATACAAATTAACTGAAAAATACAATGAAGAACTACTTAAGACATTAAAAGCTTAAAAACGACATACATTTAAACAAAAATAAACTAACTACTCTCTTTCTTGTTGCTTCCTCTTGCCTTTTTATACACCCAATCAGTTTCTCTCACTACTCTGAACAAATCCCAAAGACTCATTTTGACCATTGGATTGGTTGAGATGATCTTGGCCATTTATTTGGTTTTGGCGCCAAAACTGTTTTAACAGTTTGTGGGATTGAGTGTTAGGTTTAGAGGGCATTTAATGAATCCTTGGAGTGTTGTGTTTGGAGGAGGGGGGTAGGGATGATGATGGTGGAGTGTAAGCAGAGGAGTTGCAGGCAATGGTGATGATGAAGGGTGTTACCTGTGAAGGAGAGGGAAAAGCAGTCAAATGAGTTTGACTAGTGATTTAATAATAGAAGGGTCCAAATTGCATTTGTGGGGGTCCAAAAGGGTGGCAGGGGTCCAAAAGGGAAATGACAAGGGCCAAGGGTGTAGGTTTAAGGTTTTAATACAAGGACCTTTGTGCAATTTCTGAAAATGTAGGGACTAGAACTGCCAATTCATCAAAGATGTTTCAGGGGCTTGAAATTGACAAGTTCCAAAAGTATAAGGACCAAAGCTGACATTTTCCAATTTCCAAGGACCAATTTTGCCAATTTTCAAAGTTGGAGGACCAAACTTGTAATTTTCTCAAACTTTTGATATTTTTCACCAAAGGACTAATTTTGACAATTTTTGATTTTAAAAGGACCTTGGTGATTTACTTTGAAATTATGTGCTCGGGGACTATTTCGATAATTTTGAAACTGGGACCGAACTGCCAATTATGCAAACTTTGCTCATTTTTCATCTGATTTTAAACATTTTGCATCTGAAACATACAAAATGTTATTTTGGAATATTTTTAGTATTTTGATGCATTTCTGAGCATTTTTAGATATTTTGCAGTTCAGATTTAACCAAAAATGATGAGTATTTACACACTCATCAAACTGCCACTTGTCATTCTTGTCTATACACCACATGATCAACACGTGTCCTGTCTTACAGCTGTCTGATCATCCTTTTGACGTTTATCCTTAAACCCTAAATGCTTCTCTACAAATATAAGGAAACTCACACCCTAAAATGGGGTTTAGAATCCTCTATACACCTTACATACTATTTCCCATAGTAAACACGCACTACATGGTTTGTTGTGAGTACCCAAGCTTGTGATTCTTAATCACGCTTGTGGGTCTTTACCGTTTAACATGGGAACCGAACAACACAACCATCTCAACCCAATTATAATCTTGTTTTACATTCATACTTAAACACGACGCCATCCGTGGGGGCATGATACAAAATAGCCACAAACGTTTACCTATTTTCATTCATTTCTCACCTTAAAAAGCATACAACTTTTTTTTCCCTTTTTAACAAGTTTTTTAGCCCAACATGTCTAGTGAATAATCCTCACAACTTTTGGTTTAGGAAATGAACAACAACCACCTTAGACCAGTGCAGGTGGAAGACCTGACTCTCACTGAGGAGGGTCAACAAGTGCTGTAAAATGGCCATCATCAGTCAGCTAGAAACTTCACAAGAGGACCATCAAAGGAAGTGCATGCAACACATGACCACATCGGTTTGCATGCAACACTTTTCCAAGAAGGTTTATCACATCAAATAAGGACTAAATATATGCATCATTTATCCGACTTATATTGCTTCTTTTTTTTGTTATTTATGTAATAATTGATACTTAATTGCTTACTTTTGACAATTACAGTAAATAACGGAGCAATTGTTGAAAGGTAAGGAAATGGACGTGATTTTGAGCTAAATAAAATAAGCTAAATCCACTTTACAGAGGTTCAATACGCCGTATTCATCATCTGGAATACGGCGTATCCAGTTCAAGACTTCATCAAATCCACAAGTCGCGAAGGGCACCAATACGGAGTATCCAGAATGGCCAATACACCGTATCCACGGGCGGTTTGTATAGATTTTAGAATATTTTAATCATGGGACCTACAATATTATTTCCCAATACACCGTATTGAGGGAGTTCAATACGCCGTATGGACCTAAAATGATATACTATATAAAGAAAACCCTTATTATGAATTCTACATAACTTTATACCACAAGACTCGTTTCCCAGATGATTTTAAAAGGAAAGAAGGTTCTGCAAACTCAATCACTGATTAAGAGAATTCTTTGTAACCTAGTTTCATCATATAATCATTTAGTTAGCGTATCGTATTTGCTATGTTTCATACAATTTACGTTATGATTATGTTATCTTGCTTTGTTACTGAGATTATAGGCTAACAGCCTTAGGTGTTAGCCAATTTTATGAAGATTATGTGTTTTTTATATGTTTTACATCGATTACTAGTTTATCTCATTGAATATTATTTAATTTTATCGTATATGCTCGTTTATTTACTTGTTCTTGGTTTTCTTGAAACTAGATCTAGGGATTATGCTTAAATTCTGTAAATTAACTACGACATCTTAGTGGTTATTGAATTATAAAATTTAGATCTGAATCATGATAATTGAATGTAGGATACCAACTGCATTGTTCCTAGCTTAGGAGCACAAGTCGGGAAGATTCCCTAATTAGGTTCTTTATTGTGACGAGGTTGATGATTACAAGAATGAGTCTTATAAGTTAGTAAAACTCATTAGAAGTTTAGATTGCATTTATGTCACCTTAGATAGATTATAAATAATAGTTGAAGTACTTTATGTGGGCTTCGTTAATGGTGACAACATTAACTCTCGTTAGAGCCTCTGATTAAAGAAGAAGACACACCTTGTTTACATTAGCAAATCACCAATGAGAGACGGTACCTAACTAGAATCATTGCACTAAGTAAAACACATTTAATATACTGAATCGGAATGGACTTGGCTAGCACGTTCTCCCTATCTTGATTTAATGCTTTTTTACTTCTATCATTTGTCTTGTTTTATTTAGTTTTATTAATTGCTTTATTAGTTTAATTAGAAAAAAAAACCCCCCGAGCTAGTCTCTCAGACTAAACCCCCCTTTGCGTTATTTTAAGTTAATTAGATAGTTATAATACCTTTAGGATTAGTATATTAGTAGTTCACTCCTGACGAACAACTCGTACTTACCCCACTAGCTACATTGATCGGGTCTAGTGCCCGTTAGTGTTAAGTCTATAGGTTAGTTTGGCAAAATATAAATATTAAAACTTGGTAATATTAATATAGACCACAAATAACACATCAAAGGCCCCTCACGATTTTAGGAAGAGTAATACGTTCCAAAGCAACTTACTAACGCCAGGGCCGCTTAAGAACAAAGGGGACAGGGTGATAGGACAACACAAGGGTGCGGTCTCGAGTGGAAGATTTCCATACTCCGGTGTCAAGCAACGTATTGGGTTCCATGGTTCAACAGGAAGACATGCCACAATACATCTAGGTTACGCCAGGGGTCGCACTTACTTGGAATAGATGGCAGCAAAAAAAAGAATGGCCGGATTTCAAGTAAACACATGGCCACCTACTTACACTCTTCCGTATATCTATGTGTCCAATATCCAGAACACACCACCACCTAGCTCCAATTCCCAAGTTAGCATAACGATGAGCCCAACTTGAAACGAATCCCTCTTGACACTACTTAGTTCACCCCCTCAAGGTAACATTTGTCTCACCCCTCCACCAGCTCAACCACCCTATAAGGAGGAACACTTAGTTAGGTTACTCACAAAAGCACTTACGGATGGAAGGCAAAAACACCACTCTAGCTCATTTACCCCTGAACACCCCAGGGCTATACCGATTTATAGGGAAGAGTTTATTAGTTTGATATTTGATTACAAACTCCCTTATGACCTTGTCATGCCTAAGAGCCGCACATATAGAGGAGCGGTGGCCCCAGACTCTAGGGATGGCAACGGGCTGATTTGGGTCTGAGCGGCCATGCCCATCCCCAAAGCCGATTACCAAAGTTCTCCCAAACCGCCCCCGATCCGCCATCGGGATCTAATTGGTAGCGCCAATGGGCGAGCGTGCTCCCCAAACCCCCGTATTAATCGGGATCTTATTGGGGTGTCCACTTTGGGTGAAATTCTCGACCAAAGCCGCACCATTTGACATTTATTATTATTTTTAGACCGTTGCTTAATAACATGAAGAATTAAGAACCTATTAATGATCAATTACAAACAAGCCTTATTAAGTTTTGAATGATAATATTGTACATAAATAATAATAAAGTTATACCATGAAACTAAACGAGTTTCTATAATCACAATTTTGCAATCTTACAGAGATAAAAGAAAACTAACAATATTAGAGTAATATTTTTTTATTATGTAAATACTAAGAAAATACTATATAGTTATAGATATATTAGTATATGTGTATATATATTTATTCGTCGACGGTAGGGAGAGGATTCCCGTTCGCCACCAAATCCAATTAAAATCCCCGTTTAAGCCCCAACCACGCCTCGTAACCCAATTATCATGACCGCCCAGCCCAATTAGTTTGGGTTTCGGATTTTCCGTCGAAGTTCGAGTTTTTTTGCCATCCCTGCCCGACTCTCAAGTGTGGATATTCGAAGGAGCAATCAAGACTAGCTCCTAGAATGTTCCTATAGCTTGTCACATGTTTTAATAAACTCTCACCGACTTGGCAATTTCATGGTTCAAAATTCGGGCCAATCATAGCATTTCAGTTTGGAAAAACATGAAGGAGAAGTTCCTTTCTAACTTCTAGTCAATGCAAAACTACATGGGGAACTTCACTAACTTACAACTACTCCAAATGAATCATTTGAAGACTTCACTAAAAGGTTCAACAACGAAACAATGAAGATCCAAGTCTTAACGACCGACAACTCATTGGAGCTTTATGCGGCATGATCAAGGGCCATTTCTTAGGAAGAGCTTCGGCGCAGCCACCAAAAACATGGAAAGAATGTCCGAGCTAGCAAGAAGCGACACGAGAAATGATGAGCATACTGAGGCCTGAAACAACCTCATCAAAACCATTTAAGGTACAGAGAGGCGAGTGACACGAGGTATGATGAGCATCTTGAAGCCCAAAATAACCTCATCAAAACCCCGCCAAACACCAAGCGATGTTCTCATCTTAGAAAAAATCTTTGACAACTGGAACAAGCCACGCCCACTTCCAGCCAACAACAAAAAAGAGGAGAGGTAGTTTTTCAAATTTCACAATAATTATGGTCATGACACTAATTCATGCAGAGAATTAAAAAAGGAAATTGAAAAGGCCATCAATCAAGGTAAGCTTGAGCACCTAGTCCAGTACAGTAAAGAAGACAACCAACGATGTCGGCCCTGAAGTAGCAAGCCACATCCACAAGATCCGGTCCATGGCTGATCAGGCAACAAGAGGTAGAATGGCAACAAGCACCATCGCGAGTTATCTCATAGGATGCTTTCATTCCATCACGGACACGAATATCATTCGACAAAAAATAGCCTCATACACCGCGGTGAGCTGAGGGTATACATGGATGAAGGTAGCTCAGTCGACATCGAGGAGTCGCCTTAGGCCATCAATCACACCACTAATCAACTTTTAGGCTGAAGAACTTAGCCTTTGAGGGCAAGATAGATTTGGAACTTACACGGAACACACCCGCTATCAAGGACTTTCACGCTTGAAATATCATATTGTCAAATCAATATGAGAATTACAAAGTGTTATTAAGAAGAACTACAATCCAAAAGTTAAGCATGGAGGTCTCAACCATCAAGTCAATGTGATAACATCAAATAATCTAAACATTTCTATATCAAATTCCCATGTTAATTGCCTCGTTTTATATTAATCTTGTACTTAATTCATTTATACTTACATTCTAGGTTAATCAAGGCGTTGGAACAAAAACGATGCAGAAATGGCCAAGAATGGACAACATACCGTAAATCTATACTCGAGAAGATAGTTACGGCGTAAGTGGCACGAATGACTTACACTGTAACACATTACAAGGGAAAAAAGATAGCTTAAGAGAGTTTTGGCATAACAGTGTTATTAAGGTTACGACACAACTTTAGAAGAAGATGTCAACGAGAGTTTTACAGCATAACTTGTCCATTTGGTTTACGCCGTAATATTGGTTTAATTGGTGGAGAGTATAAGCTTACGAAGACTCACGGCGTAAGTGGCTTGATAGACTATCCGTAATTGTTAATCTTGGAAGCCAAGGAGTTAAAGTCAAGGGGCTAAAATTGAAAATAACAAGTAAGATGATGAACTAAATCTGGGAAAATCATATGAAGTTTAAATTATCACAAGGATTTGTTATAAAAATAACAAGAATGATCAGGGACTAAAGATGGATATTCATATGAAGATTATTATGCGACAAGGACCTAATATAATTAAGTCAAGAACGATGAGGGTTGAAAGTTTACTTTTCATACTAAGTTTTACACTTATTATGCACAAAGACCTCAAGTAAAAACTAGGCGCTAATTAAGTCAAAATCCATGAGGGGTTGAAAGCGCATATTCATACTAAGTCTTACACTTATTATGCACAAGGACCTCAAGTAAAAACTAGGCGAAATTAGGGGGTAAAATCAGACATGCCGATGATGTTTCAAGTAACCAATCATATCACTTTTAGAAATGACTTACGGTGTAACTAAGTTACGCCGTAGAAATTGAGAAAAATAAGTGCGAGACTTCTATGATGTATTGACTTTCAGTACTTTTCGGTTCGCCATAACCTTGTCGAGCCCTATAAATAGAGCCATAATTCAGCTCTTTCAAAGATTATCTCTTTCCACCCATCTTCAAAGGACGATTGGGGAACCATATCGGGCATTTTCCAGCAGCAATCCACCACTTTTGAAGGGAGAATTCACCGTCGATCATCATCATTATTAGCTTAACATCAAGTAATTTGTATCGAACATCATGTCTAATTCAATAAAAGTTTTACTTATCATTGTTTATGTAGTTTTCAGTATGATTGGCTAATCACTTTTAGTGTTAGCCTAGTTTTGAAATTATTAATGATTTGATTCTTGTTCCTTTGTCTATTTATCGTTTATGTGGATATCTTTTTAACTTATCATTGATCCTCGTGTTTTGGTAGCATTGAAGCTAGGGTAGTAACTCTTATGCTAGTTAGTATTGACCATTGAAAGCTAGCTTATTCGGTTGTTTGGGACGTAACCATCACCCTTGTGTAGGAATTGACCATATACTTACCTACACTAGTAGAAATGCTTAAGTCACGGGAACCCTTTGTGGACCAAGTCAGGGTTTAGTGTGTTAATCTCTAAGATAGGTCTAGAAGATAGTTAGTGCGTAATGACTAAGACTAGACTTCCGGCTCCACGGACCATCGGGGTTGGGGTCTAAGGATTATAGGTTAGGTAGCATTGACTATTTATGCCTAATGATATTAGAACCACCACATAAAATGAAACGTAGACATTGCATTAATAATTAGTATCTAGGCTAGCACATCTTTCTCCTTGATTAAATCTCATTTCCTTTTGTTATTTACTTCTTTCAATTAGTTAATTAAATGAAACAACTACTCTTAAGATGTGAAGATTAGAACTCAAGTTAGAAACCACCCTTTAGCTCTTGGGATGACCTCAAATTTACCGAATACTACACTACACTTGATCGGGTTCTCTACCCGTTAGTGCATAGGTAGACGAACAATTATAAATATTAAAAACTGGTCTAAAAAGAAGCATCACAATGGTTCGGGATTCCCAATGATGGCGGGTCAAAGAACAATTAGGAGCGACTATTCTAGCAAAGATACAAGTCTATTTACCAAAAGTGGAAAAGGCTAGCTTGAAGAGATGATGAGGATGCTATTCAAGAAATAACTCTAGGGAGAAGGGTTGTTCATCAACCCTAACATCCCTATCACCTATCATAATCACATTGCATCTTCCACCATAGGTAAGGAACCAACTTGTTTATCTATTAGCATGAAGCTATGACACCTTTACTTGGGAACCATCGCACATGACCAACACCTTTGAAAGCTAACGGATCATAGCCTAGGCTTGGACCAACCTACAATCCTCAACAACGAAAGGACCCCATCCTTCTTAAACCTACTGGTCTATGGACTCTAGGCTCCAAATTCACTCGTCATCGAGAAAATCAACAATGCTATCATTGAATGTTCATTCTGCGGTAACACCGTACAACATCATACACCGATGGAGGCGGTGATCTACTTCACCAAAAGAACCAAGCTAGGCCAAAGATATGGCATTACTTCCCACAATTGGTTTAACTTCCTGTCTCAGGTCATCTTGCAACCAGGATAAATTTGCCACATGTCACCCGCCAAGCAGCAACATCACCTTACTTTTTACAAGCAAAAAGTAATTAAAAGTAAGGTGAGGGATGATTCTTTTTATATTTTTTATATTTTATAAAAGCAATAAAAATATCGGTATTGGATTGGGGGTTTTGGTTATCAACTTCTTAAAGCTATTAATAAAACTAATAAATAAACTAAATGACAAGTAAATTAAATGAGAGATTCAAATGATAGGTAAAAACGTGTTCACTTAGATTTCACTACTCCCTAGTTATCTCATATTGATTAGTTGAATTGTAAAATACTTGTTTAATTGGCGTGTTGTATTCCTAAGGTCGTAGGGAGGTGCCAAATGCCCTATTTCTATGAATGTATTGATAAACAATGCAATTCACGCAATAAACACAAAGAGAAGTCAGCTAGTGCACTCTAGGACATGAATACGTTTTTTAGGACATTCAAGCTCGCAACACTATAGGAAGAAGCAAGTCTTCCTAACCTAACATGTAAGAACCACTTAAACAAGAGACGACAATTGATAGTTGATGGATCTGGACACACACCTTGTGTCAATGATATTTTGTATGATATTATTAAGCACGCGGAATTTACTTAGTAATACTTTAGAACATAGATTGTATGATGTATTGTATGTTAACACAGATTAAACACAAAACTTGAGCTCCAATATTATTGATGAATAATACGAGTGATCTTGCTTATCACTAGAGTTACACCTTGAAGCTTTGTGAGTAATACGTAGGTAATTAGACAAGTACCTAAGACAATGACCTAGAATCTCCTTTTATACAACAAGGAGTCCTTTACAAGATAAGTATAAAGCTAACATTATAGAATATACACGAGATCTATTCTATACTTATCTAAATGCATTCTCCTAATCATTATCCAATAGCAAAGGGTAATAATGTACTAGCAGTGGTAATACGTTTCCAATCTTTGCTAGTATTAATCCGAAAGCGTGTAAACCACAACTATCCGTGGTAACGGATTATTCCCAACAATCCTCCCCTAAACTTATGATTTCTTTGCAAATCAATAAGTTTCTTCAATATGCATTATCTTCAAGGATTTGGGGAATTTAACTAAACACTTTACTCTTCCTTAACTTCAATAGCTCTTGAACATTGATCTTGAAGCCCGAGTAACAATGCTCGACCTTCATTGTCTTCATGAACTCTTATAGTAGTACATAACATCCTTGTAAGAGTTCTAGCTGAGTGGATATTCTTTCTCAGCAAGCATGAATGCATCTTCTCCATTTGTCAGTAGAGACATGATGAACTTCACATGAATCATAGTAAAACCATTTAGTACCAGGACATGTGCATGAGAATTTCCAGAAATCATCATTAACATTTGGTTCATAGAGCCTTCTAAGATTAACCCATAACTGCATCTCCTTAATGTCTTTTAGATCTTGAGCATTAAACCTTTCTTGAACTAACCTCCATAGTGTATCAAGGTCATCTCTGTCAAAAGCTTTTATAAGATCTTCAAATTGAATGAATGATGAAGTTTCACCACCTAGCCTTGTGATCTTCCATGTTGGAGCAAAATTGCTAGCGGTGTAAACTTCCCAATCAATGATAGGATGTCTTACTTGCGGTGGTTCTCGATAAAAATATTTTTCTACAACCACAATCATTCCGGTCTTGTTCTTCATGAATTTCTCAAGTAGGAATTACTTGTTCTTCAACAACCTTAGTCTTCTTAACAGTTTGAGAATCACTTTCTTTGGCCTTTCTCTTCAATCCAGGAAACCTTTTTGCTTCTTCTTCAGAGTGCATAGAAACAAAATCACTGTCTTGCCTTTTTTCTCTGTAGTAAGCTCTTTCAACTTGATCATCAGGCATTCCTTTGAATTGATGCTTCTTCCAACCACCAACATGACAACAATACGTCTTCATATATGAGAGAACTTGTGCTTTGGTTGGTTGTCTTGATTTCTTTTTGATTGTTCTTCATTCGAATGAAATCCTTCAAATGAGCAGTTCTTTGTTCTTCAGTTAAGGATGCATCAGCTACAAGGTCAATTGCCTTTTTCTTGATTATTTGATTATTAGCAATCAAGAACTCAATATCATCTTTAGTAGGAACATAACAAAACTCTGGAGTATTCTCTCTAAGAATTGTAGGTTGAACAGTGGAAAGTGGATCTTCAATAAAATCTTCCATTCTATTCAATCTTTTAGTCTCCAAAAAGCTTGCAACCAAAAAGCTTGCAACTTCCATTTCTTCAAGCTTTTTTTTTCAAAGAACTTGTTCTTCAAGAATCTTTTTAGCAATTTCTCTATCAAGATCAATCTGTGCTTGTTGTTTCTTTGAAATCTTTCTTCCGCATTGCTCTACACTTTCCATAATCGCTTTACCTTTGTCTTTCTTCGTTTATCAAATTCTTCACTTGCGGTGGCAATATTTGGCTCAGCAGTGGAAATGGAATCATGGTAAAATCAGCTTGCAAAGACAAGTAAAATGACTTGATCATCAAGTTGCTCTTCCATTGTATTAGCTTCCTTTGCTCCTTTACTTGTATCTCCTTCATCTTCAAAATCAATTTTCCTCCCCTTAGTGTCAAGCATCTATTTTCCTCCCTGTTTGGGAGAATTTCCCAAATCATGATCAAAACCAACTGAATCACCATCAAGAGGTGAGGATGAAGATGAAATCACCAACTTTGCAGTTTTCTTGTGCTTCTTCAACCCATGCAACTCTTCCTTCAAGGTCTGAATCTCTTCTTTTAAGTGTTTAACATCCTTGGCATGCTGCTTCTTGACATGTGCCAAGTCCTTCAGAGATTCAACTCTCGCTTGACTAATTTTGTACACAAAACCATCAATTCCAATTGTTTCCCAGCCCTATCACTTCCAACTATGTTACCTGTTGGGAGAGGTGAATCATGGGGCATTGGCTCAGATTCCTCCCTAGTTGGACTAGCTTGAAGTCTAGAACCACCACTACTTGTTCCTAGATCAAAAGGTTCAGAAACTTGCGTGGTTGTCATGAAAGAAGGTGGTGTTTGCTCCTCCCTCATAGGTGTGAGAAACTTGTGGAGTATAATCAATGTTTGGAACAGAGATTATGGGTGTGTTTTGTTCGGTTGTAATCTTTGCAAGCATTTGAGGTAAGAGTGGTGTAAAAATCATGTTGCCATCTCGATTTATGTTTTGAAAAACTTTAGGCTTTAGGCAACTGATTTCATAAACATGAGTATGGGGTTACAGTTGAAACTCATTTAGCACCGCTTGCACAAACCTTGGATACATTAAAAATTTTGTTGAACTCTTTACATTGCCACCAAACTTGTAAAAATATAATTTGACCAGCTTAAAAATCTTATCGCTGGCTAGACACACCAAAGGGTAAGCCATGGCTGAACTAAATTGCTCATAAGATGTTTTTCTTTGACCGAGACAATGTAAAAGAGTGTGAATCAAAAATCTCCATTGGGGACAAAAACCACTCTTTTTGAAAGTAGCCTTTTATCAAGTGGTATCATACCCCATGGATGATAAAGTATCATGTATTTCGGGCATAGGTAATGTGATGAGACCATTGAGATCACCCAATTGGAGAACTCTCCTCAAGGATGCCTCAGTAACATCAATAGTTACCCCATCCACAGAGGCTCTTAGAGCATCCATTTGCTTCATGTGTATCTCCATTTTCATGTGTTATGGACTTAGCAGTAAGTCCAAACTCGCTTTGATTTGAGAGATATAAATTGTGGGTTTTAAAAGCAAAGCATACCTTATATGAGAGGTATTGAAAGTCCACATCTGATGAAAGCAAAGGCCACTCTTCTCGTTATACTTTTGTAGGTAGGCCACTAGGTTGTGCTCATCTGCAAATTTTAATGGTGCCATAGAAACTTTTGATGAAAAACGATATCATGTCAAGAAGAATTGAAGTAATAACTAGCCAATTGAGAGAGAAAGATATATAGGGTTATGGTTTAAGATTATTGCAAGAAGAAAGATTATCTTTAGAAAGTATTTATCTTTAAGAGGATAAATAATAATATGGAAAGAAGATAATTTCCTTAAAATTTTAACCCTATATATATATGGAAATCAGTGGTAACTTTCAACGGCTAGTAAAATAAGTTACCGACATAATCAGTTGTAACGGCTAGAACAACGAGGTAAAATAACACCGATTGGAAAACTGTGAACTAGTAGTGGTAATTTTTCACAAAAATTTCAAAGAGCAGTGGTAAATAAAATCATTTGAAAACTAGATTGCTCTTATCATAGTTTTTAGCAAACTACCAGCTATCAACGGATTTGATATGTCTTTACCATGAGCCGTTTGCTATGGACTAGCCAACTCTTAATCATAAAGAATATGGTGAGTTGATAACCATATAGTTTTGGTAAACTATCAACCATAAACGGATTTGTCAAGTCTTTACCAGTAGCGTTTGCTCGACTAGTTGATTCTTATGTGGATTAGACATGGTGAATCAATAACCATTTGTTGTGTATCTTCTTGATATACACCTTTTAAAATCAACTCCCATCAAAGCTTGGTTGTGTATCTGTAAGAGATAGGAATAACCAACTTGTTATTAACCAAAATTACTTTTAACCAAACCATTACCCAAAAAAAATATCTTCCAAAGTCAACCCGATAATATCTATATTTACTCCTTAACCTACCAAAATAGGGAGAAGTGTTGAATCCAAGATCCGAACTCAACTAGGGTATAATAACAATGATTGAATAGATGCACAGCGGATAATAATTAAGACAATCAAAGTTACAAACAAGGTTTTTCTTCAAGAAACAATGATCCTCTATGGATCTTTTTCTCTCTCTCTTAAGATGTTTTCTCTAGAATATTTTTTTCCAGTTTTTTAAGTCAATAAAACAAAAGCTATCAGTTCCTTTTATACACAAGGAACCCTAAATAAACAATAATATAAAATAAATGCATATCA
>OU343223.1:155657077-155699706 GCA_910596185.1 Chrysanthemum makinoi | reverse complement strand
GTTGGAATCACTCCTAAACGATATTTCAAGTATTTATATTTCATATGTAATAGGTAGCTTTATTATGGCCTTTATGTTTGTTTAAGGTCAAGCTTATGTAGAAGGCCCATAAGCTTGACCCAAGCCCAATAAGGATAGGAAGGGAACTAGGAGTGTTGCCCTAGCTTCCCTCCTATAAATACCTCTTGTAAACCTTCATTTGAAGGTTGGTTGTTCAAGTTTTTTTCTCTTCATTCACTCTCATAACCGGTGTCTTATATTGTTTGTGTGTGTGTTTGATACTTGTTCAATCGCCTTCATCTCTTTCTCTATAAGCTTGTGTTGTAAAACTAGTGACCTAACGGTGGTATCAATCGCCAAATAGTTGGGTGTACTCGTTTGTTTTTGAAGTTTTGTTTTTTGTGACTTACGGCGTAAAGATATAACCTTTGGTTATCTTAAAAACTTCGTTTTTACACTTTTTAATTCAAGATTCTTGTACTTTCAATGTTTTGAGGTGTTAAAATACTTGTTTTTGGCAATAAGTTTCAAACTTTACTGGCGTGGATTTCGTTTTAAGCTTGTTTTGTTAGGTGGGTGTCGTTCTACGCGTAACCCGTTTAGCAGTTTGGTACATCAAAATTCACACTTTTGTGTTCTTTTGGTACTATTGAAGCTATTCCATAACAAAAATCTGGTTTAGAAACACATTTGGGCAAAATCAAAGTTACGAGTAATCCTAGGCGTATCAAAACCCTAAAATTACGCGTAAGATTTTCCTTGGTTTGATCTTCATTTTTACGGTTTTATTCCGTGTTTTCTTACTTGGATAAGTGAAAATCGTCGACTTTGGATATCTTTTGCCTTTGTGAAGTGTAAAAGATCATTTGAGCAAAACCTAAAATTACGCATAAGCATAAACTGCGTAGAAATCCTACGCATAAGATTCACTTTAGCGTAAACTTAGGTCTCACGCATAAGGTAATCCTACGCCTAACTTTCTACGCCTAACTTTTGTCTACGCATAACTTTAGTGCTTTTATCCTACTTACGCGTAAGCTAAAACCTACGCGTAACTCCTCATTGTTATGCGTAACTTTTGGTGTTTTTACGCATAAGTGCTACTTGGTTCTTGTCTTTTCTCGCCTAAGGACACTTCATCAACAAAGGTTCATTCGACTACAAAGATCCATTTTTACCACACAAGTTTTCAACATGTCACAACCACCATACTCTAACTATTTCCCTTACACTTATCCTCAGCGACAACAACAACTAAGTCCACAACATCAACAATGGAATCAACAACAAGCAATTTATCAACAACAATTTAATCAACAACATACTCCACAACTTGCTGCAAATCCACAACCTCAAATGGTTCAACCACCACCAAGTTCTCAAGTTCAACCGTACACAAATGAATTCAATCAACATCCATCAAGGAACACTATGAAGGAACCCACTTGGTTTGCAAAGATGTGTGAAGCTTTAAGCGGCCAACAATCAATTCATGAGGGTGGATCACTTGATAGACCTCCAATGCTCACTCCAGGAAACTACGATCAATGGGTGATAAGGTTCTTTAGGTTTTGTGATCTGAAGAAGCCACATGGAAAGTTCTTAAAGAAGGTTATCTTAGAAGGTCCATTTGAGATGCCTACTATCATTGTACACGGAGATCCAAATGCCATTCCACCAAGAGATGAACAAACCAACATTGCTCTTTGTTGATTTAAATCCCAGAACTTCTACACTATGAAGCTGATGAACTTGCAATGGAATACATCCTCTTAGGATTACCAAACCCAATTCTTCGTATTGTTGATGCTCAAAAGGCGCACAAAAATGTGGGATCATATTAGATCTTCTTATGGAAGGATCTGTACTCAATCGGGAGGATTTGGAATCCAAAATTTACTTGGCTTATGAACACTTCATGATTGAACATGGAGAGACACTAGAGTCCTATCATCATAGATTTTCGGACATCATCAATGATTTGGATAAACACAACATCATCATGCCAAGAATTGCGGTGAATACTAAGTTCTTGAGTAGTCTTGGTCTGAATGGGAGAAGTATGTCATTTTTCTCCGTCAAGCGAAGAACATGCATCATTCTACCTATGGATTGTTGTACGATTACTTGAAACCTCATGAAAAGGAAGTTGATCGGGAAAGGATTCTCCGTGCTCAAATTGCTCCACCAACACATCCGGAAAATTCACAACAACTTGCCTTATATGCTCAAAACCGTTATTCTCCTCAACCAGCAACTCAACCAAATGCTTCAAACACACCTTCACAACAACAACCTCAACAAAATCAATTGGTTCCATACAACAACATTGCTCAAGCATATGTCGATTGAAGCGGCGAGGAATCCGATCCGTTGAAGCATTGCAACAAGGATTTGCTATGATTGCTAATGCCTTTAGCCGTTATACCAACAAATCCAACAATCGTATTAGTTCCTCATCTAACACACGGACTCAAGCATTTGTGAACAATGGGCGTGTTGAAGTTGAGAATCGTGATTATGGTCGTCGGATGGGCGGTGGTCAAGGGTTTAATCTTTGTGGGTAGGAATAACAACGAGCTCAAGTGGTGGAGCAGGAAATGCTCGGCATGGGTTGAATGGTCTTCGATGCTACAACTGCAATGAGAAGGGACAACTGGCTAATGCATGCCCAAAGCCAAGGACTAAGGGCAGTGCTTATTTCAAAGAGGCTCTTCTTTTGGCTCTTAAGAATGAAGCTGGTGGAACTCTCACGGACAAAACGAGCTTTATGGCAAATCTTGACTCGGATGATGATATGGAGGACTTGCGGGCCAATGCATTTGTTATGTTGATGGCTAATATGCGGCGTTACACATGAGTGACCGAGGCCGATGTATGACAGCGATGGCTTGTCTCGGTACCGAACAAACCATATTTATCTCTGATCTCATATCTCCGCCAACATCTGCATCCGGCAAGGCTCGGAATGTTCAAAATGAGTCATCCACATCTCATTCCGACGATTTTCAACTAGACCCCGTAGTTATATTTGGCGATCAAGATGACCAAACGGTTTCCCTTGATAATCAAATTGACTCCGTGGTCATACTTGAGGATCTAAATAATGATCATGTTGTGACTCACGTTGAACAAGAAGAACTTTTGCCCCATCAGATCTTGTTCGTTACTTCAAGACCAACAATCCCAAATTGCTGCATGTGTTGCATTAAATCGGGACTTGAAAAGTAAAAATGCCTTTGTTAACAAAGGATTTTGAATGTTTACAAAAGCAACTCAACTTTTTCAAAACTCAAGAAAAGCGTGAAAGCGGTTTTGAAGCGACCTTTGCCAAATCTTATCAAAGCGAAAAATATTTAGAAGCGGCAGGATCGTGATCTAGCGCTTGAAGAATGCTTTGTTATGCGAAATAGAACAAGCTGAAACATGAACATAAAAAGCAAATTAGCGCTCTCACCTTGGAAAATCAAAAAGCTAAGGCTGAGTTGTTAACTTGTCAAAAAGCAGTTCTCTGCATACAAAAAGCATTCAACGAAGCGAATAGATGATCATCTTGAAGAAATCATCGGCTTGCAAAACAAACTTAAAGAGTTTAAAGCTGTTGTTTACAAACATGGCGAGTCGGTCACAACCATTGAAAAGTTTACTTTAAAACCAAATCCAAATGGATATGGACCGAATCTTGCTGATTACAAACCTAAGCTTTCAATCAAATCATTCAAACCAAATCACGAAGTTTCGGTCTGAGAATATAAAATTGATAATTACATTTATGAATGTTGTTGAATATCATCGTCAAGAGGAATTAGATCACGAAGGCGAGAGTCGATCAAAATTAAAAGCGTTGTTTACAACAAACCTTTTAATTATTCTAAACGGTCACTTCGTCACACCAGTTCTTCAACACACCAAGAGTTATCATCGGAACACACGAGTCTTCTATTGTTAATCCCAAAGCAGACTTTGCACAAACTTATGGTCCTTTACCTTCCATTAGTGAAGTAAACTCACAACCTGAAAATCGAAAAATTCTTTGATATTTTGACATTTTCATGGTTGACCTCAAAATTTTACAACATGAGATAGAATATCGATCTGAAATCAAAGTTGAACATTTTCAATCGCCTCTGGGCGAGAACAAAGAGACATTTTTCAGAAAAATCTTTTACCTAATGTTAAAAACTTGAAAAGTTGTGCAATTGCATGGGAAAAGGATTTTCATAAGGAACTTGGGGTCATGAAAAGCGTTTTCGAGAAAAGCGAAACATCTATTTCAAACACTAAGCGTAAAAAGAAAATGTTAAGAAAAGATGTTGATCGACTCTTGGAAGATGTTATCTGTGCGGATGTTCAAAATGTTGTGTTATTGAATTCTTTGTCATATGCATTTGATAATATCTCTGCGATCTTTATTTGCGTCGTGGTAAATGTTGAGAACAACGATAATGTGCTTGGTCGAGTCCTTAAGCTGTTGAAAACAAGCGATTGTCAAGCGAACTTTCAAATGCAATACGTCGTCTTAATTGGTGTCAAAAAGATATTCACGATCAACAAATTGCTGTTCAAAACAAAATCAACCGATTCGCGTGCAAAACCTTACGATTCTAAAATTGAGCAACTGGATGATCAAAGCGTGTCTTTCAAGTGTCAAATCTCAAAATATGAACAAGAACTTGTAAAAGTTAAAAGGAATATGGTGTCATATTTGATTTACTCAAAAAGACTCGTGATGAAGCATCAAATGAACTTGATAATTATCTTGCACACACTAAGGAAGTTATGCATTTTCTTTGGAAATGTTAGGTCGAAAATCAAGATCGATTCACACTATCATCAAGTTAAGAGAAATGTTAGGAAAGTATGAACAACTTCCGCCAACAATCATTAAGAGATTAGCCCCTGTAACACTTAGTATTCATGCACCTAGAATCTCTCTTGCCAAATCACAAGTAGCTAGCGTGCTTCCTTCTCTTGAAAGCGAGGAATAGTTGAGCCTTTTCCAAGCGTCCGCACTTCACGGACCTAAGAGCACTCAATGAAGAATAGGAAGTTGCGACCTAAGAAAAGATCAATCAAGAATGCTAAAGTAGAAGAACACCCTAGGACTATGAATAAGACACACGTTGCCTCCACTATAGATATTGCGTTCGGCAAATGTAATAGAAATAGTGATGTAACGAATGCTAAACCGTTAAGTACTTTTGATATTGATCGATGCACCTTGTGTTATTTGTGGTAAAAGTATGAATTCCGATTGCCATGATAAATGTGTTGCTAAAGCTATAATCTCTCGTTTAAGGAATCCTAAGAACTGGAATACCTCTAGGCCACCTAATCTTTCTAAGTGCATTGCTTGGTAGACCGCCATCTTTAGATTCTAAGAAGCGCATTCTTTGTCCCTGTAGCTCGGTTTCACCTCCTAGGAATGTAGTACCACCTAGTGAATTCACTAAGACTAAAGCAAAGAGTAGTTATAGATGGCAGAAATGGATATATAACACACTAGGATTTAAGTGGATACCTAAAGCTATTGATGTGTGTATATCTACTAAAGCTGCTATGGAACCCTCTAACATTTCGGGTTCCACATCTACTTCTATTCCATCATTATTAGATGCGTATTGTAATCACGGTGTCTGAGATCATTCTCTGGATTGTTGATAGCGGATGTTCCCGACACATGACGGAAATCTTAAAGCTGTTATCAAACTTTATTGCAAAGTTCATTGGCCTTTGTCGGGTTGGGAATGATCACTTCGCAGCTATCATGGGCTACGGAGATTATGTCAATGGGAACATCGAAATTAGCGGGGTTTACTATGTGGAAGGCCTCGGTCACAATCTGTTTTCGGTAGGTCAATTTTGTGATGGAGATTTGGAGGTTGCTTTCAGGGAGAAAACTTGTTTCATTAAGTGATCTACAAGGAAATGACCTTATATGCGGCTCGTAATTCTAGTCTCTACACTATCTCTATGCAAGACATGGTTGCTTCCTCTCCCATTTGCTTACTTTCAAAGGAAACATCAACAAAATCGGCTATGGCACCGTCGTCTCTCACATCTAAACTTTCAAACCATCACCAACCTTGCTCGACACAAACTAGTTGAAGGACTCTTACGATTCCGGTATTCTAAAGATCACCTTTGCTCGGCTTGTGAACAAGGGAAAAGAACTCGTGCTCATTTTCCTTCAAAGGTGGAACCGACTCTCGGCATGTGCTTCATCTTCTTCACATGGATTTGTGTGGCCCGATCTTGGCGTGCAAGCGATCAATGGCAAGCGCTACATCTTAGTAATTGTTGATGACTACTCTCGATGGACTTGGGTCTACTTTCTTCGTAGCAAAGACCAAGCTCCACAAATGATCATCACTTTTCTCACAAAAATACTGAGGTTCACTCCGAAACACCGTCGGAATCATCGAGCAGGACAAAGGCTGAATTTGTTAACAAAACCCTTCGTGAATTCTATGAGAAAGTGGGAATTCAGCATCAGACATCTATTGCGCGTACACGAACAAAGCGGAGTTGTTGAAAGCGAAACCGAGCGTTAGTGGAAGCTGCAAGAACAATGTTAATAAATGCTAAACTTCCAGATTACTTATGGGCAGAAGCTGTATCTCTGCATGCTATACTCAAAACCGTTCTATGATCACAAAACGCCACAACAAAACACCTTCCGAGCTTGTCCATAACGAGAAAACCGAATCTAAAACACTTTCATGTATTTGGATCTCTTTGCTATCCGAATAATGATCGTGATGACTTTGGAAAGCTCAAAGCCAAAACTGACATTGGAGTCTTTATCGGATCTTGTGATAATTCCAAAGGTTTCGAATCGGAATCGTCGTACAAAGCGGTGATGGAAGCGATTCATGCTCATTTCGATGAACTTCGAAATGGCTTACGAGTATAACAGACTTAGAACCGGTCACAACCGCTTAAACTTCCCTCAAACCCCATCATCGGTGAAGAAAGCCCTCGACTTACTCGTCAACAAATGGAAAGGTTATTTGCTCCTTTGTTCGGTGGCGATATTGATGAGCGTGCTCGGTGTATCCATTTGTTTCATTTGCACAACGATAATATTCCTATACGATACACTGCTACAACAACTCTTGTTGAAGAAGCACCTACACCGTTGACTCCAACACAACAGTTGAACACACGCTTCCAACAATGATGAACCGGTGATGATATTACGAATGAAGTACCCCCACTGCAGATTTTGATCCAAATCGTTCTTCAACCCGTTTGCTAATGAGGCTGCTGCACGGATGTCGCGGAATCTTCAACAAACCATTTGAATCCTCAGAATCGCACAATGTATACCAACATCAACCCTCCACACATAGATGGACGAAAGACCATCCTCTGGAAAACATTATTTGCAACCCGAATCAACCGATCGTTCGAGACAAGCGTCTTCACTCGAGGCGGTGAACATTGCATTTATGCACTCAGCTGCCAATCGAACCTAAAACATCAAAGGCGCAATGACAAAAGACAACTGGATTGAATCCATGCAAGAAGAACTCAACCAATTCATACGTCTTGAAGTATGGGAGGCTGGTTGAAAGACCAACGAGGAGTCGTCATTGGTCTAAAATGGATTTGGAAAAACAAATTGGATCTTTGAAGGGCGTCATCGAAACAAGTCACGTCGGTGGCTAAGGGTTATCGTCGGGAAGAGGATTAGACTTTGAAGAATCTTTTGCTTCGGTTGCTCGTCTTGAGGCTGTTCGGATATTTCTAGCGTTCGCAGCTCATATGAATATAGCGGTCTATCGGATGGATGTCAAAGCTGCGTTTCTCAATGGACAACTTAAAAAGCGGTTTATGTCGACCAACCGGATGGATTCGTTGATCACTGAGTTTCGAATCATGTCTACAAACTGAACAAAGCTCTGTATGGTCTCAAACAAGCTCCTCGGGCATGGTGCGATAAGCTATCATCTTTCCTCATTGCTAATAATTTCACCAAAGGTTCGGTTGACCCAACTCTTTTTATACAATATCACGGGGAACATATCTTAATTGTTCAAATTTACGTGGATGACATCATTTTGGGTCTACACATAAAAAGTTTTCAATCGCTTTTGCAAAACTAATGAAGAAAAATTTTGAAATGTCCATGATGGGTGAACTTACATTCTTTCTCGGACTGCAAGTTCATCAATCACCCGTGGTATTTTCTTGAGTCAATCCAAATATGCCCTTGAATTGTTAAACAAATTTGGAATGAAAACCTGTGACACCTATGCCACACCAATGGCTCATACCAAGAAGTTAGGCGCTGATTTACATGGGAAATTGGTGGACCCTACAAAATACCGTAGTATTATTGGATCTCTCATGTATCTAACGACTAGCGGACTGATATTGTCTTTGCCGTTTATCTATGCTCCGTTATCGGTCGCGACCAAGCTGAAACCCACCTCTCGAGGCTAAAAGAATCCTCCGATACATAAAGGGAACCATTAACTTGGGGATCCGGTATCCAGAAGGATTACGGTTTTGAACTAATCGCTTTTGAGATCGCGACCACGCGGGATGCTTAGACTCACGGAAAAGCACTTGGGGAGCTTTACAATTTCTTGGTGATAGCGGTGTCTTGGCAATCGAAGAAGCGAGGATTGTACATATTTGTCATCAACGAAGCGAGAATATGTAGCCATGTTCGCATGTTGTGCTCAAGTCATTTGGATGAGAACACAACTCAAAGACTATGGTTACGTATTTGTGAGAATCGATGTATTGCGACAATGGAGTGCAATTGCAATCTCGTGCAACTTCGGTTCGGCACTTTCGAAATCAAAGCACATCGATCTTGATATCATTTCATCAAGGATCCGTGGAGCAGTGCTTGTTGAATTATATTTTGTGGAGTCTGAATACCAATTGGCAGATCTTCTCACCAAAGCCTTGCCTCCCGCTAGGTTTAATGAGTTGGTCCAACGGATTGGTATGAGGTGTTTGACTCAAGAGGAATTGGATGATCTCCTAAAGCAGTCTTAAAACACTGTCAAACACCAAAACATCTTTTGTAAATACTTTTTCAAAAACAAAATACAAAATTATAAAAACTGATAAAACAACAAAAATATTCTTCTAATCTACTTTTCTTTCAACATTGCAAGTACATTTCTTCCGTCAACACTTTAATCTTTCAAAATTCAGTATTTTTCTGATCAAGTGTTGAGGGGGAGAAAATAAACTTACTTGTTTCAAATCACTGTGTACTTGCATGTTATCATATCTCGGTTGATTCTTTTACAAATGGTGGTACATTTTACGGTTCAAAGACACTCCTCGGACTTTAATTTATAACCTTTCATTATTTTCTCAAGTCGAGGGGTGTTGTCAATGTTTCTTTCAAAAATCTTCGTTTGGTAACCAAAATGGAAGTTAAAAGGCTTTGGTTGAAAATGGAAAAGGTGGAGGGACCAAAACTGTCAAAACCTTTAAGTTATTTTTAATAAAACTCTCCACCTAACTCTTATACTTCTCATTTATTACAAAAACCTAAAAACATCCTACGCCTAATAATCACTCAAGAAATCCGTGTTTTGATCATCATTTGTAAGTTGTTTCTTGTGTAAAACATGTTTTTAAGCAAAGGTTTTTAATTTCATTCAAATCCTACGGCTAAAACGTTTTTAGCGTGATTATGTGTTCTACGCATAAGCGTATGAACACACAATCATTGTGTGTATGTTTGTGGTAAAATGATTTGTGTCAAAACGTTCAAAATACATCAATGATACCATTTTACCATCAAAATCCACCCGAAACAATTGATGATTTTTGAAAATTAGGGTTTATGAGTCGAATTGGGTATTTTCAAATGTGAAGTGTTTTGGTCAAAAAGATTGTTGTGTTATGCTTATGTGATGATGAATTGATGATATCCATGCCTTATAACCACCCGAAACCCAATTGATTAAGAATTTGGAATTAGGGTTTAATGTTCTAAAATTGGGTATTTTTGATTCACTTTGCAAATTAAGTGTTAAAACTTGGTCAATATGATCTCACAACATCTAAGATATACTAGAAAAACTTTGGTGCATAATCCATGGCTAGATTTCATACGCGTAGAATTAGGGTTTAGACTACTGGCGTATGATTTCTACGCATAGCTGTTAAAATGTCCAATTGTGTTATGATCTGTCATAAAATGAATGTTATGTGTTAAACATGGATGATATGATGCTTTATTTAGGGCTTGTTACACGTAATATTCAGAATCAAGGTTGTTGTTAATCTACGCATAAGGATCACCTTACGGCGTAGCTTGTTATCGCGTAAGATTTGTCTTCGCGTAGCGTCTCGCATAAGGTTCTACATATGGGACTGGCGTATCTGTGAAGGATATGCGTAAGCTTGATGACCTCTACGCATAAGGTCAACTCTTACGAGTAGCCTTACGTGTAAGGTTAATATATGCCTACGCATAAGCTCTACGCATAAGGTCTCTTTTCCTCGCGTAACACTTCTTACGCGTAAGTTAAAGACCCTACACGTAAGTTTACGCCTACGCATATATCATTCTGTCTCGCATAACTTTGCCAATCCTACGCATAAGGCGTGATCATACCTTCGTTATGAATTGTTACGTGTACAAACTTGTAAATAAACTAATCATATCATCACGAATCCTAAAATGTCACTAATAAACTGAAATCGTTTGATATGTTGTGAACAATAAGTGATAAAATAAACTTTAAAACTTAAAGTTAACTAACTCACGAAACATTTCACGGCGTCATTGGACTATTGAATATACAAGTGACTTAGGACTCGTAACAATCATTGACTCTGTACATTCAATAACTAGACAATAAGACCTTCCGTTGACTAACATTATGTCTTTCGATATGTTGGTTCTTTTGGCTAATGTTATTTCGGATCACGACATGGCTGAACAAATGAATATGGATGCACACGAAGTTCTCTCCATTCTTGATATCTATCCTCATGGCTATCCAATGAAGATAGGAAAGAATAATCTCCGTGTTGACTTTGACAACCTCACTTGCTCTGAATCTTCATGTTTAATTGCTATTGACATTTTGAGGACTCATCCGTATCAGAACATGCTTTCACACTCTGCAAGCTGTTCACGAGATCTACATCCAACAGTTACGGAACACTATGGAAAGGGTCAAAGGACAAGCTAGCGTGTGCGGTGACTCTGAATCACAAACAAGTCACCATTACACTGAGACTTAAGAACATTCTCCTAATTCACGATGTCGATCCAACCAAACTATATGCCACACCTGTTGAAGAGCTCACTCTCCAATTCTTAATCAATATCGGTTATGACGAGGCTACAGGGGTAATCACCAAGCACTCTCACGTAGAGCTTAAGAGTATTCCTCAACCATGGAGAACTCTCTACATGATCTTCACCAAGTCTGTTTACGGTGCGTGGCGGCTATGAGCACCCTAAGCTCATGGAAGCGCAAATATTCGGGCATTGGTCAACAAGAAACACATCGCTATCGAAGCTCCGATTTGGGATGACATGATGTCATTTCTCAACAAACTTGGCTCAAAGATTCCCTACATCGGATATACAAAATTGTTGATCCAGAGAGCACTTGGACTTCATCCCGACATTCCCAAGAGGCTCAATGACCCCAACAATCACGACATGTTGACGGAACCCATTCTATCTGTTAGAATCAAGGAAACGTCTACAAAGAAACAAGGTCTTTGTGCTACGAGATTTCCTTCTAGCGAAGATGTCGAGAAAGCTCGAAGCGTACAAAAGGTATCGGAAGCGGTCAGACAAGGCAAAGTTGGTCATCTCGACGAAAAATCTTATGGAACACCTGTAAGGAGAACCAAAAGAGGAAGTGCAGGAAGTACGGCAAGTCTTGTGAGTCAAAGGAAGTTCCCCAAGAGGAACCCTCCTTCAAAGAGGATTGTTCCATCTAAGGAAGCTGCTTCCATTCCAATTCCCAAACCGAACCGCATAAAGAAAGCTTGTGGGCGAAAGCTCGAAGATGCTGACACGGATGAAGAGATTACCTTCTCTGAATGCGCAGCCGTATCCCTCCTCCGGACTAAATCTACAAGTCCAATAGCGAACATGGAAAGGAAAGACTCACGTACTTGAGTCTCATGATGAAAGCTCTGAAGAAGAAGAAGAGCAGCTGGATCAATCCTACAGGAAGAAGTTTAAATTAGTTAGACAAATTCAAAAAGCTGAAGAATTTGCAAAAGATCAAATGGGTGGCCCTGGAGGATCAAGTGGTCTTGTCCACTCTTCACGAGTCTGATGCGGTTAATCAACCCGATAAGGATGCGGTGCCACCACTCTTGTGCAACAACAAACGCTTGTGAAGGAGTCTACTGATCTTAACATTGAGGAACGAGAAAAGAATATGGCTGAGAAAGAAAGCGATGAAGAAGCTAAGGAGCAGACGGAAGAAAAGGCTAAAGCTGGACATGATGGCGAAGAAGATTATGATGACTTTCTTCTCAGCAGTCCAACTCGTTCCAAGGAGGATATACGCACCTCCAAAGGACCCGAATCTCCTCATGTCCCTCCTCATCGATTCTTCATCTCACTCATCACCACCACCATCAAAAGATCAACAAAATCATCATCCAAATCTGTGAAGAAACCACCTCGATCTTGGATTTCTCAAGCTCATAAGCGGATTCACAAAGCTGTCAAACAAGTCGAGAAAGAAAAGCGTGCTCTCAAAAGCTAAATTTCTTTCTTGATCACATACGACATATGTATGCGAGCATGACAAGATGGAGAAAGAAAGGGAATTTGTTGAGAAGTTCATGAAGAGTCATCGTAAAGAGGAACTGAGCGAAATGATCGAAGGTTACACTAACAAGTACCTTCAGGATATCGTTCCTAAAATCCAAAAGGCTGGAAAAGGCGACAAGAGATCATACTCACAAGTTTCTTCTTGACACCTTGTCCCGGTGTGACTAGAGAAATATTTTCCGGACAACTCACCCCTAACATCGTAGCATTGGTTAAAAATACAATGGCCAAAGAAACTGATCTCTCTGAATGCGAGTTAATCGCTAAACTTGTGATACAAATGTCAAAGCGATCTGGAGCGTTTACTTCGGATGAAGCTAAATTTTTCGAAAATCTACTTGATTTTCAACTCGGATCATCATGCAAAAGTCGGCCGATCAACCCAAGCGACCAAGAGATGGCGATGATAAGGATAAGGATTCGCACCTAAGCGTCGAAGCGATGCGGTAAATCTACCTCTATGCCACCTCCTCCATCACGAACTTCTTCTCAACAAAAGTCTCCTCCACCTCGGTCTTCTACTGATAAACCTCGGGGCGATTCGAGTTACCACCCCGACTCATAAAGCGGTGATTACTTTGAGTATACGGGTGGTGGCGATGAAGAGGTCCTTGAGCCCCGACAACAACCCACCTCACCCAAACAAGTGCGAAACGGATTATCATCATCAAGGCCTTCCAAAAGAAGAAGAAGGCGACTTCGGCTGGGTTGTCTCATGGCTAGATGACGATAAAACCGAAGAGTTTGAATGGTTCTCCACATTTGTCAATCAAACTCCTACGATGAAGGTCAAGAATTGGTAGGCGGTTCTACATTGGAGCACGCAAAACTTTTGCAAGAAAAGTTCCATGTGAAGAAAATGGCGAAATCTGAATTGAAGCGAATCAAGAATGAAGCATTCCAACTTCTTAAAGACAGCTCTGAAAGCGCCGCCGAGGTCGAATATCATCTTGAGAACATCGCTCGAGCTATGTCTAACGACATGGATTGGCTCAATCCGGAAGCAAACATTGACTTCACACAAAGGGACAACCCTCCATACTACACCGATTGGACCAAACCTCTACCGACCATTGGCCAAACAGACGAACCACGGATTCCCTTCGATACTTCTTTAAGAGACACGGATTTTCTCTTACGGTAGCGATGGTTCGCGAAAATACGCTACATCATTGACTCTTCCATTCCAGTGACTATTTACTCAAAGCTGCATAGCTATCGAGGAGCGTGCAAATCACTTGTTTTCGACAGCGTGCAAGCATCGACCAAGATGCATTGTATGGGATTCATCATTGGCACGAGCGCCGAAGAATCTACTCTGAAGCGCACTGGTTGAAGTCTCAACATGCGGTGTATAGTTCTAAGGACATCGTGGCCATCAAACACATTGATCTCAAGTCTAAGTGGGACTATTCATTCTTAAAGAATATCATAGTCAAACGACAAGATGAATAGGACTATGGATTCTCGAGGTGACTTTGAGAACTTGTCCCTCAGCGACATCGAAGACATGTACCTTGCCAAAGTGCGAGGTGCGTATGAGACAATTCTCGTGAAGTTCAAGCGTGAATTTATCAAGTCAGTTCTCATCTTCATTAGACGCATCGTGATCAAAGAACGTGTTGAAGATATCCGGATGGTACATTGAATCTTATCGAGGCGTGTCAACCTCACTCCTCAATGCTTACTCTTCCCGATCTCAATCGGCTACCTCAATATCGCTCATCGGCAAACCTTTGGAGTTGTTTACCAGTGAACTTCAAAGAAACCGCTTAATGGCGTGTAGTGATCTTCAGAAATTCGGGGATCATACTTTGAAGCTGGTTAGGGGCGGATTAGCATACAGGTTGAAGGATATACGCCTGAAAGTGGGATCTCGTAAATGCTGGAATTCTCAGGAAAGGAGGGATGTGAGAAGGATCATCACCATGATTGATGAGCGGTTGTTGAAGGGGATCGATTCGAGGCGATTGGAGAGCTATGTTGGTGGTCGACCGGGAGAAACATCACCGGCTTTCAGCGCCCATGCGCACTCACAGGAACATCACTGCACTTCCTGGTACCCCTTGAATTGTTTCCTTCATAATTTTGGATGTATGATTAAATTATGTCTATGGCTTGTGCACACATAGCGATTGTACAACCCGTAATTGTCAAGAAAGGACCACTGTAGTGCGCTTGATTGCCACAATCCTTATAAAAGGAGCGAAAGCTTCTTACTTTTGAGTAAAACCTATCAAACCTTTCATTTTCAAGGTTTTGCTCAAAAGAACAAGTACTTTCCCTTAAGACTTTCAAAACCTCAACCGTTTATATCACTTGTTGAGGGGAAGTATTTGAAACTTTGTTCACAAATTGTTCACAGTGGTCATTCTTCCCAACACTTTCGAAATGGTCATATTTATTCTCAAACGTTTCAAAAATAACACTTTAATATGCCATTTTTGAGAGGGAGAAAATTGTGTGATAAGAAATATGTTGTACAAAATGCAAATGAATCTGTGTACCTCAGACTTAACCAACGAATTGGCGATACTTAGCTGTTAGTAACTTCGAAAAGACTTGTCTGGGCGGGTAATAATTTCAAGCTAGTTAAGCTAGTGATGTAGCGTGTCTCGCAAAGGACTTGTCTGAGTAGAATGTACCATTCGAGAAACTTTTGATAGACATGAACTCTGGCGGGTTTGACAACCTTCCAAGGTTTGTCTACACCTTCAAGGTAGTTATTAGAGCTAGTTGTCACCTAAAAGCTGACAATGTAACTCTTTAACTATGCAAGGTAACCGTGTCTCGCGGGGGATTGTCTATCTTGATTGAATCAATTCAAAAGTCGCGCTCTTTCCTCACTGTGCATTTAACCATTAAAACTATTAAGCACATGTGGAGGAGGAGTATTTATGCAAAACATCATCTCTCACAATGGTTCAAACATGTTTTTCATTAACAAACCTTTTGAGAGATATTTTTTCATCTGATGGTTTTAATGGCAAACATAGGTTAGTCATGGAGTTATAAGGTGACTAAGGTTAGGAAAAACCGTCCTATGATCCTTGAGCAGGAGGGATCTACCCAAGGACACTACCATTAGTTAGTGTTAGAAGTCCTTAGGTATGATTGTAAAAAGGAGAAAATGAGAATCGGAGAAAGAAGGAGTTGAAGAATTAAAAGAAATGCAAAGAAAAAGGTGAAAAGAAATAGCCCTCAGTTATTCAACTTAGAGGCGGAACACGGGTTCAATTCATATGCTCTTGGTTGTCACTTAGTGACGCCGGTATTGAAGATTAAAAGTCGTCATGGACCCGGTGACGCATGCACTAAACCTTCTTATCCACTCAAGTTTCTCTCAAACGAAGCTTGTTTCATTCTCACAGGGAACCCTACGTAAACTATCGGCTTTCTCCTAGAGATTCTGGTATTGAAGAAGGAGACCCTCTCCCTAGTCTCCTTTCGGGAAAACCAAAAGCGCACTATTGAGTCTAGAGCCACGAGATTCATCAAAAGATCTCTTAGGAACACTTGACATTTAATCACTTGATGATCAACTAATAAGATCATCGGTGGTTCATATCGAGTCCTTCACAGATCTTAGCAATCAGTCGAGAACATTTATGAGAGGTTCACATCTGTGATCCTCAGTGATTGAATGGAAACTCCTGCCGGGGTCAACATCAAACAGCCTTGTCGGCAGGTCGCCGGTAACTCCCGTGGATTACGCGAGTGTGTCTCAAGCGGTCTGATCGTGAGGTGATGCTTGGTGTACCTCGGCGACTCATCGGCTGTAGATGTACTTGATACATCGCGTTATCTCACTTGTGGGACTCGGTTCGAGCGGCCTTTGTAAAATTAGAGTTGTGTTTTCACACTACGCTGTTAACACTCTCGAAGTTCAAACTTGTAAGTGCCGGAAACGCTTATTACTAACCGTTTGAAATGTTTTCTTCTTATGGAAGCTCTGGAGCGGGATGATCGTGTTGATTCTTCTCATGCTCACGCCAACATCATCACTAATGGAAGTTCTACTCTAAAGCAACACAACCGTCGAGAATGATTCTTCGTCAAACCAAAGAATCTACAAAGTTAAAGACTTAAAGAACTTCATCGATATTGAATTCCAGCGTCAAAGGCGTGTGAGCATGTTGAAGAATGGCGTGGAGACCTTTGGAGCAACGAAGCGGAACTGAGGCGGACCGATCGGAACAACAACATACTATCACTCTCACCACAAAGAACAATGATCAAAGAACAAAGTTAAAGATGGCGTCAAAGCATAACTGTTCAAAGATAACTATCTCTCTACACTGGGGAGATTGTTGAATCAAGGCAATTCTTCTCACAAGAAGAAGAATGTCGGAAGGCGTCCTTGCTACTATTACATCAACGCCTTCAACGTTTTCATTCATATATACTTGAGGGGGAGATTGTTGGAATCACTCCTAAACATATTTCAAGTATTTATATTTCATATGTAATAGGTAGCTTTATTATGGCCTTTATGTTTGTTTAAGGTCAAGCTTATGTAGAAGGCCCATAAGCTTGACCCAAGCCCAATAAGGATAGGAAGGGAACTAGGAGTGTTGCCCTAGCTTCCCTCCTATAAATACCTCTTGTAAACCTTCATTTGAAGGTTGATTGTTCAAGTTTTTCTCTTCATTCACTCACCTACGCATAACCGTGTCTTATATTGTTTGTGTGTGTGTTTGATACTTGTTCAATCGCCTTCATCTCTTTCTCTATAAGCTTGTGTTGTAAAACTAGTGACCTAACAGGGAAAACAGATGGCAACAAGACTAAGCTAGGGGGAGACAGTTGGCCATAAGATCTACACTAGGAAATGCCTAAGCTAGAAAATAACAAATAAGCAAACAAAGGGAACAAATAAGCTAAAAGCAATCTACCCTAATCTAACTCACTAAAAGGAATTAAAAAAAAAACTAAATAAGCTTAAATGAGTCCTAATAAGCACTCGAAACAAAGAAAGAAAAACTTATCTGCTGGTTGCAGTCCAGAGCAGTCCAAGGGGGTCCACTTGGGAGCTTATTTGGGATAAGCTCGACATGGAATTAGCATCTGAGCTTCCACCCACCTTGAGTCCACCTGGCTAGTTATCATTTGCCCCCTATGGTAGGCCATGAAAAGCTTTCTACAGCTTATAAATAAGCTGAGAAAATTGGTGCAGGGGGCTGCTGTGTCCTGTTTACTGTTTCAGTCACAAAACAACCCAACGAGGGGCTTTTTGGCTTAAATTAAAGCTATCAATTAACTTCCAAAGTTCCAAATAAAGCAAAGTAGAAATAGTTCAAATGTTAAACAATCCTGAAAACTAGATCTAAGCTACTATAACATTGAAATAAACTAACAAAAGGGTGCAACAAAGAGGCTGCTGGGACAGTTTGACGCGAGAGAAAAAGCAATTGATTCTTTCTTAGAAGCTTGAGTTGCAAACAAAATCAAATGGCAAACTTGAAATGACTCTTAACTTGCCTAATGCAAGACCCAAAGTGGGTCAAAATGGTAAGTTGACCCAGAACTAGGCTGTCCAAAACACTCTTTTTGGACAGAAAATGTGAGACTGTTATATGAAACTTATGAAAACTGTTTTAAAAACTTTAAAATCTGATGTGGTACCTTAGCAAAGGTTCTCAAGAACTTAAAACAACTTGCAACAAACGTTTTTAACTAGACTACAAGTTGGACAGATTTTTAAGAACATAACACCATAATAAAAAAAAAACTGCATAAACTTAAATAACTAGGATTAAAACTGAATTGAAAATTGCATTGAAATGTAAAGTGTTACAAGAAAAGTAAATCGCAAAAAAATTAAGTTCGAACTAGAACATAGAATTCTAGACTAAAACTAGAAAGCTAAAAATAAAAAAGAACTAACTACTAACTACTGACTAACTCCTATTACAATGGCTACCAAAAACTATTTATACTACTGGATGTCTTCATCTCTTTCTTCACGTGCTCAACTCGTCATTCTTCTCTCTTCAAGTATATATTTTTTTCTTCTTTTTTTTTTTCCTTTTTCTTGACTGGGAATTGTGGGTAACGAGGATTGCAGGGGATGGGGGTTGAGTGTGTCAGGAGAAGGAAGAAAGGTTGAGTGTTGTTTTGGTGATAACTGGGAAAAGAGGAGGAAAAATGAAAAGGTCGTCTTATCTGGTTTGGGGGTCAAGGTTATAGGGTCAAGGGAAGGGTTTGTTTATTAATAACATAAGGACCAAACTTGCAATTCCACAAAAGCCAAGGGACCGAACTAAGTTGACCCAGAACTAGGCTGTTCCAAACACTCTTTTTGGACAGAAAATGTGAGACTGTTATATGAAACTTATGAAAACTGTTTTGAAAACTTTAAAATCTGATGTGGTACCTTAGCAAAGGTTCTCAAGAACTTAAAACAACTTGCAACAAACGTTTTTAACTAGACTACAAGTTGGACAGATTTTTAAGAACATAACACCATAATAAAAAAAACTGCATAAACTTAAATAACTGGGATTAAAACTGAATTGAAAATTGCATTGAAATGTAAAGTGTTACAAGAAAAGTAAATCGCAATAAAATTAAGTTCGAACTAGAACATAGAATTCTAGACTAAAACTAGAAAGCTAAAAATAAAAAAGAACTAACTACTAACTACTGACTAACTCCTATTACAATGGCTACCAAAAACTATTTATACTACTGGATGTCTTCATCTCTTTCTTCACGTGCTCAACTCGTCATTCTTCTCTCTTCAAGTATATATTTTTTTCTTTTTTTTTTCTTTTTCTTGACTGGGAATTGTGGGTAACGAGGATTGCAGGGGATGGGGGTTGAGTGTGTCAGGAGAAGGAAGAAAGGTTGAGTGTTGTTTTGGTGATAACTGGGAAAAGAGGAGGAAAAATGAAAAGGTTGTCTTATCTGGTTTGGGGGTCAAGGGAAGGGTTTGTTTATTAATAACATAAGGACCAAACTTGCAATTCCACAAAAGCCAAGGGACCGAAAATGTAATTTTGCAAATTTTATCATAGGGACCAATTATGACAAGTTTAATTTTCCCAAGGACCAAAAATAATAATTCTCAAATTAAAAATGTCCAGGGGTAAATTATGTCAATCTTTGAAACTTCAGGGACCAAAGCTGCCATTTTGCAAAACTGACTTTATAAGACTAATTTTGACAACTTGAAAATTCCTGAGGGCCTTTTATGAAAAATTAACTTGTTTTGAATAACCAGGGACTAGATTTGACAATTTTTGCATAAAAAACAGTCTAAATATTTTTTTCTGTCTTTTTGAGACTTTTCAAAGTGTTTATGACTGTTTTTGCAGTGTAGAAGGAACAAAAATGATGAGTATTTAGACACTCATCAGCCACCTACTTACACTCTTCCGTATATCTATGTGTCCAATATCCAGAACACACCACTACCTAGCTCCAATTCCCAAGTTAGCATAACGATGAGCCCAACTTGAAACGAATCCCTCTTCACACTACTTAGTTCACCCCCTTAGGGTAACATTTGTCTCACCCCTCCACCAGCTCAACCACCCTATAAGGAGGAACACTTAGTTAGGTTACTCACAAAAGCACTTACGGGTGGAAGGCAAAAACACCACTCTAGCTCATTTACCCCTGAACACCCCAGGGCTATACCGATTTATAGGGAAGAGTTTATTAGTTTGATATTTGATTACAAACTCCCTTATGACCTTGTCATGCCTAAGAGCGTCGGCACATATAGAGGGAGCGGTGGCCCCGACTCTAGGGATGGCAACGGGGCGGATTTGGGTCGGAGCGGCCATGCCCATCCCCAAAGCCGATTACCAAAGTTCTCCCCAAACCCGCCCCCGATCCCCATCGGGGATCTAATTGGGGCGCCCCGTCGGGGCGCGATGCTCCCCCAAACCCGCCCCGTATTAATCGGGGATCTTATTGGGGTGTCCACTTTGGGTGAAATTCTCGACCAAAGCCGCACCATTTGACATTTATTATTATTTTTAGACCGTTAGCAATAACATGAAGAATTAAGAACCTATTAATGATCAATTACAAACAAGCCTTATTAAGTTTACAATGATAGTATTATACATAAATAATAATAAAGTTATACCATGAAACTAAACGAGTTTCTATAATCACAATTTTGCAATCTTACAGAGATAAAAGAAAACTAACAATATTAGAGTAATATTTTTTTATTATGT
The DNA here is from genome assembly GCA_910596185.1 of Chrysanthemum makinoi. Taxonomy (NCBI): domain Eukaryota; kingdom Viridiplantae; phylum Streptophyta; class Magnoliopsida; order Asterales; family Asteraceae; genus Chrysanthemum; species Chrysanthemum makinoi. The sequence continues at coordinate 155,678,712 of OU343223.1, read as the reverse complement.
AAATACTAAGAAAATACTATATAGTTATAGATATATTAGTATATGTGTATATGTTATTCGGACGGGGCGGGGCGGGGAGAGGATTCCCCGTTCCGCGCCCCAAACCCAATTAAAATCCCCGTTTAAGCCCCAAACCCGCCCCGTAACCCAATTATCATGACCCGCCCCGCCCCAATTAGTTTGGGTTTCGGATTTTCCCGTCGAGTTCGAGTTTTTTTGCCATCCCTGCCCGACTCTCAAGTGTGGATATTCGAAGGAGCAATCAAGACTAGCTCCTAGAATGTTCCTATAGCTTGTCACATGTTTTAATAAACTCTCACCGACTTGGCAATTTCATGGTTCAAAATTCGGGCCAATCATAGCATTTCAGTTTGGAAAAACATGAAGGAGAAGTTCCTTTCTAACTTCTAGTCAATGCAAAACTACATGGGGAACTTCACTAACTTACAACTACTCCAAATGAATCATTTGAAGACTTCACTAAAAGGTTCAACAACGAAACAATGAAGATCCCAGGTCTTAACGACCGACAACTCATTGGAGCTTTCATAGCAGGCATGATCAAGGGCCATTTCTTAGAAGAGCTCGGCCGCAGGCCACCAAAAACATGGAAAGAATGTCTGGAGCTAGCAAGAAGCGACACGAGAAATGATGAGCATACTGAGGCCTGAAACAACCTCATCAAAACCATTTAAGGTACAGAGACAGAAGTGACACGAGGTATGATGAGCATACTGAAGCCCAAAATAACCTCATCAAAACCCTGCCTGAAACACCAACTGATGTTCTCATCTTAGAAAAAATCTTTGACAACTGGAACAAGCCACGCCCACTTCCAGCCAACAACAAAAAAGAGGAGAGGTAGTTTTTCAAATTTCACAATAATTATGGTCATGACACTAATTCATGCAGAGAATTAAAAAAGGAAATTGAAAAGGCCATCAATCAAGGTAAGCTTGAGCACCTAGTCCAGGCTGTAAAGAAGACAACCAACGATGCTCCTGACGAAGTAGCAAGCCACATCCACAAGATCCAGTCATGGCAATCAGGCAACAAGAGGTAGAATGGCAACAAGCACCATCGCGAGTTATCTCATAGGATGCTTTCATTCCATCACCAGACCTGAATATCATTACGACAAAAATAGCCTCATACACAGTGAGCAGGGGTATACATGGATGAAGGTAGCTCAGTCGACATCAGGAGTCGTCTTAGGCCATCAATCACACCACTAATCAACTTTTAGGCGAAAGAACTTAGCCTGAGGGCAAGATAGATTTGGAACTTACAGTCGGAACACACCCGCTATCAAGGACTTTCACGTTGAAATATCATATTGTCAAATCAATATCGGAGTACAAAGTGTTATTAAGAAGAACTACAATCCAAAAGTTAAGCATGGAGGTCTCAACCATCAAGTCAATGTGATAACATCAAATAATCTAAACATTTCTATATCAAATTCCCATGTTAATTGCCTCGTTTTATATTAATCTTGTACTTAATTCATTTATACTTACATTCTAGGTTAATCAAGGCGTTGGAACAAAAACGATGCAGAAATGGCCAAGAATGGACAACATACCAGAAATCTATACTCAGAAGATAGTTACGGCGTAAGTGGCACGAATGACTTACACTGTAACACATTACAAGGGAAAAAAGATAGCTTAAGAGAGTTTTGGCATAACAGTGTTATTAAGGTTACGACACAACTTTAGAAGAAGATGTCAACGAGAGTTTTACAGCATAACTTGTCCATTTGGTTTACGCCGTAATATTGGTTTAATTGGTGGAGAGTATAAGCTTACGAAGACTCACGGCGTAAGTGGCTTGATAGACTTACGCCGTAATTGTTAATCTTGGAAGCCAAGGAGTTAAAGTCAAGGGGCTAAAATTGAAAATAACAAGTAAGATGATGAACTAAATCTGGGAAAATCATATGAAGTTTAAATTATCACAAGGATTTGTTATAAAAATAACAAGAATGATCAGGGACTAAAGATGGATATTCATATGAAGATTATTATGCGACAAGGACTGAATATAATTAAGTCAAGAACGATGAGGGGTTGAAAGCGTACTTTTCATACTAAGTTTTACACTTATTATGCACAAAGACCTCAAGTAAAAACTAGGCGCTAATTAAGTCAAGAACGATGAGGGGTTGAAAGCGTACTATTCATACTAAGTCTTACACTTATTATGCACAAGGACCTCAAGTAAAAACTAGGCGCAAATTCAGGGGGTAAAATCTGTACATGCCGATGATGTTTCAAGTAACCAATCATATCACTTTTAGAAATGACTTACGGTGTAACTAAGTTACGCCGTAGAAATTGAGAAAAATAAGTGCGAGACTTCTATGATGTAATTTCGTACTTTCGGTTACGCCATAACCTTGTCGAGCCCTATAAATAGAGCCATAATTCAGCTCTTTTCAGTATCTCTTTCCACCCATCTTCAAAGGACGATTGGGGAACCATATCGGGCATTTTCCAGCAGCAATCCACCACTTTTGAAGGGAGAATTCACCGTCGATCATCATCATTATTAGCTTAACATCAAGTAATTTGTATCGAACATCATGTCTAATTCAATAAAAGTTTTACTTATCATTGTTTATGTAGTTTTCAGTATGATTGGCTAATCACTTTTAGTGTTAGCCTAGTTTTGAAATTATTAATGATTTGATTCTTGTTCCTTTGTCTATTTATCGTTTATGTGGATATCTTTTTAACTTATCATTGATCCTCGTGTTTTGGTAGCATTGAAGCTAGGGTAGTAACTCTTATGCTAGTTAGTATTGACCATTGAAAGCTAGCTTATTCAGTTGTTTGGGACGTAACCATCACCCTTGTGTAGGAATTGACCATAGAGTTACCTACACTAGTAGAAATGCTTAAGAAGTGCGGGAACCCTTTGTGGACCAAGTCAGGGTTTAGTGTGTTAATCTCTAAGATAGGTCTAGAAGATAGTTAGTGCGTAATGACTAAGACTAGACTTCCGGCTCATGTGACCATCGGGGTTGGGGTCTAAGGATTATAGGTTAGGTAGCATTGACTATTTATGCCTAATGATATTAGAACCACCACATAAAATGAAACGTAGACATTGCATTAATAATTAGTATCTAGGCTAGCACATCTTTCTCCTTGATTAAATCTCATTTCCTTTTGTTATTTACTTCTTTCAATTAGTTAATTAAATGAAACAACTACTCTTAAGATGTGAAGATTAGAACTCAAGTTAGAAACCACCCTTTAGCTCTTGGGATGACCTCAACTTTACCGAATACTACACTACACTTGATCGGGTTCTCTACCCGTTAGTGCATAGGTAGACGAAAAATTATAAATATGAAAACCTGGTCTAAAAGAAGCATCACAATGGTTCAGTTCCCAATGATGGCAGGTCAGCAACAATTAGGAGCAACTATTCTAGCAAAGATACAAGTCTATTTACCAAAAGGGAAAAGGCTAGCACTGAAGAGATGATGGAGGATGCTATTCCAAGAAATAACTCTAAGGGAGAAGGGTTGTTCATCAACCCTAACATCCCTAATCAGTATACCATAATCACATTGCATCTTCCACCATAGGTAAGGAACCAACTTGTTTATCTATTAGCAGGAAGCTATGACACCTTTACTTGGGAACCATCGCACATGACCAACACCTTTGGAAAGCTAACAGATCATAGCCTAGGCTTGGACCAACCTACAATCCTCAACAAACAGAAAGGACCCCATCCTTCTCTTAAACCTACTCAGTCTATGGACTCTAGGCTCCAAATTCACTCGTCATCGAGAAAATCAACAATGCTATCATTGAATGTTCATTGCCGGTAACACCGTACAACATCATACACCTGATGGAGGCGGTGATCTACTTCACCAAAAGAACCCAAGCTAGGCCAGCATATGGCATTACTTCCCACAATTGGTTTAACTTCCTGTCTCAGGTCATCTTGCAACCAGGATAAATTTGCCACATGTCACCCGCCAAGCAGCAACATCACCTTACTTTTTACAAGCAAAAAGTAATTAAAAGTAAGGTGAGGGATGATTCTTTTTATATTTTTTATATTTTATAAAAGCAATAAAAATATCGGTATTGGATTGGGGGTTTTGGTTATCAACTTCTTAAAGCTATTAATAAAACTAATAAATAAACTAAATGACAAGTAAATTAAATGAGAGATTCAAATGATAGGTAAAAACGTGTTCACTTAGATTTCACTACTCCCTAGTTATCTCATATTGATTAGTTGAATTGTAAAATACTTGTTTAATTGGCGTGTTGTATTCCTAAGGTCGTAGGGAGGTGCCAAATGCCCTATTTCTATGAATGTATTGATAAACAATGCAATTCACGCAATAAACACAAAGAGAAGTCAGCTAGTGCACTCTAGGACATGAATACGTTTTTTAGGACATTCAAGCTCGCAACACTATAGGAAGAAACAAGTCTTCCTAACCTAACATGTAAGAACCACTTAAACAAGAGACGACAATTGATAGTTGATGGATCTGGATACACACCTTGTGTCAATGATTTTTTGTATGATATTATTAAGCACGCGGAATTTACTTAGTAATACTTTAGAAGATAGATTGTATGATGTATTGTATGTAAACACAGATTAAACACAAAACTTGAGCTCCAATATTATTGATGAATAATACGAGTGATCTTACTTATCACTAGGGTTACACCTTGAAGCTTTTGTGAGTAATACGTAGGTAATTAGACAAGTACCTAAGACAATGACCTAGAATCTCCTTTTATACAACAAGGAGTCCTTTACAAGATAAGTATAAAGCTAACATTATAGAATATACACAAGATCTATTCTATACTTATCTAAATGCGTTCTCCTAATCATTATCCAATAGCAGTGGTAATAATGTACTAGCAGTGGTAATACGTTTCCACTGCTAGTATTAATCCGAGCAGTGTAAACCACAACTATCCGTGGTAACGGATTATTCCCAACAATCCTCCCCTAAACTTATGATTTCTCTGCAAATCAATAAGTTTCTTCAATATGCATTATCTTCAAGGATTTGGGGAATTCAACCAAACACTTTACTTCTTCCTTAACTTCTGAATAGCTCTTGAACATTGATCTTGAAGCCTGAGTAACAATGCTCTGACCTTCTCATTGTCTTCATGAACTCTTATAGTAGTACATAACATCACTGTGAGAGTTCCAGCTCTGAGTGGATATTCTTTCTCAGCAAGCATGAATGCATCTTCTCCATTTGCTGTAGAGACATGATGAACTTCACATGAATCATAGTAAAACCATTTAGTACCAGGACATGTGCATGAGAATTTCCAGAAATCATCATTAACATTTGGTTCATAGAGCCTTCTAAGATTAACCCATAACTGCATCTCCTTCATGTCTTTGAGATCTTGAGCATTAAACCTTTCTTGAACTAACCTCCATAGTGTATCAAGGTCATCTCTGTCAAAAGCTTTTATAAGATCTTCAAATTGAATGAATGATGAAGTTTCACCACCTAGCCTTGTGATCTTCCATGTTGGAGCAAAATTGCTAGCAGTGTAAACTTCCCAATCAATGATAGGATGTCTTACTTGCAGTGGTTCTGGATAAAAATCTTCTTCTACAACCACAATCATTCCAGTCAGTTGTTCTTCAGTGAATTTCTCAGTAGGAATTTCTTGTTCTTCAACAACCTTAGTCTTCTTAACAGTTTGAGAATCACTTTCTTTGGCCTTTCTCTTCAATCCAGGAAACCTTTTTGCTTCTTCTTCAGAGTGCATAGAAACAAAATCACTGTCTTGCCTTTTTGCTCTGTAGTAAGCTCTTTCAACTTGATCATCAGGCATTCCTTTGAATTGATGCTTCTTCCAACCACCAACATGACAACAATACGTCTTCATATATGAGAGAACTTGTGCTTTGGTTGGTTGTCTTGATTTCTTTTGACCCTTTCTGACTGTACTAATCACATATTCAAGTGCTTGATTGTTCTTCATTTGAATGAAATCCTTCAAATGAGCAGTTCTTTGTTCTTCAGTTAAGGATGCATCAGCTACAAGGTCAATTGCCTTTTTCTTAATTATTTGATTATTAGCAATCAAGAACTCAATATCATCTTTAGTAGGAACATAACAAAACTCTGGAGTATTCTCTCTAAGAATTGTAGGTTGAACAGTGGAAAGTGGATCTTCAATAAAATCTTCCATTCTATTCAATCTTTTAGTCTCCAAAAAGCTTGCAACTTCCATTTCTTCAAGCTTTTTCTTTTCAGCAACTTGTTCTTCAGTAATCTTTTTAGCAATTTCTCTATCAAGAGCAATCTGTGCTTGTTGTTTCTTTGAAATATTTCTTCCAGTTTGCTCTACACTTTCCATTACTGCTTTACCTTTGTCTTTCTTCAGTTTATCAAATTCTTCACTTGTAGTGGCAATATTTGGCTCTGCAGTGGAAATGGAATCAGTGGTAAAATCAGTTGCAGTACAGAAAATGACTTGATCATCAAGTTACTCTTCCATTGTATTAGCTTCCTTTGCTCCTTTACTTGTATCTCCTTCATCTTCAAAATCAATTGTCCTCCCCTTAGTGTCAGTACCTATTTTCCTCCCCTGTTTGGGAGAATTTCCCAAATCATGATCAAAACCAATTGAATCACCATCAGTAGGTGAGGATGAAGATGAAATCACCAACTTTGCAGTTTTCTTGTGCTTCTTCAACCCATGCAACTCTTTCTTCAAGGTCTGAATCTCTTCTTTTAAGTGTTTAACATCCTTGGCATGCTGCTTCTTGACATGTGCCAAGTCCTTCTGTAGAGATTCAACCTGCTTGACTAATTTTGTACACAAAACCATCAATTCCAATTGTTTCCCACTGCCCTCATCACTTCCAACTATGTTACCTGTTGGGAGAGGTGAATCATGGGGCATTGGCTCAGATTCCTCCCTAGTTGGACTAGCTTGAAGTCTAGAACCACCACTGCTTGTTCCTAGATCAAAAGGTTCAGAAACTTGCTGTGTTGTCATGAAAGAAGGTGGCTGTTTGCTCCTCCTCTCATAGGTGTGAGAAACTTGTGGAATATAATCAATGTTTGGAACAGAGATTATGGGTGTGTTTTGTTCAGTTGTAATCTTTGCAAGCATTTGAGGTAAGAGTGGTGTAAAAATCATGTTGCCATCTCTATTCATGTTTTGAAAAACTTTAGGCTTTAGGCAACTGATTTCATAAACATTAGTATGGGGTTGCAGTTGAAACTCATTTAGCACTGCTTGCACAAACCTTGGATACATTAAAAATTTTGTTGAACTCTTTACATTGCCAGTCATACTTGTAAAAATATAATTTGACCAGTTAAAAATCTTATCAGTGGCTAGACAAACCAAAGGGTAAGCCATGGTTGAACTAAATTGCTCATAAGATGTTTTCTTTGGACTGAGACAATGTAAAAGAGTGTGAATCAAAAATCTCCATTGGGGACAAAAACCACTCTTTTTGAAAGTAGCCTTTTTATCAGTGGTATCATACCCCATGGATGATAAAGTATCATGAATTTCGGGCATAGGTAATGTGATGAGACCATTGAGATCACCCAATTGGAGAACTCTCCTCAAGGATGCCTCAGTAACATCAATAGTTACCCCATCCACAGTGGCTCTTAGAGCATCCACTGTTTCATGTGTATCTCCATTTTCAAGTGTTATGGACTTAGCAGAAGTCCAAAACTGTTTGATTTGAGAGATATAGATTGTGGGTTTTAAAAGCAAAGCATACCTTATATGAGAGGTATTGAGAAAGTCCACAATCTGATGAAAAACAGGGCCACTCTTCTCGTTAGACTTTTGTAGGTAGGCCACTAGGTTGTGCTCATCTGCAAATTTTAAAGGTGCCATAGAAACTTTTGATGAAAAACGATATTATGTCAGTAAGAATTGAAGTAATAACTAGCCAATTGAGAGAGAAAGATATATAGGGTTAGGGTTTAAGATTATTGCGCAAGAAAGATTATCTTTAGAAAGTATTTATCTTTAAGAGGATAAATAATAATATGGAAAGAAGATAATTTCCTTAAAATTTTAACCCTATATATATATGGAAATCAGTGGTGACTTTCAACGGCTAGTAAAAAATAAGTTACTGACATAATCAGTTGTAACGGCTAGAACAACAGTGGTAAAATAACACTGTCAGTGGAAACTGTGAACTAGCAGTGGTAATTTTTCACAAAAATTTCAAAGAGCAGTGGTAAATAAAATCATTTGAAAACTAGACTACTCTTATCATAGTTTTAGCAAACTACCAGCTATCAACGGATTTGATATGTCTTTACCATGAGCCGTTTGCTATGGACTAGCCAACTCTTAATCATAAAGAATATGGTGAGTTGATAACCATATAGTTTTTGGTAAACTATCAACCATAAACGGATTTGACAAGTCTTTACCAGTAGCCGTTTGCTCTGGACTAGTTGATTCTTATGTGGATTAGACATGGTGAATCAATAACCATTTGTTGTGTATCTCAGATATACACCTTTTAAAATCAACTCCCATCAAAGCTTGGTTATGTATCTGTAAGAGATAGGAATAACCAACTTGTTATTAACCAAAATTACTTTTAACCAAACCATTACCCAAAAAAAATATCTTCCAAAGTCAACCCGATAATATCTATATTTACTCCTTAACCTACCAAAATAGGGAGAAGTAAATATATTCATTAATTAACCCTTTCAACCGACTTTGTCTATATAAGGAGGCTTGGCTTATTGTAATCTTCATCAAAGCACATTCAAACACACAAAATCCCTAAAAATAATCATGAGCAATCCTTCCAACACCATTGACATCTCCTCTGATTCAGAAGAAGAATATGTGATCGAGTCAAAGACTTCCTCAGAGGCATCAGGATGGGCTGGATACTTCCCAGCATGGGCTGGAAGCACTTCATCCAAGAAGTATACTAAGGAGACTGCCAAGCGTGTACCTGCTGCAAAACCTGCACCATCTCTTGAGTTTTACTCCAGTTCATCAGATGATGATGAGACGAATGATGAGACCTATTCCGTGGTCAAAGAATTGCCAAGAGCTCTTTCAAAAGCACTGGAAACATCTATCTCTAATATGAAGCAGATATCCATACCAACAAAGCCTGTAATGCTGCCAAAACCTCCTCTATAAGTTCTTGGTATTCCTTGCCCAAGAATGCAATCCACCTTTGAGAACAAAAGGAAGAGGGCATAGAAAAACAAGCATGACTATGTGGGCAAAGGCAAGAAGCCAATGGAGTAGCTGGTGTTGGATGTAGGATGTGTTAGGTTGCAGTCTTTTGTGTTTTGATGATTAGAAGTACTTTCACTTTGGTTGTAATGAATCATGTTTTATTAATGAAATGAAGTTTCTTAGTTTTCCTTTTTCCACTGTAAGAGCAAGCCTGTTACCACTGTTTGCACTATAGTTCTCACTGTTAAAAATAATTCCGGCATAAGATTGAGTGGACAACTAGAAAGACAAACACCAAAGAATAACCATTCAATGTAAACAAGGAATCCTTCAAATCTGCAAAGCACAAACATAAACCAAACACTGGAATAACTGTTAAGGATAGCAATGGTTAGTGTAAATCAAGGAATGAACATAGCAGTGGCTATAGTCAATTTGGTCAACATATAGACACTGATACACTTTCCAAGGCCACTGGACTCCATTTACTTCACAACCACTTACACCTTCCCCTCATTAGCTTCTTGTTACAACATAAACTCTATTAAAGTGCATCTTACTCACATATTACTACCACATAAACACTTTTCTCTTAAAATATTTCCAAAAGATCACCATGAGCAGGTCCAATCCAATCAATCTTTCCTCAGACAATTCATTTTCAGACAGCGCATGGGATGACTTTGTGTTGAACAATCCAAGCAGAGTAGAGAAAGAAGAGTTTGAAGAAGTTTCATCCAGAAAAAGATCTCATATGACTATGAGTATCACCCCATCATTTGCTGGTCCATCAAATCTGCAACCAGTACCTCAGGATGCTTTGACCAAGGGAGATAGTTAAATAAGTTCTTATATTTCTCCCTATGAGGACACAGATGATGAGACTTCCACAAGAGCCTTGAGTGTACCTCCCCTTGCTTCAATACTCCCTAATGAAGAGCTTCAAGCACCACGTGCAAGAGCCTTGAGAGCAGCACCACCACCAGCTGGTCTTTCATCATCCTCTCCACCAGTCAGAGAAGTGGTGAGGGGGTTAGCATGCCCTAGAGTGTATAAGTGGATTGACATGCGTGGAGCTCCTAAGGTGATGCCAAAGTGGGGCTTCCCAAAGAAACCATAGATGATAGATGGTGGTTAGGTTGGGGATGAATTATGAAGCTTGTGTCTGGGGTAGGGTGTTTAGTTGTTTTTTAGTTGATGTAATGATGCTTGTTATCTGAGTTCCATGGATGTATCTACTGCACTTAGTCTGCAGTTTTGTGAAATAATAATAATGATCCATGTTTTCCTTTATCATTAGAGTTCTTGCATCATACATGTTGTTCCATTAACTCCACCTCCAAAACTGACATACTATCCATCATAATGTTCAAAATCTGAAAGATAGGACTTGTTGCCAGTCATGTGCCTTGAACACCCACTATCTGTATATCCTTGATCTGATCTTTTTGTCCTTGGATGTTCCTGCACATAAGAGTAAAGAGTTAGTTTCTTTTGGGGACCCAAACCATGATTGACTTGGATCTGCCTCGTGTATCAATATAGTTAAATCTATCAAAGGTCATTGATACACCATTGGGATTGGTTGTAAAGGTAGTTCCTTTAGGTTTCCATTCCCAACGTGTTGAGGCCTTCACAACATTGCCCATGTCCCCCCTTTTCATGTTTACAACCCTTGCAGTGGTAACTTTTGTATGAGCAGTGGGAACTGCTGGTTTCTTTTTAGGTACCCACTGTTGGTTATAATGAACCTTTTTAGTTTGAAAAGTTCCTTTCCTTGTTTGTGTAGATTTTGAAAAAGTTGGTTTGGACTATGCACTTTTAACAGGTGACTTAGGGTGAGCAGTATTAACAGTTTTTGCAGTGGCAAAAGTTTTGAGACCACTTCTTAGTTGAACTGCTCTTGGGACCATTTTGCAATGTGAATTAGGGTGTACATTATTTTGAAACATGTTAGAATTCACCCTTTTATTTCCATGGACTTCCCTTCTCCCAACATGATAGTCACAATAAACATGTAAATGATCAAAACTACCACAGATATAGCATGCCTTATTGTACATCACAAAATCACTACCTAGTTGTTGAGATTTAACATGATTCCAACTCCTCTGGTTACCCCTAGGAGCTGTAGGCTTGTTCCTATACATCTCATCATACCTTACAGTTGATCTAGGTTTATTAACTGGTTTCCTAGGTTCCTCTGTAATAGTATTAACAACTTTTGGGATAGAAGCCTCTACATTCTTTTTAACATTCTCATCAACAACAGATGAGTCACTAGCACTCTTAAAAACATCATTATCCTGCTTAATCTCTTCCTCACTTTTCACCATTGTGTCCTTTAAAGGACCATATTCACGTTCAAGGTTCTGAAACTCTTCTAAGCCTGTATGAGCTAAGTCTATACCTGGAGGAGATGGAACACCTCTTAGTGGTGGAGGCACAGTGTTATAACCCATACCAGACTTAACTTTACTATATATTTGAGCATTCCAAATTTTATCAATTAACTTAGACTGATGATAACATGTGTCTAAAGTTAAATTGACATTTTCATTTTTCTTTTGAAGTTTTTCAAACTCCTTTTGGTATGCTTCATTCACAGCTGTTGTATGTTCTACCTCTCTTCTAAGAAGAATCATATCATCATTATATTTTGACTCATTTTCTTGATAGTGCTCTAGTTGTTTTTCTAGTACAACTATAGCTCTCCTAAGGTTAGACACAGTATAATTAGCAGTATATAACTCTTGTCTTTCATTAGAATATAAATCATTAAGCCTTTCAACTTCTCTAGCAGTCCTACATGTTTTAGAACAACTTTCAAAGTTTTGTACCTCAGAGTCAGAGAAAGCCATAAGAGCAAATTCAGTAGCAACAAGAGCAGCATCAGAATGTTCTTCTTCTTGTTCATTAGCCATGAAACTCCAATCATAGCTCACACCATCAATAGCCAACATTGCCTTTGGTTCTTCCACAGTTGGTTCCTTCTTTTGCTTGTACCAAGTTGACCTGTTGTCCTTGGTCTTTAATCTTCTACATTCTCTAGCAAAATGTCCAAACTTGTGGCAGTTAAAGCACTCCACTTTCTTCTTATCAAAGCCTGCAGTTTCACTCCCATTGGTGTGAATAGACTTGCCAGTCTTCTTGTAGAATTTCCTAGCCCTCATGCTAAGAAGAGCTATCTGCCATTTTATATCCATCTCTTCCAAGTCATCTTCGTCAATTTGCTCTATGTCTTCATGAGTTAAGACAGAGCCATCTACTTGAGTAGAGATGAAAGCATAAAAGGTAGGATCTCCAATACTAGCAACCTTCTTCTTTGAACCTGCAGTGGTAACATTAACATTACCAGTGGAAACTTTAGAACCAGCAATGGCAACATCATCATCACTGTCAACAGAGGTTGACAACAATGCCAAGCTACTAGAGCTTGTACCAAGTTTCCATGCCTTCTTCAACCTTTGTTCAATAAGTTTGAAGTTGTTGTAAAGGTCATTGAGCTTCATTGTTTCTATGTCTAATTTGTTTTCCTAGACAGTAACATTAGTTCGAAACTCTTAAGGCAAACTTCTTAGAAACTTCAAATTGAGGTCTTCCTTTTCTACCTCAATGCCGAACACAGTCAGTTGTGTAACAATCTTCTAAAGTTTGGTAAAGATGCTATCAAGTGAGTCATTGCTTGAAGCAGAGAATTTTTCATAACTTTGCTTCAACAATGTCTTTTGTGTCTTCTTTGTAGCATCATTACCACCAAACACTGAGCAAATATCTTCAAACAGTTCTTTAGCAGTCATGTGCTTGCTGAATGCAATGATCTGATCTCTATGAAGAGTCATCCGCAACAAACTTCTAGCCTTAAGATCATTCTTCCTAAGAGCCTTTTCAATACTAGATTCAGGCACAGAAACTTTCACAACATCTGTGTCACCAACCTTCACAGTACTAGTCACAGACTTGAAAGAATCACCAGTTTGAATGATCTCCCAAAGAGCATAATCCTGAATGAGAAAGTATTGCTCAATCAGTATCCTCCACATCTCAAACTCATTAAGTTTGAGCTTAGGTAGCCTTGGTGTGGAAGAGTTGGACTGGTTGTTTTCCATCTCCATTGAATTGAGTGAGTAGGTTAAGCTTATTCCTTGGATCTTCTAAAACAAAATATCAGAACCATTGCTCTGATACCACTTGATGGATCTGGACACACACCTTGTGTCAATGATATTTTGTATGATATTATATGTAAACACAGATTAAACACAAAACTTGAGCTCCAATATTATTGATGAATAATACGAGTGATCTTGCTTATCACTAGGGTTACACCTTGAAGCTTTTGTGAGTAATACGTAGGTAATTAGACAAGTACCTAAGACAATGACCTAGAATCTCCTTTTATACAACAAGGAGTCCTTTACAAGATAAGTATAAAGCTAACATTATAGAATATACACAAGATCTATTCTATACTTATCTAAATGCGTTCTCCTAATCATTATCCAATAGCAGTGGTAATAATGTACCAACAGTGGTAATACGTTTCCACTGCTAGTATTAATCCGAGCAGTGTAAACCACAACTATCCGTGGTAACGGATTATTCCCAACAATAGTTAACAACTAGGTTTCTTTAGATCTAAGCAAACACTATATTAAATTAGCTAGACATGAAAAAAGATAATGAAACAAGTAAACCTAATTAAGCATGAATTAAACATAATGATAGATTGGATGAAGAGACTTATCTCTTAATGAATGAAGGTGTTAAAACCCTAAGTCTACTGTAAAAAACCTAAAAAATTCATACACCAACGTTTTCTCCAAGTGTGCGCACTTAATGCAGAAAATTCTAAAACTATACATAGGATTACACATGCGATGACGTCACTTTATAATTGTGACGCCGTCAAGTCGCCGCAATTAGGGTTTTGTCTCTTCCAAGTTAGTCTTGTGAAGGGGTCACTTTATGCCTTCAGACGCCGTCCATGATGCTCTGACGCCGCCGCTCATTGATTTTCTTAGGCCATCACCTTATAATTTCCACAGAGAATTCTAGCTTGTTGGGATTGCTCCTAACACGTAAATGGAACGACATTTACGGGATTACATTATCTATCTTATTTAGCCAAAAGACATGGACTAGTTAGGTAATATTGTAATAGTTATGTTGTGTTAGACTATAAATACCCCTCTATACTTTCATGGAGGGGTGAGACTCTTTGTGTAATTTCTCTTTTACTTGTCAATAAACAGATAGTATTTCCCTTCTCTCTCTAACAATGAAGATGGTGTTCTTCCATCTTCCCCGACCTCGCGAATCACCATATCAACCTATACAACGATCCTATAAGTGGCATCAGAGCCAAGGTTTTATTACTAAGGTTGATTTGTGTGATCTTGTATCTTGTCAAAAAATCATATTTTTAAAACTGTTTTACTAGGTTTTATGAATCTGAAAATTTTTCTTATTCTTCTTTGGTAATTAAGAGTTTATAAACAGGTTTTTATTTGTATCCTATGGTCAAAATATGTCATGTTCTTTATTTGTTGGTTTTCACAAATTGTTGTGTCTCATTATTGTCCAATAACAGTTTTGATAAGTTATAGTATTTCTTGACATTTTTGTACCAATCCGTGAAGTTTATTGGTCAAGATGTGGTCAAACCGGGCATAAGTAAAGGTTTTTTATTCAGTTTTCTGGGTTCTTGGAAGATGATCGGAATCTTGGTCCAAAAATGTCGCCAGAGCAGAAAGTCAAAGGGTCAAAACCCTTTTCTTACGAATAAGGGATTTCTTACGAATTTCTTGGAAAGAAATTCATAAACCCTTATGTTACGAACAAGACCTGTCTTTACTAATAAAGTTTTTACGAGTAAAGCAAGTTACGAACAAAAATGAGCTGTTACGAATAAGGCCCTTGTTTTACGACCAAGTTGGTTTACGAATAAGGTGTTTTACGAATAAGCAAGATTATGACCAAGAAAGTTTTACGAACAAGACTGGGTTACGAACAAGAAAATTTTACGAGCAAGTTTTACGAATAAGCATGTGTTATTCATAAACTGCCAAATGTCCACGACCTTATTCGTAAACTGAGAAAAGATTTACGAATAAGAAAATCTTATTCGTAAACAGACAAGACCATGACCAAAAAAAATCTTTATACCAAACTCAAACGACCTCCGTGTATATCACATCATCAGTCTCATACTTGAACCAAAACGAAATAACTCGACTGAGTTCATACTTATTCCAAGAAGACCACAACCACAGCCTAAACATGTCCATAAACAATAACAAAAACCTATTCTAAGACACAACCAAACCCTCACATACACTCCCCAACTCTCAATCTGTATCGTCTATCAAGAATCAAAATTGAAAAAATAAATGGTTTTATGATCTCAGTTCTTCTATTCTCGTGGATTGAAAATGTTTATCAGACCTCGAAGGTCATCAACATAAGGGAAAACTCATCATTGATCATTGTTGAAGTCTTAACTTCAGTTGATATCCGAAATTAAAGATAGACACACAACAATTATGTTATTATCTATCTTTGCTTCATTATAATACACAACAACTCATAACATCTATCCCTACCTTAGACCTCTTATATGAGATCTTGAAGCCTCGTCTTGTGCTCGAACAGTTTTAATCAAACCATGGAAGGCGAGCGGTGTTTGTGTGGGGTGTTGGTGATTGCAGTTGTTGCTTGTGCTTATGTGTTGAAGGACGTATAAGGTTGTGTATTGATATATCTTAGGTTGAAATGAGATGGAGAAATTTTTGTTGCTGCGTCTCTTCACAAGACAGAGAAGATAAGGGCGGATGACAAAGTGATTAGGGTTTACAAATGTTACTATGAATTAGAGCAATGATTATATATGTATTGAGGTTACTGCTAGGTTTAGTAGAAGGATTTGAACCGGGTATTGTAGCCTAAGGACTGGACTAGGCTATTAGGTTTTATATATGTTTGTTGGGCCAAATTATTTAATCTAAATGTGGGCTGAAGTCTTGTATGTGCTATTGGACTCATTGATATCTAAATATTGGTCATGGGTTAATCGAATATTTATGGTTTGGCCTAATTAAATTGTTAAGTTGAGCTGAATTTTTCCAAATATTTGGATTATTGATTATTGTTGGGGTTTTAAGTGACAAAATGACTAATTTTCACGGGGATACATTTTTGACAAGATCGGGATAAAACCATTATCATAGTTCATTTTAACCAAGTAACGAAGGCTAGTTTTTGGGAATTTAACCGCAAGATGTGACTACGGCGTGAATTCATTATTATTTATTTGAGGTTGAAGTGGAACATCATGGATGCGTGTACTTAGTATCTGAAGATATCAGGGTTGGTTGGATGCATGATTCTTCAAGATCTTTGTACGAGCTTTTAACCGTTACGAATGACAAAGACTTGAGTTGTCTAGTTATACCTGATGTAAGGAGTTACGTTGTTGTGCTCACAGCGTATAACTATCACTTTTAAGGAGTTACGTTGTTGTGCAAGTTTAGTTTACCCCTTTTCGATCCGGTTAATCAACCCAGTAAGGAAAAGGGTTCTTCGTTTGACAATAGTGCAAGTTTAAGTCACAAGTTCGGGTTATTTTACTTCAGCCTCAAGTTCATCATATTAAGATCTCTCCATCGGTAGCCACTACAAAGATCCGTTAGAATGATAATGGGGTCGGTAAAGAGTTAGCTGAGAGGAGTATAAACGAGTAGAGAAGTTTTATCAGTAGTTGACTCTCATGAGATGTTTATGGTACTTCACACTTGTTCGATTAATTGGACATACATGGTTGCGCTGTCTCCAATTTAACTATCAACATGTGTGGTGTATGTTTCTGATTCATTGAAAACTCGGGGGGAAGAGAGTGTATGTGGTCTTTGCTTCTTTGATGTTTTTTTTCAAAAACCCTTTCCCTTCATGAGTTTTTGTAATTGGGGGGAAGAAATGAGATGATATGTGGTTCAAACGTCTTACTTCGGTGTTATCGTCTCAACTTTCATGGGTTATCTTGTGTGAATTTACCTACATATGATGTCTTAACCGCATTATGATGCCTCACACACGGTCATGTTATCGAGTAATTACATATTCACAGGTAATTATTATTCCGATAGACCGCAACAATCAAGGGGAAGTTGTTTCATTTCGTCTTTCGTGGTTTGTTTGGTGTGTAGCATCTACCTACGTGAAAAGATCTTGTTGATTTATTGCATGTTACCCCTGAACGGATTTTCTGTATTGTGTACAACTGTGATTACGTAACAAGACAGATTTACCTGGTGTGGTTTACTGCTCATCTACAAATTCCGCTGCGCATTGAAAACTTCAAAAGTTAGAAGAAATGTCTACTACATCAAAGTTTCGAATCTGCTAAAGACGGTTGTCAGTTTGGGAGTAAGTTGATTTAGAAACTTCACCAAAAAGAAGTGTACGGAGAAGCTGCTAAAGACATGCAACATGAATTGGGGGGAAGTTAATCCAATTCATGCCTATTACATCATTTTCCTACAAGTGAAGAAAAATTTCTCAAGTCGAGGTACAAGATGAAGATATAGAGCGTCAATTGTCTTCATCCACAGCATTTGAAGAGCTTATAAAGACCTTTCTTTATTTTTTTCTTGTACTTGTAGGAAATGTTGTAAGTAATCCCTTATGTCGTCCCATTGGAGGAAGATTGTTAGGATTTCTCCTAACACGTAAATGGAACGACATTTACGGGATTGCATTATCTATCTTATTTAGCCAAAACACATGGACTAGTTAGGTAATATTGTAATAGTTATGTTGTGTTAGGCTATAAATACCCCTCCATACTTCCATGGAGGGGTGAGACTCTTTGTGTAATTTCTCTTTTACTTATCAATAAACACATAGTATTTCCCTTCTCTCTTTACTTTCTCTCTCTAACAATGAAGATGGTGTTCTTCCATCTTCCCCGACCTCCCGAATCACCATATCAACCCATACAACGATCTTATACAGCTCCCTCACAACGAGTTTTACAATCCTCCTAGGCAGTGTACTTAATCGTTGTAGTGTAGTATAGGTAAGATACAATGGATTGATCGTTCTCTAGGGGAATAGTGTTGGGAAGGTGAGATGTATGACGAATAAGTCTAAGGTGAGGGATGATTCTTTTTATCTTTTTTATATTTTATAAAAGCAATTAAAATCTCAGTATTGGATTGGGGTTTTGGTCATCAACTTCTTAAAACTATTAATAAAACTAATAATTAAACTAGATGACAAGTAAATTAAATGAGAGATTCAAATGATAGGTAAAAACGTGTTCACTTAGATTTCCCTACTCCCTAGTTATCTCTTATTGATTAGTCGAATTGCCACATCCTTGTTTAATTTGTGTGTTGTATTCCTAGGGTCTAAGGGAGGTGCCAAATGCCCTAATTCTATGAATGTATTGATAAACAATGCAGTTCAAGCAATAAACACAACGAGAAATCTACTAGTGCACTCTAGGACATGAATATGTTTTTTTAGGACGTTCAAGCTCACAACACTAAAGGAAGAAGCAAGTTTTCCTAACCTAACGTGTAACAACCACTTAAACAAGAGACGACAATCAATAGTTAACAACTAAGTTTCATTAGATCTAAGCAAACACTATATTAAATTAGCTAGACATGAAAAAGATTATAAAACAAGTAAACATAATTAAGCATGAATTAAACATAATGATAGATTGGATTAAGAGACTTATCTCTTAATGAATGAGGGTGTTAAAACCCTAAGTCTACTATAAAAAACCTAAAAAATTCGTACACCAACTTTCTCTCCAAGTGTACCCACTTAATGCTGAAAATTCTAAAAGTATATATAGGATTACACATGCGACGACGTCACTTTATAATTGTGACGCCGTCAAGTCACTGGCATTAAGGTTTCGTCTCTTCCAAGTCAATATTGTGACGGTGTCGCTTTATGCCTTCAAACGTCGTCCAGGATGCTCCGACGCTGTCTCTCATTGATTTTCTTAGGCCGTCACCTTATAATTTCCACAGAGAATTTCAACTCTCTTAACAAGTGACGGCGTCACTTGTTATTTCTTCAACTTTTCACTGAGGCGTCTCTAGTAAAATCTCGGCAGTTTTGATACTTTCATTTGCAAGTGACGGCGTCACCTTGTAGGTTGTGACGCTGTCTGGTGCCTTTTTTCCAGACTTTTCATGACTTGGTCATTTTCTTCACATTTTCATCCCTTTCCATCCAAATATGCATGATTTCCAGCTTTTTCTTCTAAAGTACCTAAAAAGTGTAAAGGAACGATTTTAGGCAATATTTGATCATAAACACATTAGTTTAGGGCTTAAATGACCCCCTAAAAACGTAAATTTTAAATCTTTATCATACGTACAAACCTTCTAACATCCGCAGTTCCATTCCTTAAGCTTTAATCCAAGCATAGTATCTTCCCAAGAACCTAAAAAACATTGGTAACTATAACAGTAAGCGATTACGCTTAGTAAGTAGCTAGGTTAGTACATGATTAATACTTCAATTCACACATATGTAATATAAAACATTATACACTAATAATAACATATAAACTATCAAGTCTTGCATTCAACACTATAACTAGTAATAAGCTCTATAAACACATATGTATAACACATATATGATACATAAGTATCATAACACATACCTTGGCCTTTCTATAATCATGTTTACTACTAACTCCATCGACTAATCAACTCTCTTAGCTCCGACTCACTTTTAAGCAACTATAACAAATCCTAGCACTTTGTCCACAATCAAATGATATGCAAATTACATATTAGGCACATAATAACCATAGATACTTACCTTAGCTTCCAAATCTAAGTTACCAAATACCAACATCATCATCCTCTTCCAAAAGCTACCTATACCAAAATCTTCATAAACATAGACACACAGTCAAGCCACTATAACAATGGTTTATATAACCATTAGCTTATTTCTTAACACTCATAAATTATCACATAATCATACATGATGAAGAACTCATGAAATTATTAACTTAAATGCCATATAAAATTCATTCCATGATTGATATGACCCTTAATTAGTTTAAAATGCCTTTTTACCCAATTCCCTATATTAGGTTCATAAACCCTAATTCTTAAATTGCCAATTAACACTAATTAGCCTTCACATACTTGTGATAGTCATTGCTAGGAACATATCCCTTGAATTATCCTCTTTAATCATCTTCAAAATCTATGTTCCCCCTCTTTCTTATTTTCTTCTTCTTGGTTTCTCACCTCCAGTACACATACACTAATAACTCTGGAAATATCCAGAGTTGTGATATATATCTCAAAGAGTGGTGACTCAGCAAAAAAGGCATTTTAGTCATTCTTCTTTGGCTGACTTAACCAGTACGCCGTATTGGTTATCCTGGATACGTTGTATCCATGCTATTTCGACTATACTCCATATTCACCATCTTGGATACGTTGTATCCAGGCTTATCTTAATATGTTATATTTATAACCTCCAATACGTTGTATTGGAGCTAGAACATTTATTCACGGTTAATTCATCTAAGGTCATACCCCATTTGAAAATGGTTTTCGGGTGTAACATCGTATTTACCTAACCTGGCACACATCCACCTTAGAGAAGTAAAACATCTAGGTGGATCGTGAACTTAACTTATTTTCATGTCTTTATTTTAATTTACCTAAGGAAAGCTTTCAGAAGCTATGGAAACAAAATATTATAATATTTCTACAAATATGCAATAACAAATTACAGCGCTTTCCAGACATCTAACTGTCTATTTTTCACTATTCATTGAAAGCAACATTTACTATGCGTAAATTCGACTTTGTGAACTATCTCATGACAAATAAAATGTGCCTAAAAGGTCAAACAAACAAGGTTGACAATCAGTTAACCTAATTAAGCTTAAAAAATAGGATTCAAGTCTTACTATACAAAAATAAGTAATTCTCTTTCTAACCAGTGATTCATACCCTTGTTATGTAGCAAGCAACTGGAAGATAGAAGATTAAAAATATGACTATAAAAGTGCACTATAACACATAAAAATAAGTACTTATCTGTTACATAAACTTGAAACAAGTTTTCAGACACAAACAATATCTAGAAGTCTTAAACCTAGATCAGTTGACAAAAATAGGTTACATAGCCATGTTGTACATTCTTCATATTTAATTGATCACTAAGTATAAGCAATGGAAAAATGTTAATTTCATTAAGTATCAAGGGCAAAGCATCATGATCATCATAAATCTGACATATAATAAAGTAACTGAACTTTAGTTTCATTAAGGATCAACAGCAAAACATCCTAATTACCATACATACTTAGTCTAAGCACAATTCTGGCACACAATAAATTTACTAAATTGT
>OU343223.1:155600038-155656977 GCA_910596185.1 Chrysanthemum makinoi | reverse complement strand
CTACCTAAAATAGCTCATGCATATCCTAACAAACTAATAAATATACGGAATATCTATATCCGTAGAAACAAACTATGCGCTAATATTACTTCAGCAGAAACTCTTCTTCAGAATCCATGTCTTCTTCAGCCGAATCCATGTCTTCTTTCAAGATTCGCCATTCGTGAATAACATCAAGAAATTCCTACTTTCCGTAATTCCCAACAATCCTCCCTAAACTAGCGAATTTGACTTGGTTAAGTTCCAGTTTCCTCGATATGTCTTTAAAAGTGCGACAAGAGGATTGTACTTTCGAACATCAACAAAGAAAGAATCAAAATAGTAACATCTCTATGATGACGTAACTTTGAAACTCCAGATCTTTGCCGCAACAAATGACAACATGTACATCAAAACATATTAGTTTCATACTATTCTCATCACAACCAGGTGTGTTAACACGTGAGAGGTGAATCATTGAAAATAATGGATTTGATGTCTCTTTACCAATAGCCATCACTCCTGGAGTAGCCATATGTTTAAGTTCGTAAACTATGGTACACTGATAACCATTTGATTTATTAGCAAATCAGCAACCATGAACGGATTTGAAATGTCTTTACCTGAGCCGTTTGCTCAGGGACTAGCCCATGTTTGGTGTGTGAGACGAGTGGTACATTGATAACCCTCTGATTTTTAGTAAATCAGCAACTATCAACGGAATTAATATGTCTTTACCAAAACCGCTTGCTTTTGGACTAGCCAACTCTTTAATGGAATGCCGTCATCATCATGGTGAGTTGATTACCATTTATGGATTTCACGCCTTTACCACAAGCCATAATCCGTGGGCTAGACAACTCTTGTGTCAAGATAAGACATGGTGAGATGAAAACCATTAGTTGTGTGGTTATTAACCAACACCAAAACCTGCAAGAAAGAAAGAGTAGAAAGCGAACACGAGTTAGAGTTTTTTACTAAGAAAAAGAAATAATACGATTTGATTTTTTTTAAAACTAAATATAAAAGAAAAAAAATAAATAAATAACCAAAACATGGAAAATAAACCATCAAGCATCAGTAGAAACCAAAGACAGTGGTAGTGTCAGTAGGAAACACTAAGCCTCCCCTTAGGCGTATGAGGATCCAACATCTGCAAAAATGGTTAGAAGACAAATATACAACAAGAAGCCTCCCCTTAGGCTTATACCTCCCCTCAATCAATGCACCTGACAAAGATTATTGTTCTTGGGTACCCAGAATGAACCTTTTCTTTGAGTTTTCCAAGAATAACCTTTTGAGGGCTTAACAACATTTCCCATTCGTACTCCACCATGTGCTATATTCATATGAGATACATAAGGTGTATAGGACTGAAAATAAGAACTAGTAGGTCTATAGGGCCTAAGTCTAGCATTACTGTTCCACCAACCAAGAGGTAACGGTGAAGAATATCCTCCACTGAGGAACTGGAAAAGGTCTATTAAGCCTATCCAGAAAATGATGCATACACCTTTTGGCTTACAAGAGGAACCGGGTTTACTTGCTCTCACATGTGTAGCTTTGGGAACAAATGGAGGAATACTAGCAACATTAGTCCATGTGGGTCTAAAAGTCTTATGGTCAGAGGAAACACCCATCCTTTTCTCATGATAATCACAGTCTTTAATAAGATGGAGTTTACTACCACACACAAAACAAGATTTCTTCTTAAAAGACTTATTCTTAACACAACTTTATTTATTACATTTAAACCGACGTAAAACGTAACTAGCAGCAAAATTGTGTTTAATAGAATAAGTAACTGGCTTTGTTTTGGGTTCAGCAATATTGGGCTCGATTAGCTACTTTGGACATGGGTGTGGTCTTGGGTGTGCACTTAGATGAGTCGACTTTTCACTTGAATCACATGAGGCATAGTCAAGTGGCCTTTAGGTCCATGACTTGTCACTTTTAGAACAAGAAACGAGTCATTAGTTTTGCTACTAAGGTCCGCAAGTCACTTGACTTTTGCCATATAAATGGTGTGATCCATCAAAGTCAACTGTAATAGAAAGGTCAAAAGGCATAAATTCTCCCCTAATAGGACCAGGGATAGCATGTAATACACCTTCTTTTACATAATTAGCTAAGCCTACTGGTGTGGATTTACGTGTGTCATCTCTAGCTTCTAATCCTACATATTTCTTAAAGCCTAAGCCTATTGAAGTATTAGGAGTTTGACTAGCATAGATGTGACTTGCTAACTTATTCCCATTCAAGAACCATTCGTTATGCCTAGCAATTTCAAAGATCTAATTTTTCTTTCAAACACCTGCTTTTCGCACACCACATCGACTTCTTAATTTCTCGTAATATTTCAACTCATTCAGAGTACATTCAAGATCCTTTCCAACACACTTATTTTTTCATCATAAGCTATTTGATTCTTCTAAAACCAAACCTTTTGTCTTTCTAGTGTTTTAATGCCTGCTTATAAGCTTCAACTTCAACATAGCATTCATTATATTTAGGTTTCAAAATATCATATGCTTCTTTAAGTTCATTATATTTTTCGCTACAACCAAACACACAATTATGTACCCGAGATGCCCATGAATGCAAAGTGTGGATCGCAAGTTCTTTAGCATAACCTGCAAAGATCGCCTTCCTTGCTCATCTTCTTGACTTGCAAACTTTCCACCATACCTTTCTTTTGAGTGCATTCCATATACGACTTGCATCATCCATATAACTTGAAAATCGCTACATGATCGCCAGGAATAGATTTAAGCAAAGTAGTTCTGGCCTTTGACTCTCTTTGTACATCAATGTGTTCATCTGTAGTCGTTGGAGGATGAAAAAGAGATTTCCATCAAAGGACACGCCCAAATTCTTTCAAACTGCCATTTTGGATCACCTTCCAGATATTCATATCATTATTTTTTATCCAGTGTTCCATCTTCTTAGCCCAGACCTCGTACGCATCATCCATCAAATAAGGAAACATAATATCATCCCTATTATTATTCAATTCTGCCATTTTATGCGATAACAACAATAAAGTAATGTGATAGCAGCAGTATCAAATTATATGACCAGTTGAGACACGCAAAGGCTTCAGCAGATATGAAGTGAATGAGAATGGTACCAAATTCAATATACCAACTATTATAAGCGTTTGACCAATAGCAGTAAAAATCGAGAAGACCCCACGTGAACCAATCCAGCAGCAACAAATGATTAGTAATATATACCCATGAACCAGTAAAAAGAATGAGTCCCACGTGATATAGTATATGCACCGTGAAAAATACCACCAATTAGATCCACTTGTATGTAGCCAATTAAGTGCCCACAGTATCAATCCCACGTAATGAATTATAAATTGTTTTGACTTTGTCTCTCGACCAATCATAAGACACGACCACAATAACAATCATATACCCATACCACTGAATTCGTCCCACTTGAAATTCGACATTTCAGCAGAAACCATGCGCCGTAATTTTTTGACCTCAAAAACAATTTACTGACTATCCACGTGATCACACAAATATCGACCAATCAAAAGTGCTTCATAATAGACTTCCAAGCAGATAAACTCGTGGGTCCCAACAGTGCACAAAACAAGTATGTAGTATGTGAATTAGTAATCCCACGTGATCAATTTGAACAAGATATCAAAGCATTTGACCAATCACAATAATAAAATGCGTAGGTCAAAACTTTCTCACTTGGTTCAACCAATCACACACACCAATTAATAAGATGATTTAAATCTTGGGACCAATGAAACAGAGACCACCGATCAAATATATATACTTGATATTGACCCACTAACAGCCAAAGAAACACACGATATTACTGACCAATCTTAATAAGTAGCCCCACATTCGACCAATCACAACAGTTACCATTCAAAATAATCTTAGCAAAAAGAATCAATATTTAAAACGTACCAGTGATACCGAATAACCAAAGGAGCAGGGACCAGTATGTACGATAAGTAAACAATACCAATTCAACGTGCTGTATCCAATCAGTACGTCACGATAAAACTGTAATTGTCTCCTCTTCTTGCCAACAAATCCCTTATTACAGAAAAACCTTATCAACCCTAGATCGAGAGCCACCCGCTCTGATACCAATTGTTGAATCCAAGATCCGAACTCAACTAGGGTATAATAACAATGATTGAATAGATGCACATCGGATAATAATTAAGACAATCAAAGTTACAAACAAGGTTTTTCTTCAAGAAACAATGATCCTCTATGGATCTTTTTCTCTCTCTCTTAAGATGTTTTCTCTAGAATATTTTTTTCCAGTTTTTTAAGTCAATAAAACAAAGCTATCGGCCTTTTATACACAAGGAACCCTAAATAAATAATAATATAAAATAAATGCATATCACTACCTAAAATAGCTCATGCATATCCTAACAAACTAATAAATATACGGAATATCTATATCCGTAGAAACAAACTATGCGCTAATGTTACTTCAGCAGAAACTCTTCTTCAGCAGAATCCATGTCTTCTTCAGCAGAATCCATGTCTTCTTCAGCAGATTCGTCAGCAGTAACATCAACAGAATTCCTACTTTCCAGAATTCCCAACAAGAAGTAAATATATTCATTAATTAACCCTTTCAACCGACTTTGTCTATATAAGGAGGCTTGGCTTATTGTAATCTTCATCAAAGCACATTCAAACACACAAAATCCCTAAAAATAATCATGAGCAATCCTTCTGTGACAACCCGTACTTTCAGGTCATTTCTCGACACAATTCATGTCTCATTATTTCAACATTTATAGTAAACTTGGGTTACTTGTTTCAAATTGCAGAACCTTGAAGGTTTAGAGGCTTAATTCATGATCATAACATCACGTATATTTCATATGGACTAAGATTAGTCTACATTCCATGGACATCATTTGCATCTCATTAGTACATTCACGACATTTCATTTCTCATTCAACGCGTAATTTTTATATTTAATAAACTTTATCGCTGAGTTATTATTTTGAATATTTAATCCGTTACTTTCAAAAATGATCCCGATATATTTTAAACTTACATTTAGTTTATAAAAACTATATTTTTAGTTTTCCTAGTGTTTTAAATTTATTTGGTACATAAATCGTTAAAGTTAAATTATTACGACGTTTTCTTAAAAATTATACGATAATTATTTTATCACTCAAATTTCACAAGGAAAGTATTTTTACAATTTTTATTACCT
The DNA here is from genome assembly GCA_910596185.1 of Chrysanthemum makinoi. Taxonomy (NCBI): domain Eukaryota; kingdom Viridiplantae; phylum Streptophyta; class Magnoliopsida; order Asterales; family Asteraceae; genus Chrysanthemum; species Chrysanthemum makinoi. The sequence continues at coordinate 155,651,769 of OU343223.1, read as the reverse complement.
CATTACATTCTATTTTGATCTACTAAAAAACTTACTTGTACCAAAAAGTTACAATTATCTACACTTTACTTACATTTTCTTACAAATTTCATAAATATTACACAAGTATACAAATTATTTACATTTAAAAAAAAAAAAAAAAAATTATTTTGCCTCATACCTCCCCCCTTGGCCGACCAAGGGGGAGGGGAGACATTAATTGAGGAATGGCTTGTGATTGCTATTAATTTCACTCAATATACATAAAGTCTTACATACATTTTCAATCATCTCATTCTCCTCATAATTTCTTCAAGTATTAGAAGGTTTTTCTCTCTTCTTCTTGCTTCTCCAAAACCGGTTACACATCAAGAGATCAAAGGGGATCAAAATTTTCAAGTTCAAGTGTATAATCAATCTAGTATATACTCTATATAAGGTTTTGAAATAAAAACCAAGGGTATTTAAGTTTAATCCTTGTTACTTTCACCTCATCATTTTCACTAGTAAGCATATTTCTTTCATTTTCATGTTTCCTTTTCATTTCATATGTTTCTTTTCATTTTTGGAGATATTATGCATGATATGTGATTTATACCATTTATTACATGATTTTAGAAGTTATATATATATTTGGTCATCCTATAATTATTCCCTTGGTATTGGTTGGTCTTGATGGTGATTAGGAACCCATGACACCCTAAGAAGGTGTATGGTAGGATTAGATTAGTTTTGGAGTTGATTTGAAGGGATTAGAATAGGTTTTGTCCGAGAAAAACTATTTTCGATAAGTATATTTTGTGTTCTGTCCTTGTTTTGCTTTTCTGGAAAATCCGACAGTAGGCACGACATTTTGGCCTTGATTTTTAGAAAATATACTTTAAAACGAATCCGTGGCCGCTTGAACGGATAAAACGGACTTATAACGAAGAAGTTATGGATTTTACAAGTTTGACGACGAAATATATTATTTTTCAGAAATTTCAGCTTTGCTGTTTTACTTTGTCCGGTCAAAACGAGCCTTAAGCTTCACAAATTATTTCGACTTCTCAAAAATATATTAGTATACTTTGATACGAAGCTAAGGACGGATAAAACGTAGAAAACGGATTTGAAACGACAAAGATATGCACTTTTTCATAAACATGCCGTAACTAATTTTCTCACACAATTAGCCAAAACCACCATCTTTAACCCTTATTATCTTTATGTTCGAGACCTTTTGGACTAAAACTCCGAACTGAAACTTTTAGATATCGATACAAACTTTCCAAAACCGTCGAGTTCGTTCTCTACCGGTCGACGTACACCGCTTTTACTAATTAGTTTTTCCAAAGCCATTTTTGTTAATTTCATAAAATTTTCCGACGACATTGTTTTGCTAATTTAAAAGTGGTAATTTCTCTATAAATCATTATAAAACCATTGTAGGATGACATTTTGACGTAAAACATGTAAAGTCATTTTTGAAGGGTCAAGACGCCAAAAGAGTATTTTTCGACGTCGAGTAATATTTTCAAAACTCGTAAATGGTATAAATAACATATCAAATGCATGCATAACATTACATTGCAACTCATGACATATCATATCATTGATAATAGGTCCCGGTTAACGTATCACATTAAACCTCGGTGTACTCACTTTTGCCATTATTCCAGATTACCAAGTGAGTTTTCATAGCCCCGTTTTACATGCTTTCGATTATTTTCAAACCCACGAGGGAGAATACATTGCACTACATTTTTTTTGTACGATACCAAGTATGTTAAATTCATTACATTGCTTAAGTTACCGCATTTGCCAATTTGAAAGTCCCCATTACTTGAACATGAACCGTTAATCTTTGGAGCGAGGATGAGTGGATAGATCTATCGAGGGTGACGCCTCCATCCAGGTTGGTGAATCCCAACCGTGAGAAAACGGATGCATTTCATTTGATCACATTACGGAGTTGTCCGCAAACACTCTGCAGGGCATACATGATTGAACAGTCTAGTTTCGGGGTCATGGGCTTAGAGCAATTGTAACATTATTTTTACGTGACTTGATGGTCATGCATGATAGATACTTGTGTAGTCGGATAAAACATTTACATAAACCTATGATTTCTCACCAACATTATTGTTGACCGTTATTAGCAATGTATTTTCGTGTAACGAGGCATTATCATCATGACATGGTTTAGGGACCTACATTTTGAGTCGCAGCGTCGACTTACATTATGTACATTATGGCACTTTATTTCAAAACATCGTTTAGATTTGTAACATATTTGTATTTCCGCAAACTTTGTAAACCTTTTGGGACCGATGTTGTACTCTGAATGTTTTATTATAATATCCAACGATGTGTTTTTAAAACGACACTTTAGGTCGCTCAATATAACTGTGATGTGGTGCTATGACACCAATCCCCAGAATTCCATTCCACGCAAAACATGTAAATTGGGGTGTGACAGATTGGTACCAGAGCTACAGCTATAGAGAACTAGGTTGCATCATTGACCCTAGACTATAGCTACATTATCATAGCATCTCATCATTTCATCATAGTGCATATTCACTTTTCATGTGGATTCACTTACACTTTATTCGAGATTATTTACTTTTATTTCACATCGGTTGTCACGCACATGTCTTCAGATTCACATCCCATCACCATATCATCGGACTCTAGCTCGGATGATGTTCCAGATAACCCCATCATGGATGATGTTGCATCACATTCCACTGAGATCGTATCTTCCATTGGATCTACTCCAGCCTTCCCCCTGATCATGACCGACACCGAGACCGAACCCTTCGAGGAGGGCGAGGTTGCACCCACTCCTCACGTTAGTCCAGCTCACGATCCACCACATCCACCAGCACCACTACTACCACCATCATCACCATCTTCATCATATTTTCTTAGAGATCCTTTACCTACGACTGCACTTGCCGCCCAAAAGCGTGCTCGCTTTGATATCCCTACACCACCATCTATCGAGCCCGAGCCACCCGTTAGGTTCGAGTTAGGCGAGAGTTCTAAGGTCGCAATGCCGACAGCCTTCTACCGAGGCATTAGGAGCCCGTATTGATAGTCAGCAGATCCAGATAGATAGATTGTCGCGACGGTTGGAGGAACTGTCGGTGGATAGGATTGAGCCCATTGCGGAGGAGGTCGAGGGCCTAGTGTTAGGCGTGGTTTCTATTGATTTGTCACATCGTGAGTATTGAGAATAGGCAGCTAGAGGACGTGGAGAGTATTGCTTCTTTGCAGGTACAGGTTGATGAGTTGAGGAGTTTGGTGGATAGTTTGTCTACTCAGGTTCGCGATCTTCGTGATAGGTCGGAGCACCATGAGGTGCCTTATGTAGACTTTTGTCATTGTATAGTTTTGACCATTATTATCCTAGTCACAAGGTGTGTGACGTAGTTTAAAGAACTTGTTGTATTTTGGTTGTTGTACAAACAAATGTATCAAGTATTGACTCTACTATGTAGGAATGGTTATTATTATCTATGATATCGGTCCATGTAGGCCTAAATTTTCATGTATATTATCCACGGGTGTTGTGATTATATTTGTGATATTTCGTTATTGTTCCGTTGTGATTCCATTTATCTTTATGCATGATGTGGTTGTGGATATATTTGTATGATGGTTGTTTCTACTTACAAGTTCTCATGATTGTTTCATCTTGTGATTTTGAAGAATTATGGCGCCTAAGAAAGCTACACCGGAAATGACCCAAGCAAAAATTCAAAAGTTGGTGAATGATAGCATTGCTAATGCACTAAGAGTCGAAAGGGAAACAGTTGGTGCCGCTGAAGCCGCTTAGGCTAGCTAACTGCTATGGTAATGCCGGAGGATCCGGGTTAAGAAATGTTCGCATAAGGATTTCAAGAGTGGTGAACCCACTAAGTTTAGAGGTACCGAGGGTGCCACACCATGGTTCGATGGTTTGAAAAGTTGGAATCGGTATTTTTGCTTTGTAACTGTCCGGATGACAGTAAGGTCAAATTTGCTACGAGCACATTACTCGATGGAGCATTGTCTTGGTGGAATTCATATGCTCAACCGATTGGAATGGAGAATGCTTTCAAGCTTACTTGGGAGCAATTTAAGGGCTTGGTGACTAAGAAGTTTTGTCCTCGAACGGAAATCAAAAAGTTGGAGACGGAGTTCTATGAATTGGTAACCATTGGGTATGATATCGACACTTCCATTCGGAGATTCCAGAATTGGCCGCGTATGCCCGTCGATGGTACGGATAATGAAGTTGCTAGAGGCTTTCATCTGGGACTTCCGAAGTTGTTCAAGGAGATGTGACTTCGTTTGATCCACAAACAATCGAGGAAGCTATTCGAGTGACTCGGTTGATGGCACAAGTGGTGAAGCGAGGTAAGTACACCACCACCAACCGAAACAACAACAACCCCAACAACCGCTTCAACAACAATAATCGAGGCAATTACAACAACAATAGCAACAATAACAAGCGCAAGTGGGACAACACTAGGGGTAGGAATGCTACTCAACCACCACCCAAAAGGCAAGAGGTTGCTAAGGCTTATGTTTCGGGTCCGAAGGAAGGAAAAGGATATACGGGGTTTTTCCGGTGTAATAAGTGTTTGAGTCATCACAATCCGGGTCGATGTCCCGATCCGTGTGAAAATTGCAAGAAAGTTGGTCACCGTACTAGGGATTGCAAGTGGCCACAAGTTACATGTTTTTGCGGGAAACCTGACACTACAAGAAGGATTGTAAGAAGGGAAAGAATCAAGCAAATTCGAATCAAGGAGGTTTGGCACCGGAAGGGTTTACGCCATTGGAGGGAGAAGATAGGAGGACCCAATGTCATAACGGGTACGTTTCTTCTCAATAATCGTTATGCTTCAGCTTTATTTGATTCGGTGCCGATAAAAGTTTTGTGTCCAATGCATTTGCACCTTTGCTCAACATTAAACCAACTACATTAGACATATCATACAACGTCGAATTAGCTAATGGTAGCGTAGTTAACACCAACACCATTGTCCGCGGTTGCACATTCAATTTTCTTAATCATCCCTTCAACATAGACCTCATGCCCATAGATTTGGGTAGTTTGATGTCGCCATCGGCATGGACTGGTTATCTAAGCATCGTGCGAAGATCATTTGTGATGAGAAAGTAGTTCATCTTCCCTACAACGCTAAACTTTGATTATTCGTGGGGAACGAAGTGGAACTAGAATTAGTATCATATCGCGCATCAAAACGGAGAAGTACATTAAGAAAGGTTGTCTTGCTTTCTTAGCCCATGTAACCGGAGAAAAGTCGGAGGAGAAGCGACTTGAAGATGTTCCTATTGTCCGTGAATTTTCTCAAGTATTTCCAGGATTTACCGGGACTTCCACCGGCACGCCAAGTAGAATTTCATATTGACTTAGTGCCCGGAGCTGCACCGATTGCGCGAGCACCGTATCGTCTAGCACCATCCGAAATGCAAGAGTTGTCTAATCAATTACAAGAGCTTCTAGACAAAGGATTCATTAGGCCAAGTTCCTCTCCTTGGGGAGCACCGGTCTTGTTTGTGAAGAAGAAGGATGGATCCTTCCGAATGTGCATAGATTATCGAGAATTGAACAAGTTAACGGTGAAGAATCGTTACCCACTCCCCAGAATTGATGACTTGTTCGATCAGTTGCAAGGTTCAAGTATTTACTCCAAGATTGATCTTCGATCGGGTTATCATCACTTCGAAGTTCGAAGAGGATATTCAAAACAGCGTTTAGAACACGCTACGGTCATTACGAAGTTTCAAGTGATGCCGTTTTGATTGACTAATGCACCGGCGGTATTCATGGATCTCATGAATAGAGTTTGTAAACCGTATTTGGACAAGTTTGTTATTGTGTTCATCGACGACATATTGATCTACTCAAAGAGCAAAGAAGAGCACGAAGAGCATTTAAGGACGATTTTAAGGCTACTCAAGAATGAGAAGTTGTATGCCAAGTTTTTGAAGTGTGATTTTTGGAACCACAAAGTGCAATTTCTTGGTCATGTCATTGATAGTCAAGGACTACAAGTTGATCCCGCAAAGATTGAAGCCGTGAAAGATTGGGCTACTCCAACGAATCCTACGAAAATTCGACAATTTCTAGGACTAGCAGGATATTACCGAAGGTTCATCAAGGTTTTTCAAGATAGCGAGACCTTTGACCAAGTTGACACAGAAAAACAAGAAGTATGAGTGGGGAAAGAAACAAGAAGTTGCTTTTCAGTTGTTGAAGCAAAAGCTTTGCAGGGCGCCAATTTTGGCACTACCCGAAGGCATTGAGAACTTTGTTGTATATTGTGACGCTTCGCATAAAGGACTTGGGGCTGTTTTAATGCAAAACGAGAAGGTGATAGCGTATGCTTCTCGACAACTTAAGACTCATGAGAAGAATTACAAAACTCATGATCTCGAAGTTAGGGTTGTAGTTTTGCACTCAAGATTTGGAGACACTACCTCTACGGTACAAAGTGCACAGTGTTTACCGACCACAAGAGTTTGCAATATATTCTTGATCAGAAGGAGCTTAATATGAGGCAACGTCGTTGGTTGGAATTACTCAAGCGACTATGATTGTGAAATCAAGTATCACCCGCGAAAAGCCAATGTTGTGGCTGATGCTCTTAGTCGGAAAGAGAGGCCTAAACCTTTAAGAGTTCGATCATTGGGAATGACGATTATTTCTCCTTTACCATCGAAAATCCACGAAGCACAAGTCGAAGCACTTAAGGAGGAAAATCCACCAAGTGAAAAGCTTTATGGTATGCCCGAAAGCGCAAATGGTTTTGTAAAGAGAGCAGATGGAGTATTATGTTTCAAAGATAGAATGTGGGTTCCATTGTATGGCGGAATACGAGAATTGATTATGCATGAGTCGCATAAGTCAAAGTATTCTATTCATCCAGGATCGGATAAGATGTATCAAGATCTTAAGAAGCTTTATTGGTGGCCGAACATGAAAGCGGAGATTGCCACGCACGTTAGCAAATGCCTTACTTGCTCTAAGGTGAAAGTCGAATATCGAAGCCTTCGTGTTTACTCCAACAACCGGAAATTCCTCAATGGAAATGGGAACGCATTACAATGGACTTTGTCACGAAACTTCCTAAGACATCGGGAGGTTACGACGCTATTTGGGTAATTGTTGATCGCCTTACCAAGTCAGCCCATTTCATACCTATTAGAGAGACTTATTCCATGGAGCAACTCACTAGACTTTATGTCAAGGAAATAGTCTCGAGGCACGGAGCACCAATTTCTATCATTTCCGACAGAGATAGTCGATTCACTTCAAACTTTGGGAATTCATTGCAAGATTCATTCGGAACCAGATTAGAGATGAGCACAAAGATATCACCCACAAACCGACGGTCAAAGTGAAAGGACCATTCAAACGTTAGAAGATATGCTGAGGGCATGTGTTATTGATTTTGGAAATGGTTGGGCTAACCATTTGCCATTGATAGAATTCTCGTACAACAATAGTTATCACACCAATATAAAGATGGCACCATTCGAGGCACTCTATGGTCGAAGTGCCGATCACCGCTTGTTGGGCCGAGGTAGGAGACGCACAACATCGTCCAGTAAATGGTACGGAAACCACGGAAAAGATTGTTCAAATTCGTGATAGACTCGAACGCAAGGAGTCGACAGAAAAGTTATGCGGATGTTAGACGCAAGGATTTGGAATTTCAAGTAGGTGACAAAGTTATGTTGAAAGTATCGCCTTGGAAGGGCGTGGTACGATTTGGAAAGCGTGGGAAGTTAAACCCGAGATACATTGGACCATTCAAGATGTTGAGCAGAGTTGGTCCCAGAGCTTATCGACTTGATCTTCCGCCGAACTCAGTCATGTGCACAACACGCTTCACGTTTCAAACTTGAAGAAGTGTCTTTCGGACGAATCGCTCGTTATTCCATTGGACGAAGTTCAGCTTGACGACAAACTCAACTTTGTGGAGGAACCTCAGAGAAATCATGGACCGCGAGGTCAAGCAGTTGAAACAGAGTCGTATTCCGATTGTGAAAGTTCGTTGGCATTCTCGACGAGGTCCCGAAGTTTACTTGGGAACGGGAAGACCAGATGCGACGCAAGTATCCTCATCTTTTCACCGACACCGTTAGACCTAACAACGATTGAATTCAGAGACTGAATTCCTTTTGATGGGCTTAATGTGACAACCCGTACTTTCAGGTCATTTCTCTACACAATTCATGTCTCATTATTTCAACATTTATAGTAAACTTGGTTTACTTGTTTCAAATTCGCGTAACCTTGAAGGTTTAGAGGCGAATTCATGATCATGACATCACGCATATTTCATATGGACTAAGATTAGTCTACATTCCATGGACATCATTTGCATCTCATTAGTACATTCATGACATTTCATTTTCATTCAACGTAATTTTTATATTTAATAAACTTTATCGCGTGAGTTATTATTTTGTATATTTAATCCGTTACTTTCAAAAATGATCCCGACATATTTTAAACTTACATTTAGTTTATAAAAACTATATTTTTAGTTTTCCTAGTGTTTTAAATTTATTTGGTACATAAATCGTTAAAGTTAAATTATTACGACGTGTTTCTTAAAAATTATACGATAATTATTTTATCACTCAAATTTCACAAGGAAAGTATTTTTACAATTTTTATTATCTCATTACATTCTATTTTGATCTATTAAAAACTTACTTGTACCAAAAAGTTACAATTATCTACACTTTACTTACATTTTCTTACAAATTACATAAATATTACACAAGTATACAAATTATTTACATTTAAAAAAAAAAAAGTTATTTTGCTCATACCTCCCCTTGGCCACCAAGGGGAGGGGAGACATTAATTGAGGAATGGCTTGTGATTGCTATTAATTTCACTCAATATACATAAAGTCTTACATACATTTTCAATCATCTCATTCTCCTCATAATTTCTTCAAGTATTAGAAGGTTTTTCTCTCTTCTTCTTGCTTCTCCAAAACCGGTTACACATCAAGAGATCAAAGGGATCAAAATTTTCAAGTTCAAGTGTATAATCAATCTAGTATATACTCTATATAAGGTTTTGAAATAAAAACCAAGGGTATTTAAGTTTAATCCTTGTTACTTTCACCTCATCATTTTCACTAGTAAGTATATTTCTTTCATTTTCATGTTTCCTTTTCATTTCATATGTTTCTTTTCATTTTTGGAGATATTATGCATGATATGTGATTTATACCATTTTTACATGATTTTAGAGTTATATATATATTTGTGGTCATCCTATAATTATTCCCATGGTATTGGTTGGTCTTGATGGTGGTTAGGAACCCATGACACCCTAAGAAGGTGTATGGTAGGATTAGATTAGTTTTGGAGTTGATTTGAAGGGATTAGAATAGGTTTTGTCCGAGGAAAACTATTTTCGATAAGTATATTTTGTGTTCTGTCCTTGTTTTGCTTTTCTGGAAAATCCGACAGTAGGCACGAAACTTTGGCCTTGATTTTAGAAAATATACTTTAAAACGAATCCGTGGCCGCTTGAACGGATAAAACGGACTTATAACGAAGAAGTTATGGATTTTACAAGTTTGACGACGAAAAATATATTATTTTCAAATTTCAGCTTTTGCTTTTACTTTGTCCGGTCAAAACGAGCCTTAAGCTTCACAAATTATTTCGACTTCTCAAAAATATATTAGTATACTTTGATACGAAGCTAAGAACGTAGAAAACGGATTTGAAACGACAAAGATATGCACTTTTTCATAAACTTGCCGTAACTAATTTTCTGCACTATTAGCCAAAAACCACCATCTTTAACCCTTATTATCTTTATGTTCGAGACCTTTTGGACGAAAACTCCTGAACTGAAACTTCTAGATATCGATACAAACTTTCCAAAACCGTCGAGTTCGTTCTCTAACGATCGACGTACACCGTTTTACGACTCGTTTTCCAAAGCCATTTTTGTTAATTTCATAAAAATTCCGACGACATTGTTTTGCGACGAAAAGTGGTAATTTCTCTAAAAATCATTATAAAACCATTGTAGGATGACATTTTGATGTAAAAACATGTAAAGTCATTTTTGAAGGGTCAAGACGTCAAAAGAGTATTTTTCGACGCCGAGTAATATTTTCAAAACTCGTAAATGGTATAAATAACATACGTAATGCATGCATAACATTACATTGCAACTCATGACATATCATATCATTCATAATAGGTCCCGTTAACGATCACATTAAACCTCGATGTACTCACTTTTGCCATTATTCCAGTTTACCAAGTGAGTTTTCATAGCCCCGTTTTACATGCTTTCGATTATTTTCAAACCCACGGGGGAGAATACATTGCACTACATTTTTTTTTGTACGATACCAAGTATGTTAAATTCACTTACATTGCTTAAGTTACCGCATTTGCCAATTTGAAAGTCCCCATTACTTGAACATGAACCGTTAATCTTTGGAGCGAGGATGAATGGATAGATCTATCGAGGGTGACGCCTCCATCCGGGTTGGTGAATCCCAACCAGGAAAACGGATGCATTTCATTTGATCACATTACGGAGTTGTCCGGCAAACACTCTGCAGGGGCATACATGATTGAACAGTCTAGTTTCGGGTCATGGGCTTAGAGCAATTGTAACATTATTTTTACGTGACTTGATGGTCATGCATGATAGATACTTGTGTAGTCGTATAAAACATTTACATAAACCTATGATTTCTCACCAACATTATTGTTGACCGTTATTAGCAATGTATTTTCGTGTAACTCGAGGCATTATCATCATGACATGGTTTAGGGACCTACATTTTGAGTCGCGGCGTCGACTTACATTATGTACATTATGGCACTTCATTTCAAAACATCGTTTGGATTTGTAACATATTTGTATTTCCGCAAACTTTGTAAACCTTTTGGGACCGATGTTGTACTCTGAATGTTTTTATTATAATATCCAACGATGTGTTTTTAAAACGACACTTTAGGTCGCTCAATATAACTGTGATGTGGTGCTATGACAAATAATCCCCGTGAATTCCATTCCGCTGCAAAACAGGTAAATTGGGGGTGTGACACCTTCCAACACCATTGACATCTCCTCTGATTCAGAAGAAGAATATGTGATCGAGTCATAGACTTCCTCAGCATGGGCTGGAAGCACTTCATCCAAGAAGTATACTAAGGAGACTGCCAAGCGTGTACCCGCAAAACCCGCACCATCTCTTGAGTTTTACTCCGCCATCGATGATGATGAGACGAATGATGAGACCTATTCCGTGGTCAAAGAATTGCCAAGAGCTCTTTCAAAAGCACTGGAAACATCTATCTCTAATATGAAGCAGATATCCATACCAACAAAGCCTGCAATGCTGCCAAAAACTCCTCCACAAGTTCTTGGTCTTCCTTGCCCAAGAATGCAATCCACCTTTGAGAACAAAAGGAAGAGGGCATAGAAAAACAAGCATGACTATGTGGGCAAAGGCAAGAAGCCAATGGAGTAGCTGGTGTTGGATGTAAGATGTGTTAGGTTGCAGTCTTTTGTGTTTTGATGATTAGAAGTACTTTCACTTTGGTTGTAATGAATCATGTTTTATTAATGAAATGAAATTTCTTAGTTTTCCTTTTTCCACTGTAAGAGCAAGCCTGTTACCACTGTTTGCACTATAGTTCCCACTGTTAAAAATAATTCCTATGATAAGATTGAGTGGACAACTAGAAAGACAAACACCAAAGAGTAACCATTCAATGTAACCAAGGAATCCTTCAAATCTGCAAAGCACAAACATAAACCAAACACTAGAATAACTGTTAAGGATAGCAATGGTTAGTGTAAATCAAGGAATGAACATAGCAATGGCTATAGTCAATTTGGTCAACATATAGACACTGATACACTTTCCAAGGCCACAGGACTCCATTTACTTCACAACCACTTACACCTTCCCCTCATTAACTTCTTGTTACAACATAAACTCTATTAAAGTGTATCTTACTCACATATTACTACCACATAAACACTTTTCTCTTAAAAGATTTCCAAAAGATCACCATGAGCAGGTCCAATCCAATCAATCTTTCCTCAGACAATTCATTTTCAGACAGCGCATAGGATGACTTTGTGTTGAACAATCCAAGCAGAGTAGAGAAAGAAGAGTTTGAAGAAGTTTCATCCAGAAAAAGATCTCATATGACTATGAGTATCACCCCATCATTTGCTGGTCCATCAAATCTGCAACCAGTACCTCAGGATGCTTTGACCAAGGGAGATAGTTAAATAAGTTCTTATATTTCTCCCTATGAGGACACAGATGATGAGACTTCCACAAGAGCCTTGAGTGTACCTCCCCTTGCTTCAATACTCCCTAATGAAGAGCTTCAAGCACCACGTGCAAGAGCCTTGAGAGCAGCACCACCACCAGCTGGTCTTTCATCATCCTCCCACCTCACGAGAAGTGGTGAGGGGATTAGCATGCCCTAGAGTGTATGAGTGGATTAACATGCGTGGAGCTCCTAAGGTGATGCCAAAGTGGGGCTTCCCAAAGAAACCATAGATGATAGATGGTGGTTAGGTTGGGGATGAATTATGAAGCTTGTGTCTGGGGTAGCGTGTTTAGTTGTTTTTCAGTTGATGTAATGATGCTTGTTATCTGAATTCCATGGATGTATCTACTACACTTAGTCTGCAGTTTTGTGAAATAATAATAATGATCCCATGTTTTCCTTTATCATTAGAGTTCTTGCATCATACATGTTGTTCCATTAACTCCACCTCCAAAACTGACATACTATCCATCATAATGTTCAAAATCTGAAAGATAGGACTTGTTTCCAGTCATGTGCCTTGAACACCCACTATCTGAATATCCTTGATCCGATCTTTTTATCCTTGGATGTTCCTGCACATAAGAGTAAAGAGTTAGTTTCTTTTGGGTACCCAAGCCATAATTGACTTGGATCGCCTCGTGTGTATCAATATAGTTAAATCTATCAAAGGTCATTGATACACCATTGGGATTAGTTGTAAAGGTAGTTCCTTTAGGTTTCCATTCCCAACGCTGCCGGAGGCCTTCACAAGATTGCCCATGTCCCCCTTTTCATGTTTACAACCCTTGCAGTGGTAACTTTTGTATGAGCAAGTGGGAACTGGTTTCTTTTAGGTACCCACTGCTGGTTATAATGAACCTTTTAGTTTGAAAAGTTCCTTTCCCTGTTTGTGCAGATTTTGCAAAAGTTGGTTTGGACTATGCACTTTTAACAGGTGACTTAGGGTGAGCAGTATTAACAGTTTTTGCAGTGGCAAAAGTTTTGAGACCACTTCTTAGTTGAACTGCTCTTGGGACCATTTTGCAATGTGAATTAGGGTGTACATTATTTTGAAACATGTTAGAATTCACCATTTTATTTCTATGGACTTCCCTTCTCCCAACATGATAGTCACAATAAACATGTAAATGATCAAAACTACCATAGATATAGCATGCCTTATTGTACATCACAAAATCACTACCTAGTTGTTGAGATTTAACATGATTCCAACTCCTCTGGTTACCCCTAGGAGTTGTAGGCTTGTTCCTATACATCTCAGCATACCTTACAGTTGATCTAGGTTTATTAACTGGTTTCCTAGGTTCCTCTGTAATAGTATTAACAACTTTTGGGATAGAAGCCTCTACATTCTTTTTAACATTCTCATCAACAACAGATGAGTCACTAGCACTCTTAAAAACATCATTATCCTGCTTAATCTCTTCCTCACTTTTCACCATTGTGTCCTTTAAAGGACCATATTTACGTTCAAGGTTCTGAAACTCTTCTAAGCCTGTATGAGCTAAGTCTATACCTGGAGGAGATGGAACACCTCTTAGTGGTGGAGGCACAGTGTTATAACCCATACCAGACTTAACTTTACTATATATTTGAGCATTCCAAATTTTATCAATTAACTTAGACTGATGATAACATGTGTCTAAAGTTAAATTGACATTTTCATTTTCTTTTGAAGTTTTTCAAGCTCCTTTTGGTATGCTTCATTCACAAATGTTGTATGTTCTACTCTCTTCTAAGAAGAATCATATCATCATTATATTTTGACTCATTTTCTTGATAGTGCTCTAGTTGTTTTTCTAGTACAACTATAGCTCTCCTAAGGTTAGACACAGTATAATTAGCAGTATATAACTCTTGTCTTTCATTAGAATATAAATCATTAAGCCTTTCAACTTCTCTAGCAGTCCTACATGTTTTAGAACAACTTTCAAAGTTTTGTACCTCAGAGTCAGAGAAAGCCATAAGAGCAAATTCAGTAGCAACAAGAGCAACATCAGAATGTTCTTCTTCTTGTTCATCAACCATGAAACTCCAATCATAGCTCACACCATCAATAGCCAACATTGCCTTTGGTTCTTCCACAGTTAGTCCATTCTTTTGCTTGTACAAGTTGACTGTTGTCCTTGGTCTTTAATCTTCTACATTCTCTAGCAAAATGTCCAAACTTGTGGCAGTTAAAGCACTCCACTTTCTTCTTATCAAAGCCTGCAGTTTCACTCCCATTGGTGTGAATAGACTTGCCAGTCTTCTTGTAGAATTTCCTAGCCCTCATGCTAAGAAGAGCTATATGCCATTTTATATCCATCTCTTCCAAGTCATCTTCGTCAATTTGCTCTATGTCTTCATGAGTTAAGACAGAGCCATCTACTTGAGTAGAGATGAAAGCATAAAAGGTAGGATCTCCAATACTAGCAACCTTCTTCTTTGAACCTGCAATGGTAACATTAACATTACCAGTGGAAACTTTAGAACCAAAGAATGGCAACATCATCATCATCATCATCTTCAATCATCATGTCACAGAGGTTGACAACAATGCCAAGCTACTAGAGCTTGTACCAAGTTTCCCTGCCTTCTTCAACCTTTCTCAATAAGTTTGAAGTTGTTGTAAAGGTCATTGAGCTTCATTGTTTCTATGTCTGATTTGTTTTTCCAGACAGTAACATTAGTTCAAACTCTTAAGGCAAACTTTAGAAACTTCAAATTGAGGTCTTCCTTTCTACCTCAATGAACACGTCGTTGTGTAACAATCTTCTAAAGTTTGGTAAAGATGCTATCAAGTGAGTCATTGCTTGAAGCAGAGAATTTTTCATAACTTTGCTTCAATAATGTCTTTGTGTCTTCTTTGTAGCATCATTACCACCAAACACTGAGCAGATCTGTTCAAACAGTTCTTTAGCTTGATGTGCTTGTGAATGCAATGATCTCGATTCTATGAAGAGTCATCCGCAACAAACTTCTAGCCTTAAGATCATTCTTCCTAAGAGCCTTTTCAATACTAGATTCAGCACGAAACTTTCACAACATCTGTGTCACCAACCTTCACAGTACTAGTCACAGACTTGAAAGAATCACCAGTTTGAATGATCTCCCAAAGAGCATAATCCTTAATGAGAAAGTATTGCTCAATCAAGATCTCCACATCTCAAACTCATTAAGTTTGAGCTTAGGTAGCCTTGGTGTGGAAGAGTTGGACCGGGTTGTTTTCCATCTCCATTGAATTGAGTGAGTAGGTTAAGCTTATTCCTTGGATCTTTCTAAAACAAAATATCGAACCATTGCTCGATACCACTTGATGGATCTGGACACACACCTTGTGTCAATGATATTTTGTATGATATTATATGTAAACACAGATTAAACACAAAACTTAAGCTCCAATATTATTGATGAATAATACGAGTGATCTTGCTTATCACTATGGTTACACCTTGAAGCTTTTGTGAGTAATACGTAGGTAATTAGACAAGTACCTAAGACAATGACCTAGGATCTCCTTTTATACAACAAGGAGTCCTTTACAAGATAAGTATAAAGCTAACATTATAGAATATACACAAGATCTATTCTATACTTATCTAAATGCGTTCTCCTAATCATTATCCAATAGAAGTGGTAACAATGTACCAACAGTGGTAATATGTTTCCACTGCTAGTGTTAATCCGAGCAGTGTAAACCACAACTATCCGTGGTAACGGATTATTCCCAACAATAGTTAACAACTAGGTTTCATTAGATCTAAGCAAACACTATATTAAATTAGCTAGACATGAAAAAAGATAATGAAACAAGTAAACCTAATTAAGCATGAATTAAACATAATGATAGATTGGATGAAGAGACTTATCTCTTAATGAATGAAGGTGTTAAAACCCTAAGTCTACTGTAAAAAAACCTAAAAAATTCATACACCAACGTTTTCTCCAAGTGTGCGCACTTAATGCAGAAAATTCTAAAACTATACATAGGATTACACATGCGATGACGTCACTTTATAATTGTGACGCCGTTAAGTCGCCGCAATTAGGGTTTTGTCTCTTCCAAGTTAGTCTTGTGAAGGGGTCACTTTATGCCTTCGTGACGCCGTCCATGATGCTCTGACGCCGCCGCTCATTGATTTTCTTAGGCCATCACCTTATAATTTCCACAGAGAATTCTAGCTTGTTGGGATTGCTCCTAACACGTAAATGGAACGACATTTACGGGATTACATTATCTATCTTATTTAGCCAAAACACATGGACTAGTTAGGTAATATTGTAATAGTTATGTTGTGTTAGACTATAAATACCCCTCTATACTTTCATGGAGGGGTGAGACTCTTTGTGTAATTTCTCTTTTACTTGTCAATAAACAGATAGTATTTCCCTTCTCTCTCTAACAATGAAGATGGTGTTCTTCCATATTCCCCGACCTCGCGAATCACCATATCAATCCATACAACGATCCTATAAGTGGCATCAGAGCCAAGGTTTTATTACTAAGGTTGATTTGTGTGATCTTGTATCTTGTCAAAAAATCATATTTTTAAAACTGTTTTACTGTGTTTTATGAATCGAAAAATTTTCTTATTCTTCTTTGGTAATTAAGAGTTTATAAACAGGTTTTTATTTGTATCCTATGGTCAAAATATGTCATGTTCTTTATTTGTTGGTTTTCACAAATTGTTGTGTCTCATTATTGTCCAATAACAGTTTTGATAAGTTATAGTATTTCTTGACATTTTTGTACCAATCCGTGAAGTTTATTGGTCAAGATGTGGTCAAACCGGGCATAAAGTAAAGGTTTTTTATTCAGTTTTCTGGGTTCTTGGAAGATGATCGGAATCTTGGTCCAAAAATGTCGCCGGAGCAGAAAGTCAAAGGGTCAAAACCCTTTTCTTACGAATAAGGGATTTCTTACGAATTTCTTGGAAAGAAATTCGTAAACCCTTGTGTTACGAATAAGACTTGTCTTTACGAATAAAGTTTTTACGAGTAAAGCAAGTTACGAACAAAAATGAGCTATTACTTAATAAGGCCCTTGTTTTACGACCAAGTTGGTTTACGAATAAGGTGTTTTACGAATAAGCAAGATTATGACCAAGAAAGTTTTACGAACAAGACTGGGTTACTTAACAAGAAAATTTTACGAGCAAGTTTTACGAATAAGCATGTGTTATTCATAAACTGCCAAATGTCCACAACCTTATTCAGTAACAGAGAAAAGATTTACGAATAAGAAAATCTTATTCGTAAAACATAAGACCATGACCAAAAAAAACCTTTATACCAAACTCAAACGACCTCGATGTATATCACATCATCAGTCTCATACTTGAACCAAAACGAAATAACTCGACTGAGTTCATACTTATTCCAAGAAGACCACAACCACAGCCTAAACATGTCCATAAACAATAACAAAAACCTATTCTAAGACACAACCAAACCCTCACATACACTCCCCAACTCTCAATCAGATCGCCTATCAAGAATCAAAATTGAAAAATAAATGGTTTTATGATCTCATTTCTATTCGTGGATTGAAAATGTTTATCAGACCTCAAGGTCATCAACATAAGGAAAACTCATCATTGATCATTGTTGAAGTCTTAACTTCATTGATATCCAAATTAAAGATAGACACACAACAATTATGTTATTATCTATCTTTGCTTCATTATAATACACAACAACTCATAACATCTATCCCTACCTTAGACCTCTTATATGAGATCTTGAAGCCTCGTCTTGTGCTCGAACAGTTTTAATCAAACCATGGAAGGCGCGTGTTTTTGTGTGGGTGTTGGTGATTGCAGTTGTTGCTTGTGCTTATGTGTTGAAGGACGTATAAGGTTGTGTATTGATATATCTTAGGTTGAAATGAGATGGAGAAATTTTTGTTGCTGCGTCTCTTCACAAGACAGAGAAGATAGGGGCGGATGACAAAGTGATTAGGGTTTACAAATGTTACTATGAATTAGAGCAATGATTATATATGTATTGAGGTTACTGCTAGGTTTAGTAGAAGGATTTGAACTGGGTATTGTAGCTTAAGGACTGGACTAGGCTATTAGGTTTTATATATGTTTGTTGGGCCAAATTATTTAATCTAAATGTGGGCTGAATTCTTGTATGTTCTATTGGACTCATTGATATCTAAATATTGGTCATGGGTTAATCGAATATTTATGGTTTGGCCTAATTAAATTGTTAAGTTGAGCTGAATTTTTCCAAATATTTGGATTATTGATTATTGTTGGGGTTTTAAGTGACAAAATGACTAATTTTCACGGGGATACATTTTTGACAAGATCGGGATAAAACCATTATCATAGTTCATTTTAACCAAGTAACGAAGGCTAGTTTTTGGGAATTTAACCGCAAGATGTGACTACGGCGTGAATTCATTATTATTTATTTGAGGTTGAAGTGGAACATCATGGATGCGTGTACTTAGTATCTGAAGATATCAGGGTTGGTTGGATGCATGATTCTTCAAGATCTTTGTACGAGCTTTTAACCGTTACGAATGACAAAGACTTGAGTTGTCTAGTTATACCTGATGTAAGGAGTTACGTTGTTGTGCTCACAGCGTATAACTATCACTTTTAAGGAGTTACGTTGTTGTGCAAGTTTAGTTTACCCCTTTTCGATCCGGTTAATCAACCCAGTAAGGAAAAGGGTTCTTCGTTTGACAATAGTGCAAGTTTAAGTCACAAGTTCGGGTTATTTTACTTCAGCCTCAAGTTCATCATATTAAGATCTCTCCATCGGTAGCCACTACAAAGATCCGTTAGAATGATAATGGGGTCGGTAAAGAGTTAGCTGAGAGGAGTATAAACGAGTAGAGAAGTTTTATCAGTAGTTGACTCTCATGAGATGTTTATGGTACTTCACACTTGTTCGATTAATTGGACATACATGGTTGGCGCTTGTCTCCAATTTAACTATCAAACATGTGGTGTATGTTTCGATTCATTGAAAACTTTCGGGGAAGAGAGTGTATGTGGTCTTTGCTTCTTTGATGTTTTTTCAAAACCCTTTCCCTTCATGAGTTTTTGTAATTGGGGGGAAGAAATGAGATGATATGTGGTTCAAACGTCTTACTTCGGTGTTATCGTCTCAACTTTCATGGGTTATCTTGTGTGAATTTACCTACATATGATGTCTTAACCGCATTATGATGCCTCACACACGGTCATGTTATCGAGTAATTACATATTCACAGGTAATTATTATTCCAATAGACCGCAACAATCAAGGGGAAGTTGTTTTATTTCGTCTTTCGTGGTTTGTTTGGTGTGTAGCATCTACCTACGTGAAAAGATCTTGTTGATTTATTGCATGTTACCCCTGAACGGATTTTCTGTATTGTGTACAACTGTGATTACGTAACAAGACAGATTTACCTGGTGTGGTTTTTCTCATCTACAAATTCACGCGCATTGAAAACTTCAAAAGTTAGAAGAAATGTCTACTACATCAAAGTTTCGAATCTGCTAAAGACGGTTGTCAGTTTGGGAGTAAGTTGATTTAGAAACTTCACCAAAAAGAAGTGTACGGAGAAGCTGCTAAAGACATGCAACATGAATTGGAGGGAAGTTAATCCAATTCATGCCTATTACATCATTTTCCTACAAGTGAAGAAAAATTTCTCAAGTCGAGGTACAAGATGAAGATAAAGAGCGTCAATTGTCTTCATCCTCAGCATTTGAAGAGCTTATAAAGACCTTTCTTTATTTGTTTCTTGTACTTGTAGGAAATGTTGTAAGTAATCCCTTATGTCGTCCCATTGGAGGAAGATTGTTAGGATTTCTCCAAACACGTAAATGGAACGACATTTACGGGATTGCATTATCTATCTTATTTAGCCAAAACACATGGACTAGTTAGGTAATATTGTAATAGTTATGTTGTGTTAGGCTATAAATACCCCTCCATACTTCCATGGAGGGGTGAGACTCTTTGTGTAATTTCTCTTTTACTTATCAATAAACACATAGTATTTTCCTTCTCTCTTTACTTTCTCTCTCTAACAATGAAGATGGTGTTCTTCCATCTTCCCGACCTCCGAATCACCATATCAACCCATACAACGATCTTATACACTCCCTCACAACGAAGTTTTACAATCCTCCTAGGCAGTGTACTTAATCGTTGTAGTGTCGTATAGGTAAGATACAATGGATTGATCGTTCTCTAGGGGAATAGTGTTGGGAAGGTGAGATGTATGACGAATAAGTCTAAGGTGAGGGATGATTCTTTTTATCTTTTTTATATTTTATAAAAGCAATTAAAATCTCAGTATTGGATTGGGGTTTTGGTCATCAACTTCTTAAAACTATTAATAAAACTAATAATTAAACTAGATGACAAGTAAATTAAATGAGAGATTCAAATGATAGGTAAAAACGTGTTCACTTAGATTTCCCTACTCGCTAGTTATCTCTTATTGATTAGTCGAATTGCCACATCCTTGTTTAATTGGCGTGTTGTATTCCTAGGGTCGTAGGGAGGTGCCAAATGCCCTAATTCTATGAATGTATTGATAAACAATGCAGTTCAAGCAATAAACACAACGAGAAGTCTACTAGTGCACTCTAGGACATGAATATGTTTTTTTAGGACGTTCAAGCTCACAACACTAAAGGAAGAAGCAAGTTTGCCTAACCTAACGTGTAACAACCACTTAAACAAGAGACGACAATCAATAGTTAACAACTAAGTTTCATTAGATCTAAGCAAACACTATATTAAATTAGCTAGACATGAAAAAGATTATAAAACAAGTAAACATAATTAAGCATGAATTAAACATAATGATAGATTGGATTAGGAGACTTATCTCTTAATGAATGAGGGTGTTAAAACCCTAAGTCTACTGTAAAAAACCTAAAAAATTCGTACACCAACTTTCTCTCCAAGTGTACCCACTTAATGCTGAAAATTCTAAAAGTATATATAGGATTACACATGCGACGACGTCACTTTATAATTGTGACGCCGTCAAGTCACTGGCATTAAGGTTTCGTCTCTTCCAAGTCAGTATTGTGACGGTGTCGCTTTATGCCTTCAAACGTCGTCCAGGATGCTCCGACGCTGTCGCTCATTGATTTTCTTAGGCCGTCACCTTATAATTTCCACAGAGAATTTCAACTCCCTTAACAAGTGACGGCGTCACTTGTTATTTCTTCAACTTTTCACCGAGGCGCTCTAGTAAAATCCGAGTTTGATACTTTCATTTGCAAGTGACGGCGTCACCTTGTAGGTTGTGACGCCGTCTGGTGCCTTTTTCCAGACTTTTCATGACTTGGTCGTTTTCTTCACATTTTCATCCCTTTTCGTCCAAATATGCATGATTTCCAGCTTTTGCTTCTAAAGGACCTAAAAAGTGAAAAGGAACGATTTTAGGCAATATTTGATCATAAACACATTAGTTTAGGGCTTAAATGACTCCCTAAAAACGTAAATTTTAAATCTTTATCATACGTACAAACCTTCTAACATCCGCAGTTCCATTCCTTAAGCTTTAATCCAAGCATAGTATCTTCCCAAGAACCTAAAAAACATTGGTAACTATAACAGTAGTTTATTACGCTTAGTAAGTAGCTAGGTTAGTACATGATTAATACTTCAATTCACACATATGTAATATAAAACATTATACACTAATAATAACATATAAACTATCAAGTCTTGCATTCAACACTATAACTAGTAATAAGCTCTATAAACACATATGTATAACACATATATGATACATAAGTATCATAACACATACCTTGGCCTTTCTATAATCATGTTTACTACTAACTCCATCGACTAATCAACTCTCTTAGCTCCGACTCACTTTTAAGCAACTATAACCAATCCTAGCACTTTGTCCACAATCAAATGATATGCAAATTACATATTAGGCACATAATAACCATAGATACTTACCATAGCTTCCAAATCTAAGTTACCAAATACCAACATCATCATCCTCTTCCAAAAGCTACCTATACCAAAATCTTCATAAACATAGACACACAGTCAAGCCACTATAACAATGGTTTATATAACCATTAGCTTATTTCTTAACACTCATAAATTATCACATAATCATACATGATGAAGAACTCGTGAAATTATTAACTTAAATGCCATATAAAATTCATTCCATGATTGATATGACCCTTAATTAGTTTAAAATGCCTTTTTACCCAATTCCCTATATTAGGTTCATAAACCCTAATTCTTAAATTGCCAATTAACACTAATTAGCCTTCACATACTTGTGATAGTCATTGCTAGGAACATATCCCTTGAATTATCCTCTTTAATCATCTTCAAAATCTATGTTCCCCTCTTCTTATTTTCTTCTTCTTGGTTTCTCACCTCCAGACACATACACTAATAACTCCGGAAATATCCGAGTTGTGATATATATCTCAAAGAGTGGTGACTCAAAGAAAAAGGCATTTTAGTCATTCTTCTTGGCGACTTAACCAGACGTGCCGATTGTTATCCCGATACTGTATCCATGCTATTTCGACTATACTCCATATTCACCATCTTGGATACGTTGTATCCAGGCTTATCTTAATATGTTATATTTATAACCTCCAATACGTTGTATTGGAGCTAGAACATTTATTCACGGTTAATTCATCTAAGGTCATACCCCATTTGAAAATGGTTTTCGGGTGTAACATCGTATTTACCTAACCTGGCACACATCCACCTTAGAGAAGTAAAACATCTAGGTGGATCGTGAACTTAACTTATTTTCATGTCTTTATTTTAATTTACCTAAGGAAAGCTTTCAGAAGCTATGGAAACAAAATATTATAATATTTCTACAAATATGCAATAACAAATTACAGCTTTCGGACATCTAACTGTCTATTTTTCACTATTCATTGAAAGCAACATTTACTATGCGTAAATTCGACTTTGTGAACTATCTCATGACAAATAAAATGTGCCTAAAAGGTCAAACAAACAAGGTTGACAATCAGTTAACCTAATTAAGCTTAAAAAATAGGATTCAAGTCTTACTATACAAAAATAAGTAATTCTCTTTCTAACCAGTGATTCATACCCTTGTTATGTAGCAAGCAACTGGAAGATAGACGATTAAAAATATGACTATAAAAGTGCACTATAACACATAAAAATAAGTACTTATCTGTTACATAAACTTGAAACAAGTTTTCAGACACAAACAATATCTAGAAGTCTTAAACCTAGATCAGTTGACAAAAATAGGTTACATAGCCATGTTGTACATTCTTCATATTTAATTGATCACTAAGTATAAGCAATGGAAAAATGTTAATTTCATTAAGTATCAAGGGCAAAGCATCATGATCATCATAAATCTGACATATAATAAAGTAACTGAACTTTAGTTTCATTAAGGATCAACAGCAAAACATCCTGATTACCATACATACTTAGTCTAAGCACAACTCGCACACAATAAATTTACTAAATTGTTAATTTCATTAGGCAATCAAGGCAAAACACCATGATTGACAAAATTCCGTGCCAACATGAACCCGGAACATCTATGCCTTGATACATTTCAGTGGTCAATTTCACCGGTTCCTAGCAACAAGTACCTAAAAAATGACTTGATGCACACCAAGCCTACCTACTTAAACTATTCCACAAAGATGTCTTTTTACCTATTGGGTACCAAAATAAAGGTGTTTTCTTAACACATTGATTTAAGGCCTAACAACGGCCAAAAAAGTTAAAGCTTCACAAAAAAGATGATCAAGGTACATAGGAAGAGCACGCCTTAGTGACTCTAGGGGTAGGACGGATGGCCAAAATATCTTTGGCATATCAGTCTTTCTTCTCAACAAGATCCAACAAATAAGGCCATGCCTTTTGGCTCAATTTAGCTGCCTCCTCACTAAATCGTTTCTCAACATCAGCATCCAACTTTAATTCTTCAACATGCACGGTCGGAAGCTTCTTCAGGATCTTCATGGACAGTTTGTGAGAACCAAAAGCTATAGCATGCTTCTTTACAGCAGCAAAATCCAAAGCAAACTCATGTGAGCATAGCAAATTCTTGAAAATCTCAGGTATATCCTCAACAAGCTTCTCCTTTTCAAACATGTAAAATTTTACACGCTCGTAGTTCATAGCATTGGTCTTAACAACCAAACCCAGATCCTCATTCATAATCTTAAGATCATTCTCAAGCTTGGCAACACGCTCCTTCACTGCAGCCATCTCCCCCTGATGCTTCCTCACAGCCTCAGCTTCATTGGCCTCTTCGCATGGGCTTCTAGCCTCAATCTGTTTGGCTTAGCACCTTGAACAATATTCTTCAAGCGGTTCACTTCTGCGCAAGCTTTGTGACAAAACATCGCTTTTTCTTTGAGATACGCGTACTCAATAACAATGTGACAAAGTCCTTGGTTAAGGGAAGCAAGGTCATTGTAGCAAGATTAGCTCTAGGGAATTTTGCCCAACGAGCAGGGAGCATAATCAATTCACAATATGATCGAGCTGAAGGGTCACTCAGCACATATCCTTCAACTTCAAACAAGTGCTAAAAACCCAGGCATATCAGGTCCATAAATAGTTGTGGGTACTTCACCCTAAGGGGTGGATACAATCTTGTCACCCTCACCATTGACTTAATTTTTTGCTTGACATAACATTCTTGCCATGGCTAGTGTCACCCCCTGACAAGATTCATAAAATATCTCAGGCAATGAATACTTGGAATAAAAAATGAAGTCAAAAGTTAAGAGCACAAGATGATAACTTCACCATCCTGAGCATTGTTAGGCTCATCAGAGTTATCCTTCGCCCTATTTGCATACTTTTTCTTCTTAGTTGGTCTCACCAGCATGTCGAGCCAACCTTACCACCAGCTTCCTTTAATTTCCTCATCATCATCTAATTGGGTACACATCATTAATGGGGTAACATCCTTGGGCATATGAGTAGTAGATGAAGGGATAGATTTCTCACCAGTTGCAGCTATTCCACTACCCCTACCTCACTTACACCAACCTCATTAGCAGGTCGACCCCTCTTCCTCACTAGTCGCTTAGACAATGGAGCCTCATATTTCGCATCCTCCATCACATGATCACCCTCAAGCATAGGTGGAGGAGGAACAAACATACCTTTAGCATAGAGTTTCACTGGAGGAATAACTGGCTCTGAGGCCACATCAATACCCTCATCATCCGAATTGCCAATAAGAGCAAGGACATCCATTACTACTATTAAAAACAAAATGGTTGGTTAGTCTGGCAATAACACTTAAGTCATGCATAAGAACATAGATATGGGACACAAGTCTCACCCTCGCCATCTCGCATAATCACGCAAACATCCCAGGTTCCCACTACTGACTTAAGTTGGCATGCATTAAAGCACCCTCCAACATAGGTCTACCATACAGCTCCATATTAGTTAAGCGATTTAACATGGTACACTTGTCACCAGGAAGAGCACGTGGCGACTCCTCTAGTTCAGGCCAAACCCTGTTGCTCCACCTAAAATAGCGACTCGGCAAAACGGATTCATCGACGGTATACATATCCATTTCTTAGGCCAACCAGACAACCCTTTTGTAGACCCGACTATGGAAAAACTATGGTAATGTTTGAACTAATTTTCAATAGACCACCATAACCCATGCTTTCGAAGGCAGAAACTTGCCTAAATACAAGAAAACTGAGTGGGGCATTCAACTCAAAGCAGGCTAAGATATACGCATTCAGTATTTGATTCCCCACAAGATGCATTTGAGAAAAGGCAATATCATAAAAGTCTAAAATGTTAAAATAGAAAGGGTGCAAAGGGTTCCTAAAATTAAAAATCACGGGCATACTCTAGATAGAAGGTCGTCACATTTTGTGGCAGGTGTGACAGTGGCCTATTAGACCTCTCATTACCCTCAGGCACATGAGGAAGGAACTGCATAATCCACGGATATTGCTTTACAAAATTATTGTACTTTGTAACCTTAACCCAACTTAGGATATCATGGACCATGGCGTTCTCACTACAAGACATGTAAAAATATGGTGCAAAGGCTTTTTTTGTCTGAACAAGAAGGAAGAGGACGAGTAATCTTGATCATACTTAGACGAAAAAATGATGCCAAAAAAACAAGAGAAAGTGAAGAATCTTTTTCTTTGAAAAGAGAGAAGTGAATCTTTAACTTCTCATCCCTATTTAAGCAAGATAAAATTAGGATTAGTGGATTACACTTGAAAACGCCTGTTGGCCCAACAGGTCCACATAACGTGCTTGTTATTCATACGCCCGAAGATGCGTGTACTGGACATCACGCTAAACGCGATTGACTTAATTCAAATCATTTAAAAAAATTGCATTTCCCACGCAAATATCAAATGTTGCATTACCCTTTTATGAGTCATACTTCGCTAGGCTACACTTGGCATTTTACGCAACAATTGTATGTCCGCCAGCTTTGGCTTGGAGCGTATCGGTGGGGACTCTGTTATCATCGTTGGAAAATCAACTTAACAGCCTAATAATCACTATCATTAGTCCAACATCATACCATTAGATCATGCTATAATACTAGACTGGTGGGGAGGGGGGCTTGATAGCATATAATTATTAATAATGGCACAGTCCCATTAATCACACGTCAAAGTCAAACCCATCATAAACATTTAAACATGGACCATTATCAAGACTTTATAGGTACAACCACATTCCCAGTCCACGCATGGCCTCAGAAGGCCTCCCAAGCCGTGTCAAATACACATGCGAGACAATTGTCTTTGAACTGTCACTAGCGGTTAGGATATATTATGTGACATATGAAAATAGGAGACACATAAACGTGAATATTTGAAGGGGCACGACCTGGTACGAGCTAAGAAGGATTTGCCACTTGTCATTCTTGTCTATACACTAAATGATCAACACGTGGCTTGTTTTGCAGCCGTCTGATCATCCTTGTGGGGTTTATCCTTAAATGCCTCTTTATAAATAGAGGGCATTTCACACCCTAAAACGGATTCAGAATCTTCTCCACATGATTTGTTGTAAGTGTTACCAAAGCTCGTGATTCTTAATCACACCTTAAAGTCCTTACCATTTAACATAAGAAATCAACAACACAACCATCTCAACTCAATCTTAATTTCCTTTTACATCTCATATGTAAATATTGAGACTTGTGAGTTTCACACGGGTTTTACTAGTGTTGAACCCTTTATGAAACAATAAAGTGGGACATCTTAGCTACTTAATAATTCATTTTGGCCTTATGATCCAATTTCGTTTTGTTGCTATTACTGCAATATGTATGTTTCTAGTTGCTACACCTACATATCATTAAACCACTAGTAATATTTCGATTGAAATTCCTAAGTTTAGAGTTGTAAACGCCTTAAACGAATAGAATGAACACAGACAAATCTTTATTCATGTTCGTTAGTTTAATTTTAACCGAATAAGTAAACAAACACAGTCGTTTTAACAGACGAATTCTCTTATTCATGTTTGTTTATTAAGGAAAAAAGGTTATTCATATCCGTTTCTGTTCGTTCATTAAGCCACTAAACGAACATAAAAAAATGATTAAATAAAGTTAAAAGTATAAAAGATAAAGATACGATAGACGAATATCAATAAATAAATGAACGCATGATCGAACGTTCACAAAAATAAATGAACCGATAAGACTTTTATTTATGTTCGTTCATTTAGCTAAAATGAATATAAAATGTTATTCATGTTCATTCATTAAATGTTGGAAAATTGGTTGGCAAAAGTGAATTTTGACCAACTTTGGACACAATTATCTATATTTATGTGTCACATATATGAGTAATAGTTTGTAGGTTCGCGTTCTCCTCGAAGAGAGCTTCGCAATAAGCCTTTGTGTGTCCAAAATAGAGTTGATGTGAATGAGATATCGGTTCTCAAAGTTAGGCATTCGGTACCATGCCTAAAGAGGAAAAGTAGTTTATTTTCAATCCCACATCGGTGGGATGGGTAAACTTAGAGGGAGTCTATTGTGTATAAATAGAGGCCCTAATTCTACAAGTTTTTCACACATCAAATCAATAAGTATTATTGATTTCCAACGTAATGAATACGCATCTCTTAAGATGAAATTCCTGGCAGTTTAGTTAAGTTCGACAGTACAACTTACTATTTTGGTCATTTGTACCTCGGGAAACAGACGGCGAATCTGTTTTAAGGGAAGCATGTAAAACACGTGCCTCGGCTTTTAGTGCTTCTTTTTTTATCTCTATTGGTGATCAAGTAAGTCTTTTGACTATTTTATTATTTTATTTAATTATCGTTTATCGCATTACATTCTGTTTGTATTTAATTTTCTGTAATTTATTTACTGTTAATTTTATCTATTGTAATTTAGATTTTATTAATAAAAGTGTAACCGCTTCCTACAATCGTAAAACAGATTCTCTGGTAAATGTAATTAAAACACTTTTATTAAAATCGATTTAAACAGATTTTATACAAACTATTTTTCTCTAAACCAAGATTGAGTTTCTTTGAAAATCAGTTTTATAACTAAACAGAATTTTAATTAACATATTTGGTATAATGATTTATAAACCATTTTAAAACAGTTTATTGAATCGCTTTATATTGAAACCATGACGAGTTTCTTTTCAAACTGATTTATTTAGTTTGTTTATTGCATATGTTATTGTTTAAATCTGGATATTGAAACCAAGCTTGTGTTTCTCTTAATCATATTTGGTACAAGTTTACATAAACCATGTCGAGTTTATTAGATACCATATTGTTTTAACAGTTTTTTAATTGTTTTTTGTGTTTAAATATTCACAAGTTAACTGATGGTAACATAATTTGTGACCCTAGTGAATCTTGCGAATGTAATTGGTGCGCTAGTTACTAACATGGTTAAAAATCATAATGAAATCAGATTCATTGAAACTAAGTGGAGTTTCTTTGAAACAAATCTCATAAAATACAAGTTGTTATTTTATTAGATTACTAGAACGTGTTTATTGAAACTAAAATGAGTTTGTTTGAAACAAAATCTGATAATATACAAGTTGTTATCATATTTTGTGGAAAAGTTTCTTTGACTTGTTTAGCTTATTTAAATCAGGTTGAGTTTAATTATAAACTAAATATAGTTCTTGAAACTTTATGCATTTGACAGTAGATCTATAGAAACCTTGTTGAGTTTCTTTGAAAGAGTAAATCTATTTTGAAACCTTGTCGAGTTTCATTGTAGAATTATACCATGTGATGCAGATCTATCAAGATATTGTTAAAGAAGATTGACAAAATCATATTACAAATTAGTTTTTGTTTAAAAACATTATGTAATTTGCTATGTTGTTTAATTGTTTAATCGAAAGACTTGTTTAAAAGCGGTTTTGTATAATGGATCTTACAAAACAATAGTGTTTTAAAAAAAATTTGATGTTATCGTGTTTGTTAAGAAACACTTTGTGATATAGCAAGTTGTTAATTATTCCAAATTTAGTGTAACACTAATAACGGAATCTCAGATAACATAATGTTCGAATGTCATGAGTGACATCTAAAGGACTGCTCCCGAACTTGAGGAAAGGGAGACCGATACTCGAGTTATGTATACGGTAGATGCTTTAAAGCATTCAGATTTTATGTGCCATAACTATGGGTTAAATGGCCTGAGAAATGAAAATTGTTGCTGGCAAGGGGATCCGACATTAGAAAATGGTGGATTAACACTTTGGCATCATGTCATGAGTATAATGATAAGAGTTTGGTTAACTCTTTTAAAGTAGCAGAAAATGGAGAGATGCAATTTATGGGCAACTCTATAACTGCTAATAGCAAGGGAAAAGAAATGTGATGTTGAAATTCACATGTGGAAAAGAGCTTAAGTGAAACAACACGTTGTATGTGCCGTAGATTCAGTAGGAATCTTGTGTCCGATGGTTGCTTAATAAATTTGGCTTTATTTTTATTTTAATCAAATAAAATTGAGTTAACATTGAACAAAATTTTGGTCGGTACGGGTTATGCCCTTCATTAAATGTTTAAGCTGAATCTTATTTTTTATTTTTATTTTTTTTGTTTTAATAAAAATGAGTATGAATCCTGCTTATTTGATCATTTGAATGTATAGCATGGCCAACTCGGACATGTTAATTTTAACTCAATACGTTGTTTAATTAAATAAACGAACACGGATTACAAAAGTAAAACTTATGTTGAAGCCAAATTGACAAGATTGTCTTTTCACTCGGTTGACCGAAAATTAACCGAACCCTTGATTCACATAGTTTTTTGTGATTTGGAATTGATGCCTACTAAGGTAGCAAGTAGGTACTTCATCGTAATTGTTGATGGTAGCACAAAATATGACGACTTTTACTTACTTGAGAGTAAGGATATAGACAAGATTGATCTATACAAATAAGTTAAGAATCAACTTATTATCGAAAACAAGGCGGTTCGAAGTGATATTACAGGTGAATATATGTCTCCATTTCATGTATCTTCTAAACATGGAATAAGACATAAATTTATTGCTCCATATACACCACAACATAATTGTTGATAGAAAAGAATTGTGCCTTAAAGATATGGTTATGCCATGTTGTTAAAGTCATGGTTTAAGCCATGGCATGTGGGGGAAAGCGGTTTTATTGGCTACTTATCTTTTAGATAAGATCCCCTGTAAGGAAAAGAAGATAGTTCTATGAACTATGGATGGGAAGAAAGCCATCCTATAAGTACTTACGAATGGGGGTGTCTATCCGTCCCGCACCCAAGGATCAAAATATTGGACCTAAAACTGCGGATTGCATATTTTTGTGATATGCTCATTACAAGGCGCTTATGATTTATTTGGATATGATTCTAAAATATGAATATATACAAAGATACGATAATGGAATCAAGGAAAACTTTCATTATTTGAAACTGTGTTTCCTTATTTATCCGAAGAAAATGGAAGTTCATCTAGACTAGATGATATAGTTGTCCATGATGAGAGGAAACTAAATGATGATGTTCTTCATGATGAGAGACATCAGTGATAATGTTGTTCGATAAGAGACAACAAGAGTCGATAATGATCTCCAAGATGACAGACAAGATCAAACTAAGGAAGAAGAGGTTGAACCTAGAAGAAGCAAAAAGGCAAGAACCGAGAAATCGTTTGGACCCAATTTTGTTTCTTTTATGGTTGAAAACGAACCTAATTCATACCGAGGCGCTACTTCCTAAGGGTCTCAATTGAAAGAAGCCATTAAAAGTGAAATAGATTCTATTTTACAAAATCGTACTTGGGAGCTCGTGGATTTACCTCCCGGTTGTAAACCACTAGGCTATAAATGGATCTTCAAGAAGAAGATGAAAGCCGATGGCACCATTGACAAGTATAAGGTGATGCGTAGGTTTACTGTGTCTTAAATATAGTGTCGTCTCTTACCTATGGTTCTACACTAGTGCACTAACGGCAAGGTACCCGCCGTGTGTAGTAGTAAACGGTAAAGCCAGGTCGCCCCAAGAGCTATTGGATTATTACTAAGTCTAGTGTCATCAATAATGGTTTTGATAAATGTTAGAATTGGAAATTCCATTGTGAAGCTTGGTCACCCCAAATATTATCTAGCATAAGTTAGCTCGTGACTTGTCGCTTGTTACGCTATTTAGTAGTTAATTAGTTAGTCAAGAGCGTGAGAATAGTTTAGTGTAACACCGCGAGGAAGGATCTTTCTTTACCCACGTGACGATCCACAGGCCAGGAGGTCGTTATGTTTGTAGTATAATACCCCTTCCAACCTTGGAAGGGGTGGAGCTTTTCTTTAATCTAACCTTGCATTTTGTGAACCAAGTCTCTAGCAAGAAACTCCTCTCATCTCTTCTCTCTAACTATAGCAACGTAGTATTTCCATCATCCAAGACCACCCGAATCATCATAACACAATAATATTTACGATCCTACAATTGGTACCAGAGCCAAGGTTTTTGTGTTTTGATGATTTATTGTGGTTTTGTATATGTTTTGAAGTCGTTTTAACTACTTTGTTGGGTCGGAAAATTGTTTTTTTTCCTACTTTGTTAACAGATTTAAAACCGCTATGTATCTTTGGTCCAAAAAGTCTTAGTGCTATCTTGTCAACATATCCGCTTTGGGTCATATCTCGGGTCAATATTGGTCATCAAGTGTCTAACATGGGTCCAAAATGTAGTCAAATGGGCTAAAAAGAAGCAGCTTAGTCATATTTTCTGGTTTGTATGATGATGGTCTAAAGTGGTCAATAACTCACGAAAAACTTTAAAACTCTCTAG
This sequence comes from Chrysanthemum makinoi, assembly GCA_910596185.1. Classification (NCBI taxonomy): domain Eukaryota; kingdom Viridiplantae; phylum Streptophyta; class Magnoliopsida; order Asterales; family Asteraceae; genus Chrysanthemum; species Chrysanthemum makinoi. Next base: position 155,619,132 of record OU343223.1, on the reverse strand, counting down.
CTGACTTGTTTCAAATGCTAACTTGTCTTTACAAGTTTTTCTAGATTCATTGTATATGGGTAGCGAGTTGTGCTAGCGACTTGTTATTTAACAAGTTAGCTTACTTTGTGTGTCAAATACATGTTAGCTAATTTGTGATGCATAACAAGACCTAGCTTAATTTGTCACTGGTTTTAACTTGACTCAAAAATGGTAGCTAATTGCCCAAGGACTACGTTTAAGTACGAAAGAAGTAGAAGAATGATAAAACAAGACCACTAACTTCAAGACCACAACTTCAAGACCATTTACCATATAATACTCGACCCTCGGATATTCCATCATCGGTCCTTGTACAAACTTTGAGCAAAATACATGAACCGAAAAGCATATGTTACATCATATTCAACCCAACATCGACCTCAAATTTACCCTAACTCATTCTCCATCTCATATCCAAGACTCAACATAGAAACAAAGACATTCAAGATCTCAAAATTGACTCAATTTTTTACGCAATCTTTTTAAGATTGTTGAAATTAAATCATTATCATCATCGATCCATGTGAAGTGAGCCTTCCTCTTTAATATCCGAATACATCATAAGAAAGACCAAGACCTTAGTCTCAATCGTTCTTTAATTCGGTTTTAAACAACAAAAACAAGAACAATTACACATTGAAACCTACCCGAGACCCTTCAAAGGATCTTGAAGCTCTTCACCCTTCTTGATCCACCTTGAGTCAGTAATAGATAATCATGGTTCGCTATGTTTAAGGTTGTGAGATTCAGATTGAGGTTTAAAATGATATTGATAAGATCAGATGTGTGATAGAAAAGAATGAGATGTGATGAGATTTGGATTAGTTGAGTTCAGATATGTGATAAAAATTATGGGTGTTGTGATGAGAGAGAAAACGCCTTATGTGGTATGGTTTTATTGTGTGAGTTTAGGTTTTGGTAAGTGAGTCTATTTAGGGTTATATCACAAGACCGTTAATATCTTGGGGCTAGCAAGTATTATATTTTGGATTGGGGTTGTGAATACTTGGACTAAAATGTGTGAACTCGATGATTGAACATATTGGGCATTGGTGCTTTATGATTTTATGGTTTATTGGATCGTAATATCACATATGGGCCGGTTTGGACTAAACTTGTGATGGGTTCGCATGGTTTTGTTGAGCCAATATAAATGTGACATTAGATTGACCTTGTGTTTTATTCGCTAATGGACAAACTTGGATTGATAGTAATGGATTATGTCGATTATAACAAAACAATGTTATCGAATTTACTTTTGATACATTTGTTTTGATAATTAATTGGTAAAAGGGTTGGTATATTTGGTTATTGATAATTTCACGGAGGGATACATTCACGGCTTGAGCTAAATTTTGTCAAAAATGACTACGGGTTTTTTGTACCAGATATTGATGCCAAATTGAAGTGACGTTATCTCCATATGTGGTCATTACTTTTAGCCGTTGAATCAATGGAGCTTCAATTTCAAAGAATTTTCATGAGATATTCGACGCCACAAAATGTCAATGATATCACGCCTAAGCAAAATCTTTCTAAGAATCGCCCATCAATCATGATTTTTTCAAGATGTTTGCTTATGACAAGAACTTCGCAGCAAATGGTCGTGACGCTATGATGCTTCCAAAGTTCAAAACCATCATGGGGAGAAACGGTACTTTGATGATTACGGTCAACCTCAGGGGAAAGTAGTGTATACTACTCAACTTAGTATGGTTTGTGAAGTTGTCTACATATTGGTAAAGAATTGTTGATGTTGGATAATGAACTGATGAACAATCGTGATGTTCCCTAAAACGTATATTCACCAAAACCGAATTTGTCATAACATTTCAAGCCGACATTGTTTACCGGTTTTGTCTTGATTTTGTAAAATCGCGAAAAGAAAATATTTCTCGGTTTAAATCATAGACTTGTAAAATCTCGACAATGGAACATCCTCGGTAAAAGTAAAGTGCATTCGATCTTTCTTACCGCTTATTCTTGGTTTTGTAAAATCCCGCGAAAGAAACTATTTCTGCTTTTAAACTATAGAATTGTAAAATCCCGTATTGATGGATTCATCCCCGATAAAAGAAAATGTATCTCGATCTTATCCGATGTCAAGTACTTTCTTCTTCAAAGAAGGGATAAAAGGGTGTACTTCATGAATTGGATGTGTGTTTGAATATTCGCCATGGCAGCTTTTATTACATGGTTTTACGGTTATGTAATTTTAACCATGGTCGGATGAAACCATTATCGTAATTCACTTAAAACGTGAAAAGAAGGCTAGATTTGAGCTTTAAACAAAAGATGTGATACCCGCTAATTCACTATTATTTATTTGAGGTTGAAGTGAAATATCACGCTGCAAGTATCCGAAGGTATCGGGGATGGATGGATGAAGATTACTCAAGATCCTTGTTCAAGCTTATTATTCAAAATGAAGACTTGGAAATCTAGTTATTGTTGGGTGACTTTTACCTTTTCTTTTTACCACTTGGGGGAATTGGGCTCTTATCACCACAAAATACCTATCACTTAAAGGAGTTACTAGAAGGCTTTTGTCACATTCAATTGTGGATTTTCAAGAGGTGATGCCTATTACTTGATGGTTGGTTGGGTGAAGAGTATAGAGTACTTAGAGATTCGAATGGGCATGAATTCTACATAATCACTTTGTTACATATGTGCAAGTTTAAGTCACGAAGTTCGGTTAGTTTACTTCAGGTCAAATTCATCATATTGTTTTCTCCATCGCTTGTCACTACAAAGAGCCTACCTAATGATAATGGGGTTGATTACATGTTTTGCCAAGAGAGTGTTAAAAGAGAGATTATGACGCATGAACACAACAAGCCATGCCTCGCTCTCCAAAGAAAAGAAAAGTGTACGTGTCAAGGCGATTTATCTTCAAGAAGAGAAATCTTCTATTATGACCATTCTCATCAACATGCTTCATGCTTTTTCCATGTGCTTTCGATTATCAAGTAAACCGGGCTACCATTGATTGTTTTCTTATTTCACTTACTCAACTATAATGACGATGCTGACATCAGTGCTAATTTTGGGGAGAAGTGCTAATAGAATACTTTTGGATGATTTCACTTATTTAGTCAAGAATGGCAACTTCGCCTTGAAAGCGTAAGAAGTGTGAAACTACTGCATGATTGATTGTTATTTGAGAATATATGGTCAAACGGCTCCAAACTCATGTAAGAATCGAGCTTCTTCTTATCGGGTCATCTTTACATGTAAGAATCGCAATGATTTTCTTAATGAACATCTTTCCGCTCTTGTTTGATTGGGAGGGATTTGAAGGGATTTGCTACATATAAGTTAACGGGAATGCATTTGGTGAGTTGAAGATGTTTACTTTCTATTCCCCAACCGACAGCCTTTAAAAGGTCGAAGCCCACAGCCGGTTCTACATTTTCTTGGTGTTAGAAGACTAAAGACGAGTTGCATTTGATTATCCAAAGACTTCTTCTTAATCTGGGCATTTATCAAAAAGATTGTCGGTTTAAGGGAGAGCACTAATCGGGGAGAGTGATATGTCAAATTTAATCCCCAATTAGACTTGCTCACATTATTCAAAGATGTTGATTCTCACAAAGACTTCAAGCCATCTTCTCAACAGATTTCGCTTATTTGGGCTTATAATGTTTTGCTTATAATTCATCGTAAAACAAAATTACTTATAATGTTTTACATCTTCTCAACAGATTTCAAGTGTCAAAACCAAGGGGAAGGAGACAAACACCTAAACGCGAGTAAACTTGATGAACTTAATACTTCTAAGTAATTGAAGATATCCCGCGAAGACAAATGTTATTACCGCAGAGAAACTCAAGGTTTGACTCATGGCGAGTAAACTTGATGAACTTAATTCTTCTAAGTGATTGAAGATATCCCGGGAAGAAGAATGTCATGACCGCAGAGAAACTCAAGGTTTTACTCACAGGCGCTTAGTGTTATTATTCCAACTATGGGGAAGATGTTAGAGAAAGTTTCAAGATATAAGAGGTACATTGTGTGATGATCTCATGTTATCGCAATCATCGTGAGAGAGAATTGTGTACATTAGGGCCACCGCCTCACTTGAGGGCTTAATCGCTGATTCAGATATAATCACTTATTCCAGGTTGACATCCGCAGAGATTGTCACCCACAGAGATAATCGCTGATTCGGTCCGGCTTCTTCAATGTTATTGGTTATTCTCTTTGGGCATTCGTACTTTGTTCTTGAGCTTCATAAACTTTCTTCGTGGGGAGAGAAAAGTATACATCGGGGTTATTCTTTTCTATATGGACTTAATCTCGCTTTGATGGTATAAGTTTCTTTGTCTTCTGCATGTGTATTCGGTTCGTGAGCTCTAGTCTAAGAGACCGACCGCGATCAATTCATCTACCCGGGAAGTGGTCTCTTGACAACTCGCTGGGGATGCATAGCTTGACTTCAAAGTAATGAAATATGAGAAGAAATTTAAAGAGCGGGATGATACGCTGTCGCTCTTGTTGATGATATAACCCCGAACGAAGAATCTCATTATCGCTCTTAAAAGGAGCAAACGGATTTATCATAATGGTGTGCTTCTCTCGGCACCTAGCTAAGGCAAGCTTGTAATAGAGCTTCAATCGCTCAGCCTAAAGGATCTCGCTTTGGGGAAAGCGCCAAAGTCTCACTTTCAGATGGTTCAATTTCTTCGATTCAAGAGCCCTGGAAGCTTTGGTGGTGAATGTTTAAGAGTTGATGACTTTTATCTTCTACAACGGTCGCCGTTTCGATACTTATCCCAGATGTGATCATCATCTTCCTAAACTATATCATCTACTCTATCTTGTATATATTCATCGAAAACAAAATACAAAAATATAAAATCAACAAAAAAGAAAATAGAAAATTATAAAACCAACAAAACCCATAAAAAATCAAAATTAAAAAAATGTTTTTCATGACATGTCCTCGTATCGATAACATCTCAAGGTCTTAGAAATGTCATTCAATAATGGCACGGACCATAGATGAAGTTCGAGTAAGGTGTAAATATTTCTTTTAAACATGTCACAATTCAAATGGCTTGCTATTATTTCCGATATAGCAACCCGCTTTGAAGAAAGGAAAGTGCTACGCTAAACCAATTTTCAAATATTTCGTGCACTTATCCTAAAACTAATCAAGGAAAGTATGTCGGGATCACGCTCTACACAAATGTTTTTCCATCTAAAATTGTTAGGAATTAGAAATTCTGTATTAAAGAGCTCGGTCACCTCAAGTATATGTAATCGTTAGAAAGCTCGTAGTCACCGTACTTTTATGTTAAGTAGTATTTAGTTTAGTAACACCGTGGAGGACGGACGTCTTTACCCATCAGATGTCCGATCCATACCGCTGGTGTATGCTTTTATTGTAAGATTATAAATACTTCTACCTTCCAAGGTAGAGTCGAGCTCATAATAAGAATTTTTTTTCTCTCACTAAAGTTCCCTAAACCTCTAACTTTCTCTCTCTAGAATTCCAATTATATGCCTACTTTGTGTTATGGTTTGATGTGTATGTGAAATCCAATATCCTACAATTGGTATCAAGAGCCATGGTTAGATCATATCTTACACATCTTTGGATTTCTAGTGGTTTTTAGGTGGTTTTTGAGTTTGAAAAAGTTTAGTGGTTTTGCATCATTTGGTTGATTTCTTGTGTTAAAGCTTGGATTTTGTTAGTACTTTTGAGTTTAGAATCATCACAAGTGTTTAGGTTTTCATTTGGTAAGCTTGAATCATCTTGGTTGGTTGTTTTTGGATTGAAAAGTGGTGTTTGTGAAGTTTCTAGCTAGCTAACTTGATTCACTGATATGCTTTTCTTGCTAGCTTAATTTGCTTACATTTTGGTAGCGAAGCATAGCCAGGAGTTAGCTTAATTTAGCCCTAGCGACTTTAGTGAGACAAGTTGCAATGAAGACAAGTAGTAGGAATCTCCACGGGTAGCTACTTTGGTGGAAGTTAGCTTAATTTGTACTTTATATTGTTACTACTGGTGTTAGCGGTGTACTAGCGAAGTTGCTATTTTAGCTTAATTGAATATTTAGCTTACTTGGTGCTTAGCTAATTGTCGCCAAAATTTTGTTAATAATTTGGATTGTAGCGAGTTGTTACATAACGACTTGGAATTAGCTTAACTTTAGCACTTAGCTTAATTTGTTCACAATTTTCCTTTGCGACTTGAGTGATTTCCTTTAAATACGCATTTCTCTTGATTCAAGAAAATCCTGCGAAAGAATCTATTTTGCTCATAGAGTTATAAAATCTCGCTTAACTTGTCATCATGTCTACCAACTGCCTACAATCATCTCCATCGCTGTCGAGATGTTCAAGCAAACCGTTCGCACACTCGCCCACCCATGCTTGACATTTAATCGACTATGACTTGGGCTCAACTAATCGATTGACGTTTCTGGAAAAGAAAATGGGTTAACATTCTCAAATCCATTGATGAAGGACTTACCGTTGAAACACTAGAGATATACTTGACACCGTGAAGATGGAACTTTGATTTACGGAATGGACGATTCAAAGATGTATGATGAGCTTGGGGAGAAAAAAGAGATTCGATGCGTATATCCGAAGCTTCCAACATTATAATCGTCGCAAGGTCTACCAAAGGACATCTACAAGCTTATCAATCACAACACCGAGGCAAAAGTTGTATGGGATAATGTCAAGATGCTTCTTTTCTCGCTCCGAAGAATCGTTGAAGACCGAGAATCACAAATGTGATGATGAATTTGAGCACTTCAAGATGAAACCAGATGAAAGTGTCTATGAGTACTATGTGAGATTTCATAAGCGGGTGAATGACATGAGGAACATCATAATGACTATGCCCAACATTCAAATTAACTCAAAATTTGTAAACAACATGAACCCAATGGCACAAATTTGTTACTCGTGAAGCCTCAAGGATTGAATACTAACTATGAAAGCGCCTCTATGCCTCCTCCTTCGTAATGAGAGACATGCCATGTTTGAAAAGAGAGGATTCTGAACAATTCAAAACAAATCTGTGAGAGAGAAGCTCATCAAATGATTCAACCGCTTCTACTCAAAACATTGGGATTACCACTAAAGCTTCACAAGTTATACCCATGGGTGATGGAACTCACAAACTGATTCCCGTTCCAAAGTTCAAACAAGCCGAGGCCGATGCACACGCTGGTAACTTCATTAATCAATCGGCTCTCCGGATTAGTCAAACATGAATTCTCTCCCACAAACCAACAACAACCTTAGAAAAACTTCTAACCCACACAATCAAGCTACCGCCGAGATGGGAAAATTGTTGTGCAAACAGCCGTGAAAGACAAGATGATCAAGCGAAAGGAGGAGAGTCGTAGAGGTTATGTTGGTAATCAGAATCGAGGAAGAAATGGAAATCAAGGTCAAACTAAGCTGATCAAATGCTATAACTGCGTGGTGCAGAGGACACATTGCAAGGAACCGCACATCTCCAAAACGCCCACTGCACGCCGATTACTTACTAGAGATAAGATGCCTGTACAAGCTCGTGATAATGGTGATGCGCTGGATGAAGAGGAGTTATTGTCTCTGTCGAAGGGCAATGCCAAGACCTATGATGCGATGTGGATGAGCGCCTAATTCAGAGATAGGTCACAATCATCAACGCCTTCAAGTCACGACAGATGCATACGACTTTGATGTGGATGATGGACCACCGCGACACACAATTTTTATGGCTAGCATTTCTCCAATGGTTTCTTGGTATGTGCTAAAACACATACCTTTTCTATATCAAAATAGACCCAAAATAACCAAGAAAGAGCCATTTATTGCTAATATTTTGTGGTTTTGAGTTTGTGCTTGTGCGTGTATGTATATGTAAACACGCAAAAAGGAACCAAATCGATGAACCGAAAGCACAGAGATTAAGAGAGCTTGTCGATTTTAAGGTCAATTATGCATTTATGAAGATTTCTAATCTCTGAGGATGATTTGTGAAGATTTGATCAAAGTTTGAAGAAAAGACAGAAATGGCCCCTCGAAGTTTATTTGTCGAATGGCCCTTGAAGTATCAAAACTTGCAAATTCAGCCCCGGTCTATTGAAGATTGACAAAGATGGTCCTTGGAAGATGATTTCAGAATTACATGATTGGTCCCTCAAATATCCGAATGTACAAGTTTAGTCCCTTAAAGTCTAATGGGTTTAGTATTAATCCTAATCCAATATATTATATCCAATATCCAATCCAAATACTAAGTCAGCCCAATATCTAACACAAAACCGTGAGTCCAATAGCCAACCCAACCAACCCACCCAAATTAATCACACTCAGATACCTGCATCCTGTCACCCTTTGAAATATCATTAAAATAACCAATCCCCAACAAGACCTCGTCCTCCTTCCTCCCAAACACACCCGCTTCCACCATTTACCCAATCCCAAACATCATACCTCAGACTAGCATCTATCAAGGCTTATCCTCACCGACATGTCGATGGAGTGCTTACATGGACAAATGGCACAACATTATTGGCCACTCATTGATTGATTTGGAGCAATTTGATTGGACAAGGTGATGATGGATGATTTGAGTGGCTCATAATAAGCCTTCTAGGCTCTTCCAAGGATCCAAGACCTCCGCTTATATAAAGACCCTTTGGCTCAACAAAGAAAGCCAATCCTAGTTTAAATTTTAGCTTATTGTCTTTAATTTTCAGTAGTTTTCTAAATATTTTATTAAGCTTTTATTGTATTTCCATTTCCTTGTAACCTCTTTCAGCTTTTAATAAAGTTTCAAGCTTTTGAATTTTATCTTGCATTTATGTTTTTAAAGTGATAAATAAGTTTAGATTGAATAATGGGATAGGCTTATTTCAGCTTTTGTTATAGCTCTAGTAGTTTAAATTGCACTATCATCGTTTCACCTCACTCATTTACATTCACAAAAGATCGTCAACGAAAGTCAACTGGTGGTGATTTTGGTTTAGAAATGGATGTGGGTTGATTGTAATGATGGTTTTGGTTGTTGGTTGGTAGTTTGGTAATTGCTACTTGCTCAAAATTTAGTCAATTCCTTGTAAGTTTGATCTTAATCTCATAACTAGCTTATTAAAAGTAGCATTAGTAATAATTTTAGGTCTCATATAATATTGATGTTTGCCGCTCATTATTAGCTTTAATTTAGTATATTAAACTGCTTTTAATGATTAGCATAAGTCGCTTATGTTTGAGCTTGATTAGATTGCATTTCTTAACATAAAGGAGTGTTTGGTTTAGCTTTTAAAACTGTAGAGGTTGATATATTGGATTAGGTTAGTTGCTTTAGACTTGAGATGGTTTATTGAGCTCATGTCCTGCCTTTGTTTTGTATACAAACACACCGAAAGTCAAAATAATTGGCGATCGCCTGCTTTTGTTTATCCATGTAACAACCACACAAATCATTCATATAAAGTTCAAAACTTGATAAAATAGCTTGAATAACTTTCATTTCATCAAATTACATCAAGATCACCCTACATTTGCATTGGAATCTCATTTAAGTCAAACTTTCAAATGCTTAAAAAGTCAAATCATGTCAAAAACAGATTTGTGCAGACATTGCGTACAGCTTGCAATGTGGTTCAATAAGGCTTGTTAGGGTTTGATTTTGGTCTATAAGCAGTCTGCTGGTGGTCTATAAGACCTCATATTCTGCTTTTAGCTAAAGCTCGATAAGCTAGTGCATAAGCTCAAACATTGGACTTGCTCGCTTTGGTCGCTGAGATCGCTTGGTTTTAAATCTTGTTGGATTGATTATCAGAGGTTAGGAGTAGCTTAATTTAGTTGGTTTTAGCTTATTTAAGTATAACTTAGTTCCTGTAGAAGTGTGGTGGCTTATTTTGCTTGTTTGCTTATTTCTAAGTGCTTATTTAGCATCGCTTACATTGTTCCTTATATTCTCCACATATGCCCTTTTTTTTATATTTTTATAGATTTAGAATAAGATTTTAGAATTTTCCTGAATTTTTCATGATTTTTGCCATGCTCACTATTTTTCTAGATTAAAACAGCTTTTAATCACTTTAATTAGCTTTAATTGCATTTAATCTAAAAAAGTTCCAAAAATAATTTTTCAATTTTCCCAGTTTAAGAAAAATATAAAAAGCATAAAAAGATTTTTCCTTATTTTTCCCCTTTTATTTGGTATTTTTATTCTAAATTAGATTAAAATAGTTTTAAATTTGTAGAAAATAGAAAATTAATCAAAAATTAAAAAATAGTTCAAAAGTCTCTTATGATATTTTAGATTTTATAAAAATAGTTTCATATTTTTCTCCTTAAATTTCATATTTTTTAGAATTTTCATTTAGTTTAAATAGTTAAAAATTAGTTTTTAATTTTAATAAAATCCCTAAAAAAAAAAAAAAAATAGTTTTAATTCATAATTAGTTTTTAAATTACATTTCTAGAGTAAAAGTAATTTTAGGCATTTTTAGGATATAATTTAGACTTAGTTGCATTTTAATTACGCTTTATTTATTACGCTTTAGTAAATTCGCACTTGGATTTCCGTGAAAATAGATTCTTAATTACTTTCCCCATTCCCGTAGTTTAATAATCAAAATCAAACAAATCAAAACATCGAGCATTAAATTCCAAACCAAGAACGACGTTGGCAATTCACACTTCGTTGGGAAAACGATTCAGTTGTTTAACCTGATACACAATCACACACTGGATTTGATTTATTATTCTTTTTCCTAAAGGAATTTGAATCTATCTTCGTGATTATTTTTGATATCGATATTGAGGTTTTTATCCATACACATAACCCCTAAGCCTTCATTATCAAAGACTCAGTGTCCGAGCCATTTTAAGTTTCTTACTGCTAGTCATTCACAAGGCTAGTTTGTGGTGAGCAAACTTGACGCTTGAACAAATCAATTTTGGCACACCGCCGGGATTGTTTTTGCATATCAAATTTTGCATGCCGGGAGGTTGTCACGACAATATCGCTTGAGGTTTGACGATTAGTGACTCGAGATCCTTCATTCGTGAAGTTACTATTTTTCTATAAATAATAAAAAAGTAAAAAAAAATATTTTCCTTTTTCTTTTGTATATATGTATATCGATTAAAATACAAAAATATTTTTCTCTTGTGTTTTTGCTAATAAATAGAAGACACCAATTATATAACATTCTCAACGGAGGTGTTATCATTATAAGTTCCCGAACTAAAGATAAAAACTTGCCTTGTGTCGCTTTGTGGATTTATTTATTTCTATCGGATAAACAAACCGCGTGGTGGGTATAAGGACGGCCCGACATTAAATTCTGGCCGTGAAGAAGCGGGTTTTAATAAGCTTCGCACGACCTAAAAGCTCTCGGCCATGGCGTTTTTCTTAGAGGTGATTTATTGACTTGGGATTATTGGTTAAGTTCATCTGTTCTAATACCGCTCGCTTTAATTGCCTTGGTTTTGAAAGTGCATGCACACTCGCTCTAATATCTACAGACCGACATTGCGAAGCTTACACCGCTGGCTGGCGAAATAGACGTTCCTTTAGTCGAACCCGAGATTCGAATCTAACCAAACCCCATTATCGAAATGGCTAAGACAACCGATCTATGCTAGAGCAACTCCAAGCACCCACCGAGGGTTATGGAGAAGCCATCGTCGCCCCGGCAATTGTTTATAACTTTGAGCTTAAACACGGATTGATAAATTTGGTTTCGTCTGCCAATTTTACGGATTCGAGAGACGATCCTCACTTCATATCCGACGATTCAACAAGCTCACGCCTACGATCAAGTATCCGAACGTCCGAAGAGGCTATTACTATCTTCTTCCGCTTCACTGGGGGCCCGGATTTGCCTCAAAACTACCCCCGATCGATAACCACATGGGAGAATTTAGTATCAAAATTCGTGAACTAATTCTTCCCACCGTCTAAAACAACAAGCCTTAAAAATGAAATAACGAAATTCACACAAAGATTTGATGAATCATTTAGTGAGGCATGGGACTGATTCAAAGATTTGCTTAGGCAATGTCCCCATCATGGTTTTTCTCGAAGTTGCACCAACTTGATACGCTTTATAACAGCTGAATGAGAACGATCAAGACTCTCTCAATGCCGCCATGGGTGGTAATTTGTTGACCCGATCAATGAGAGATGCCTTGTCGATTATTGAGAACAAATCTAAAGTTCAGACTCACGTGAGCAAATCGGTTGCCGCCCCGAAGTGGATGGTACACCATCGCCCTCGCCTCACGGAAATACGCCTAGCACCGATGCTAAGATTGATAAGCTTACTGATATGATCCAGCTTTGGTTAAGAGTAATTTTCTCCACCCGCCAAGTCAAAGCTGAAACGACTTGTACTACTTGTGGTGGCCCGCATGCCTACTACAATTGTACCGCCATCGATGGACATCCTTTCAATGCTAATGCCGTAACCGAGGTACCGCTCGTTGAACCAATCCTCGTGTAGTAATCAAATGGTACCTCCGGATTTTCTCCATCGAACAATCGTAATCGCTTTAATCTAATCAAGTTCGTGGACCAAATGTTCAAAACCAATTCAAAGATCCACCAAATCAATACCCAAACCAAGGAGTTAACTACAATCAAGGATATCAAAACCCAAGCTATCAAGCTTCACCTTTGCTTTCAAATGAATTCACAACTTATGTTCGTAACAACACCAATTCTACCATCACACTATGCAAAATCGACATAAGTTTGAGGAACGAAGTTTCAATCTTCTTCTAACTAGACAAAGCAATGAGTTTAGGAATGAGATTCGACTTCGCAACAAATTGAGACTCACGTAATAAACTGAAAAATATGTTGCATGTCGCTTTGTGCCAAATAAGTCAACCTCGAGTTCCTGCTCTCTCCCAAGTAACACGCATTCCAAACCCGGGAGAAATGAAATCCAGAACTATTCGAGATGATGGGCCCTCGATGACTACTTCCTCTCCAAGTGATGAATGTAGCACAAGAGACCGAGGTGACAAAGGACCCGGTAATTCCTCTTGATAATGGAAAAGCCAAATACGCCCAACCTCGTTGCCCAAGTTCTTCTATCCGCTATAACACCAAGTTCTAATCTTACACCGCGGTAAATCGATTCAATCACGATTAGACAAAATGAAAGTTGTTTCTGGAACAAAGTTTAAACTTACAACCGATATGATCAAAGTCACGACATGATTTATGAAAAGAAATGGAACAAATTTCGAGATTTCACTTGAGCCTACACCGCTTAATTCTTCCTCAAACCAAGCTCCCAGAAGCTTGGTGATCCCGGAAATTTCTCCTTCCTGCTCTTTAAATGATATCAGGAATGTAATGCCTTGACCGATTCAAAAAAGCATAAGTCTCATGCCTCGTGATATATCATAAGTTTGATTGAAGACTTTATACCGACTTGTATGACTATCGTTATTAGCTAATCGAACAATTGCTCACACGCTTGGTGTAGTCAACGATGTTATGGTACGAGTGGATAAATTCCATTTTCCCGCGGATTTCGGCCAGAAGCTTGATATAGAGGTCCATGCCCAGTCCTCTCTACTTGAAGACCATTCGAGGACCTAAAGTCCTTGTGGATCATTACCAAGGAACGCTAACGCATCGAAAAGGAAATGATAAGATTGTGTTTTATGCCTAACAAACGCTAAAACCTCCACCATGATCATTCGATTCATAGCACGGCAGGTGATTGATTTTCCTCAAGAAAGTGGCAATCCCACTTTACCGCTTAATCCGATTATGATCGACTCTTTTCCGCCTCTCACTACGAAAGTGACCCTACTTGGGAGAGAAGGCCTTCTTAATGATGATTCAATCCCCGCTGAGATTGATGATGCTACTTTTGACCCGAGGGGACATTCTTTTCTTGAAAAATTGTTATATGACGAGCCATCTTCTACCCTCCTGATGATCCGATGATGAAGAAAGTTGAACCTATAGTGGTGGAAACTGCTAGCTCTAAGAGCACACCACTTGTCCCACCTTCGATTTCTAAGAAAATCACTCCTTTCCGGAGTGGCAATCCCACTCCTTCTTCTCAAATTATAGAAATTTTCCGAGACATCTTTCAATCCGTAATCTTTCAAAACTACATTCACTAATCCCTTGTTTGAATTTGATTCTAATATACTCAAAATTTTGAAAATCAACTCTTTGACGAAGAAAGTGAGGAGTTCACCGATGAACTTGCTCCCACCGACTCGATCCTTTCTAAAGAAGATGAATACGATGATCCGTTTTTCCCAAAGAAAGATAAGGAAGTGAAGTTGTCGACAGATGAACTTATTGATCCCGAGGTCCAATTATTATTTTAGCCGAGAGTGAATCCTCTCGCGAGGATTTTCACATAGATGACACTTTGATCTCCTTCCCCTCCGAAGACAAGATTTTCAACCCCGGATACGCCGCTGATAAGTTTTATGCTAAAATGTCATTCAAGATAAGGATCCTCTTCGATGCCTTCGATGATGAGCTTTGAGTCACACCTTTCTATACCATGAGCTCTCGACTTCTTTGGAGTATTCTCTTATCGATCCTTCATCCCTTCTCGTTCTCAAGAAAACCACCGGATGATGGATCCTTCTTACATGATATGCCTTATCCACCCATTTTCTTTCTCCACCCACCCACCTACCATTTCTTTCTGAATGAGGACACCGCTTTTGACCCCGTATTCTACCATTTTCTTCCCCAAGGACAAATGAATTTGGGACGAGTCAAGCTAGCTTAAGAAAACAACAAGATATGGTGGGAGGCACCCCATGCTTATCTCTATCTTCTTTCTATTTTCAAATAAGTGACGCTGGGGGTCTGGGCTTCTTCATTTCTTTGTTGGTTGTTTGTGATGTTGTTTAGATTCCCGATATGAAGACTCTCGCGCTCGGTTTGTCTTTTTCTCTACCTCGTTTCATGATCGATGCGTCGATGGAAACCGATATCCCAAATCTTATCGACTAACGTTTATCTTTGAGCATACTTAATAAACGGCTTTTAGATTTTCGCTGATACTTTGTTTTAAACATTGAGGACAATGTTTCTCTCGCTCTGGGTAGGGTAATCTCGTTGATTTGACCGACTTTATTTCCTGCGTGTTTCTCTCGCAACCGCCTTTGAAAATGAAAAATTGTGTAAAATGAGCAAAATTTAAAAAAATTTTCAAGCTTTTGTTAAGTCTTTTTGATTGAAAAGTTGGCTAGTCTCTTAGATGTTAAGCTATAAAATGCTAATTCTAGCTCACAAGGCCAAGATTTTGCAAGTTTCGAAAGTGATTTTAAATATGCATGACTTGATTTCATTAGACGAAGCATTTGCTAAGTTAATATATGTTTTAACACCTTGTTGACTTCTTCACCGGTGAGAGTAGGAATAGAATTCGACTGACCGCTTGTTGAGCTCCTAGCTTGTTCCCTTAACCATAGATAATCTAAAAATTATCGGCTAAGCATCCGCGGATCACATTATTTGGGATTTAAATTCACATCGAGAAATGATAGAGTTACTTATGAGTTTAGATGCTACGGGAGTAGTTGGTTCTCTGTAGCCCATCGAAGGTACTTCTATGGCTTTTGTTCCCACAAAATTGTTTCCACCCCATATCCGCCTAAATAATTAGAGATATTGAGTTTTGGCTTATAGTTAGTTCTTTTATCTTCTTAAAAGAATCTTTTTTTTAAAATTGGGTACACATCAAGGATCCGTAATAAATAAATGAGTAATCAGCTACAAGTGATAAAGTAATAAGTAAAGTTGAAGCTCGGGTGCCGAGATCGGACCCTTGGATCTTTAGCCGTGATCGAAAGCGAGGTCTTAGCCAGCCACCGGATCCTCATTTCATGAAGCCTATAGTCTTGGAATTACCCCGTGAAGCTCCGTGGTTCATAGCTCATACACGATAAGAAAAGTATGTTGAAAAAAATGTTGAAAATGAAAAAATCAAGTATGTTGAATAAAAATTCCCTTGATGACCCTCATTTTTACGCATAATGGTTCTTGAGGGAAGGCGGAACTAATTATCCACTTAGCTTTGTATCTTTATCTAATAAAAGTTATCGAAACGAAATTTGAAGAAATTCATTTCACAAAATAAAAAAATCTAGAGGAAAATAGGAAAATGGGAACAAAAGGTAATTACACAAGTAACTTCCATGGGTAGTGTTAGCATCTAGAGTTATATTTAACAATGATTTCGATTTTACTTTAGTTTGGGACTGAAAAATCGTGGACGATGTATTCTATCCGTGATGGTCACTTCACTGTTGTGTTTTCTACCCCGGATCCTAACGGTCGCTTGAAAATGTTGAGTTATTGATCGACATGAAAGTTCAAAGAAACCATTCGAATCGGAATGTGCTTAACCGTAATATCTAAGAATTAAAATAAACGGGCGCTTTTAGAATTAAGGCTTTCTTAATCTCTTTGAGGAACCTTGACTACTTCTTCTCAATTGGTTTGTCTAAACCGCTTTAAGTTTCTTACGGTTAGTCATTCACAAGTGGCTAGCTTGTGTGAGATAACTTGACTTTGGACATATCAATGGTTTAGTAGAAAGAGATTGAAATCCTTGGTTTTAGATCGTTAGTTGATCAGACGCGCGAGGACACCTGCAGAATGGTTTCTTGCTCCTGGTATTTTGGTATGTGCTAAAACACATACCTTTTCTATATCAAAATCAGACCCAAAATAACCAAGAAAGAGCCGCTATTGCTAATATTATTTGTGGTCTTCTCGAGCTTCTTGTGCAGGTATGGATATGTAAAACACGCAGTGAACCAAATCGTGACGAACTGTTAACGAGAGATTAAGAGAGCTTAACTGTTTCCAAGGTCTAATTATGCATTTATGAAGATTTCTAATCTCGAGGATGATTTGAAGATTTGATCAAAGTTTGAAGAAATGTCTAAATGGCCCCTCAATTTCAAAGATTTGTCGAAATGGCCTTGAAGTATCAAAATTGCAAATTCAGTCCCGGTCTATTGAAGATTGACAAAGATGGTCCTTGAAGATGATTTCAATTATATGATCGGGTCCCTCAAATATCCGAATGTACAAGTTTAGTCCCTTAAAGTCTAATGGGTTTAGTATTAATCCTAATCCAATATATTATATCCAATATCCAATCCAAATACTAAGCCGGTCCAATATCTAACACAAAACCCTCGAGTCCAACAGCCAAACCAACTAACCCACCCAAATTAATCACACCAAGATAATTCCAATCTCAACCAATCTTTGAAATATCAATAAAATAACCAAACTCAACAAACACTGCCCCTCCTTCCTCTCCCAAACACACCTGCCCACCATTTACCCAATCCCAAACATCATACCTCACTAGCATCTATCAAGGCCTTATCCTCCCCATTACGCCGATGATGCTTTATGGGACAAATGGCAACATTATTGGCCACGGACACCTCATTGATTTTGGAGCAATTTGATTGGACAAGGTGATGATGGATGATTTGAGTGGTTTTAATAAGCCTTCTAGGCTCTTCCAAGGATCCAAGACCTCACTCTCACAAGGCTATATATAAAGACCCTTCGCTCAACAAAAGCAGTAACTTAGTTTTAATTTTAGCTTATTGTCTTTAATTTTCAAATATTTTATTAAGCTTTATTGTATTTCCATTTCTTGTAACCTTTTTTTTCTTTAATAAAAGTTTCAAGCTTTTGAATTTTATCTTGCATTTATGTTTTAAAGTGATAAATAAGCTGGGACAATAACGATAGGCTTATTTCAAATTTTGTTATAGCTCTAGTGTTTTAAATTGCACCATCATCGTTTCACCTCACTCATTTACATTCACAAAAAGATGTGTCAACAAAAGTCAATCGGTGGTGATTTTAGTTTAGAAATGGATGGGTTGATTGTAATGATGATTTTGGTTGTTTGTTGGTAGTTTGGTATCGCATTTTGCTCAAAATTTAGTTGAATTTTTGTAAGTTTGATCTTAATCTCATAACTAGCTTATTAAAAGTAGCATTAGTAATAACTCTTAGGCTCAAGTATAATATTGATGTTTGTCATTCCCTCATTAGCTTTAATTTAGTATATTAAATGCTTAATGATTAGCATAAGTCGCTTTATGTTTCGAAATGATTAGATTGCATTTCTTAACATAAAGGAGTGTTTGGTTTAGCTTTAAAAATCGGCTAGAGGTTGATATATTGGATTAGGTTAGTTGCTTTAGACTTGAGATGGTTTATTGAGCTCATGTCTGTCTTGTTTTGTATACAAACACACCGAAGTCAAAATAATTTGGCGACCGCTTGTTTGCTTATCTCATAAATACCACAATAAATCATTCATATAAAGTTCAAAACTTGATAAAATAGCTTGAATAACTTTCATTTCATCAAATTACATCAAGATCACCGAACATTTGCATTGAATCTCATTTAAGTCAAACTTTCAAACTGCTAAAAAGTCAAATCATGTCAAAAATGCAGATTTTGCTGCAGATATTGGAAGCAGCTGTAATGGTTCAATAAGGCTTGTTAGGTTTGATTTTTTGGTCTATAAGCAGTAGGTGGTCTATAAGACCTCATATCTCTGCTTTAGCTAAAGCTCGATGTTTAGTGCATAAGCTCAAACATTAGACCTGCTCGCTTCTTTGTCTGAGATCATTTGGTTTTAAATCTTTGCTGGATTGATTATCAGAGGTTAGAGTAGCTTAATTTAGTTGGTTTTAGCTATTTAAGTATAATATTGCTTGTAGAAGTTTGGTTGCTTATTGTGTTTGTTTGTTTATTTCTAAGGCTTATTTAGATCGGGCCATATCATGTTCTTATATTCTCCACATATGCCCTTTTGTTTTATATTTTTATAGATTTAGAATAAGATTTTAGAATTTTCCTGAATTTTTCATGATTTTTGGCTACCGCTCACTATTTTTCTAGATTTAAAAATGCTTTTAATCACTTTTAATTAAATTTTAATTGCATTTAACCGTAAAAGTTCCAAAAATAATTTTTAATTTTCCCAGTTTAAGATAAATATAAAAGATAAAAAGATTTTTCCATATTTTTCCTTTATTTGGTATTTTTA
>OU343223.1:155507605-155599938 GCA_910596185.1 Chrysanthemum makinoi | reverse complement strand
ATTGTTAGGTCACTAGTTTTACAACACAAGTTATATAGAAGAGATAGAAGGATTGAACAAGTATCAAACACACATACACAGTCCATAAATAAGCGGTTAAGGAAGAGTGTGAAGAAAGAAAACTTGAACAACCAACCTTCAAGTGAGGGTTATTACATGGTTTATATAGGCAAGGAGCTAGGGCAACACTCCTCTCCTTCCTATTCCTTATTGGACATGAGCCTAAGCTTATGGGCCTTCTACATAAGCTTGACCTTAAACAAACATAAAGGCCATAATAAAGCTACCTATTACATATGAAATATAAATACTTGAAATCTTTGTTTAGGAGTGATTCCAACAATCTCCCCTCAAGTATATATGAATGGCGGTGAAGCGTTGATGTAATAGTAGCGATGGCGATCTTCGACATTCTTCTTTCTTGTGAGAAGAATTGCCTTGATCGAACAATCTCCCGGTGTAGAGATAGTTATCTTTGAGCAGGTTATGCTTTGGCGTCATCTTTAACTTTGTTCTTTGATCATTGTTCTTTGTGGTGAAAGTGATAGTATGTTGTTGTATGCGCATCGATGCGCTCCAGTGCTTATTGCTCGGTGTCTCCGCGTCATTCTTCAACATGCTCACGCGCTCTTTGGCGTTGGAAATCAATACTGATGAAGTTCTTTAAGTCTTTGACTTTGTAGATTCTTTGGTTTGACGAAGAATCATTATTTGTTGTGTTGCTTTTGGGTAGAACTTCCATTAGTGATGATGTTGGCGTGAGCATGAGAAGAATCAACACGATCATCCCGCTCCAGAGCTTCCATAAGAAGAAAACATTTCAAGCGGTTAGTAATAAGCGGTTTCCGGCACTACAAGTTTGAACCGAGGTGTCAACGGCATAGTGTGAAAGGACACAACTCTAATTCTTACAAAGGCGTTCTGGCGGAGTCCACAAGTGAGATAGCGATGTACCGAAGTACATCTACGATTGAGATGAGTCGAGGTACAGAAGCATCACCTCTGACGTAGACCGTTTGAGACACACTAGCGCAATCCACGGGGAGTTGCGAAGTGACCTGCTTTGTCGAGTACATTTGATGTTGACCACCTGGCGAGTTTCCATTCAATCGCTGAGGATCACAAATGTGAACCTCTCATAAATGTTCTCGACAGATTGCTAAGATCTGTGAAGGACTTCGATATGAACCAGCGATGATCTTATTAGTTGATCATCAAGTGATGAAATGTCAAGTGTACCTAAGAGATCTTTTGATGAATCTGTGGCTCTAGACTCAATAGTGCGTTTTGGTTTTCCTAGGCGGAGACTAGGGAGAGGGTCTCCTTCTTCAATACCAGCAATCTCTAGGAGAAAGCCAATAGTTTCACGTAGGGTTCCTGTGAGAATGAAACAAGCTTACGTTGAGAGAAACTTGAGTGGATAAGAAGGTTTAGTGCATCGTCAGGGTCCATGGCGACTTTTAATCTTCAATACGGCGTCACTAAGTGACAACCGGTAGCATATGAATTGAACCGATTATGCGCCTAAGTTGAATAATCACGGAGGGTATTTCTTTTCACCCTTTTCTTTACATTTCTTTTTGATTCTTCAACTCCTTCTTTCTCCGATTCTCATTTTCTCCTTTTTACAATCATTCCTAAGGACTTCTAACACTAACTAATGGTAGTGTCCTTGGGTAGATCCCTCCGACTCTGGCGGATCATAGGACGGTTATTCCTAACCTTAGTCACCTTATAACTCCATGACTAACCTATGTTTGCCATTAAAACCATTGTATGATAAAATATCTCTCAAAGGGTTTGTTAATGAAAAACATGTTTGAACCATTGTGAGAGATGATGTTTTGCATAAATACTCCCCCTCCATATGTGCTTAATAGTTTTAATGGTTAAATGCACGTGAGGAAAGAAGCGCGCACTTTTGAATTGATCCACGAAGATAGACAATCCCCAGCGAGACGGTTCACGTTGCATAGTTAAAGACTTACATTGTCGGCTTTTAGGTGACAACTAGCTCTAATAACTACCTTGAAGGTGTAGACAAACCTTGGAAGGTTGTCAAACCCGTCGGAGTTCATGTCTATCAAAAGTTTCTCGAATGGTACATTCTACTCAGACAAGTCCTTTGCTAGACACGTTTACATCACTAGCGAACTAGCTTGAAATTATTACCGTCGGGACAAGTCTTTTGAGTTACTAACGGTTTAGTACCGTCAATTACGTTGGTTAAGTCACGAGGTACCTGATTCATTTGCATTTTGTACAACATATTTCTTATCACACAATTTTCTCCCCTCAAAAATGGCATATTAAAGTGTTATTTTTGAACGGTTGAGAATAAATATGACCATTTCGAGTGTTGCGGGAAGAATGACCACTTTGAAAACAATTTTGAACAAAGTTTTGAATCAAATACTCCCCCTCAACAAGTGATATAAACGGTTGAGGTTTTGAAAATCATAAGGAAAGTACTTGTTCTTTTGAGCAAAACCTTGAAAAGTGAAAGGTTTGATAGGTTTTACTCAAAAGTAAGAAGCTTTAGCTCCTTTTATAAGGATTGTGGCACTGAGGCGTACCACAGGGTCCTTTATTGACAATTACGGGTTGTACATTGTTATGTGTGCACAAGCCATAGACATATATAATCATACATCCAAAATTATGAAGGAAACAATTCAAGGGGTACCGGGAAGTGCGGTGATGTTCGAAGGAGTCTTGCGGGGGCGTTGAAAGCGGTGATGTTTCTCACGGGTGGACCACCAACATAGCTCTCCAATGCGTGCGAGGCTGATCCCCACGAACAACCGTTCATCAATCATGGTGATGATCCTTCTCACATCCCTCCTTTCACGAGAATTCCGGTAACTTACGAGACCCAACTTTGGTATATCCTTCAACACAATGCGCTAATCCGTCCCTAACCAGCTTCAAAGTATGATCCCGAATTTCACGAAGATCACTACGCCATTAAGCGGTTTCTTTGAAGTTCAACTGCGGTAAACAACTCGAAAGGTTTCTTTGATGGCGTATATTGAGGTAGGCTGATTGAGATCGGGAAGAGTAAGCGTTGGAGGAGTGAGGTTGACAGCGTCGATAAGATTCAACGACCATCACGGATATCTTCAACCGTTCTTTGATCACGATCGTCTAATGAAGATGAAGCCCGACTTGATAAATTCACGTTGAACCGATTCGAGAATTGTCTCATCACGACCACATACTTTGGCAAGGTACATGTCTTCGATGTCGTTGAGGACAAGTTCTCAAAGTCGACCTCGGAGAATCCATAGTTCTGTTCATCTTGTCGTTTGACTATGATATTCTTTAAGAATGTGTAGTCCCACTTAGACTTGAGATCAATGTGTTTGATGGCCACGATGTCCTTAGAACTATACGCATGTTGAGACTTGAACGAGCTGACTTACGTAGTAGATTCTTCGGCGTTCTGGCCAGTGATGAATCCCATACAATGCATCTTGGTCGTATGCTTGCGTTGTCGAGAAAACAAGTGATTTATGCGTTCCTCGATAGCTATGCGGTTTGAGTAAATAGCGCATTTGGGAATGGAAGAGTCAATGATGTAGCGTATTTTCGCGAACCATAAGCTACCGTGTAAGAAAATCAGTCTCTGTTAAAGAAGTGTCGGAAGGGAATCCGTGGTTAGTCTGTTTGGCCAATGGTCGGTAGGGGTTTGGTCCAATCGTTGTAGTATGGAGGGTTGTCCCTTTGTGTGAAGTCAATGTTTGCTTCCGGATTGAGCCAATCCATGTCGTTAGACATAGCTCGGTCGATGTTCTCAAGATGATATTCGACCTCGGCGAGCTTTGAGCTGTCTTTAAGAAGTTGGAATGCTTCATTCTTGATTAAACTTCAACTTCAGATTCGTCATTTTCTTCACATGGAACTTTTCTTGCAAAAGTTTTGCGTGCTCAATGTAGAACCGTCTACCAATTCTTGACCTTCATCAAGGTAGGGAGTTTGATTGACAAGTGTGGAGAACCATTCAAACTCTTCGGTTTTATCGTCATCTAGCCATGAGGCGACTCGGTGAGTCGTCTTCTTCTTCTTTTGGAAGGCCTTGATGATGATCTTGGTTTTACGCACTTGTTTGGGTGTGGTGGGTTGTTGTCGGGGCTCAAGGACCTCTTCATCGTCACCACCCGTATACTCAAAGTAATCACTTTTTTATGAGTCGGGGGTGGTAACTTCGGAATCGTCGAGGTTTATCGATAGAAGACCGAGGTGGAGGAGACTTTGTTGAGAAGAAGTTAGGTGGTGGAGGAGGTGGCATAGAGGTAGATTTACGGTACTTACGGCGTTTAGGTGCGAGATCCTTATCCTTATCTTCGTCATCTCTTGGTCGTTTGGGTTGATCGGCTGACTCCTTGCATGATGATCGGAGTTGAAAATCAAGTAGATTTTCGAAAAATTTAGCTTCATCGAGTAAGCGTTCGGATCGCTTTGACATTTGTATCACAAGTTTAGCGATTAACTTCAGTTCGAGAGAGATCGGCTTCTTTGGCCATTGTATTTTTAACCAATGCTACGATGTTAGGGGTGAGTTATCCGGAAAATATTTCTCTAGTCACACCGGGGCGATGTCGAGAAGAAACTTGTGAGTATGATCTCTTCTGTCTTTTCAGTTCCTTTTGGACTTTAGGAGCGATATCACGAAGGTACTTGTTAGTGTAACCTTCGATCATTTAGTTCGAGTTCCTCTTTCACGATGACTCTTCATGAACTTACGAACAAATTCCCTTTCTTTCTCCATCTTGTCATGCTTTCGTCATACATATCTTTGTATGTGATCGACAAAAGAAATTTAGCTTTTGTAGAGCCGCGTTTTTCTTTCGACTTGTTTGTGCGGCTTTGTGAATTCGTTTATGAGCTTGAAATCCAAGATCGAGGTGGTTTCTTCCGCATTTGGATGATGATTTTGTTGATCTTTTGATGGTGGTGGTGATGAGTGAGATGAAGAATCGATGAGGAGGGACATGAGGAGATTGGGGTCCTTTGGAGGTGCGAAGTATCCTCCTTGGAGCGAGTTGAATTTCTTGAGAAGAAAGTCATCATAATCTTCTTAGTCATCATGTCGGATTTAGCCTTTTCTTCGTCACGTTCCTTAGCTTCTTCATCGGTTTTCTCTTTCTCGGTCTTATTCTTTTACGGTTCCTCAAAGTTAAGATCAGTAATCTCCTTCACAAGCGTTTGTTGTTGCACAAGAGTGGTGGCACGGATCCTTATCGGGTTGATTAACGCATCGGGACACGGTGAAGAGTGGACACCACTTCGATCCTCGGGCCACCCATTTGATCTTTTGCAAATTCTTGAGCTTTTTGAATTTGTCTAACTAATTTAAACTTCTTCCTGTAGGATTGATCCGGTTGCTCTTCTTCTTCTTGAGCTTTCATCATAAGACTCAAAGTGGAGTCTTTCCTTTTCCATGTTACTATTGGACTTGTAGGTTTAGGCTGCTTTGGAGGAGGGATCGGTTCTGGTCGAGAGAAGGTAATCTCTTCATACGTGCGGTACCATGAGCTTTAGTCCACAAGCTTTCTTTGCGGTTGGGTTTGGGAATTGGGATGGGAGCGGCTTCCTTAGATGGAACAATCCTCTTTGAAGGAGGGTTCCTCTTGGGGAACTTCCTTTGACTCACGGTACTTGCCGTACTTCCTGCACTTCCTCTTTTGGTTCTCACTACAGGTGTTCCAGAAGATTTTTCGTCGAGATGACCAACTTTGCCTTGTCTAAGCTGCTTCGGATACCTTTTATGCGTTTGAGCTTTGACATCTTGATTAGAAGAAATGCAGCGTACGGCACCTTGTTTCTTTGTAGGCGTTTCCTTGATTACGGCAGATAGAATGGGTTCCATCAACATGTCGTGATTGTTGGGGTCATTGAGCCTCTTGGGAATGTCGGGATGAAGTCCAAGTGCTCTCTGGATCAACAATTTAGTATATCTGATGTAGGGAATCTTTGAGCCAAGTTTGTTGAGAAATGACATCATGTCATCCCAAATCGAGCCGATAGCGATGTGTTGCTTGTTGACCAATGCCCAGAATATTTGCAGTTCCATGAGCTTAGGGTGCTCATAGCGGTATTTGTCACGACGAAGCAGACTTGGTGATGATCATGTAGAGAGTTCTCCGGGGTTGAGGAATACTCTTAAGCTCTACATGAGAATGCTTGGTGATTATTTCTGTAGCCTCGTCATAACCGATATTGATTAAGAATTGGAGAGTGAGCTCTTGGCCGGGTGTGGCATATAGTTTGGTTGGATCGACATCGAGGAATTAGGAGAAACGACCCTTAAGTCTGCAGGTGTAATGGTGACTTGTTTGTGATTGAGTCACCGTCACGCGGCGGTTTGTCCTTTGACCCTTTCCATAGTGTTCCGGCTGTTGGATGTAGATCTCGGAATAGTTGCGAGTGTGAAAGCATGTTACGTCTGGATGAGTCTTGAGAATGTCAATAGCAATTAAACATGAAGATTCAGAGCAAGTGAGGTTGTCAAAGTCAACAGGGAGATTATTCTTTCCTATCTTCATTGGATAGCCATGAGGATAGATATCGGCAATGGAGAGAACTTCAGGTGCATCCATATTCATTTGTTCGACCATGTCGTGATGCGAAATAACATTAGCCAAAAGAACCAACATATCGAAAGACATAATGTTAGTCAACGAGAAGGTCTTATTGTCTAGTTATTGAATGTCAGTGTCAATGATTGTTACGAGTTCTAAGTCACTTGTTTGTTCAATAGTCCAATGACGTCGTGAAATGTTTAGTGAGTTAGTTAACTTTAAGTTTTAAAGTTTATTTTATCACTTATTGTTCACAACATATCAAATGATTTAAGTTTATTAGTGACATTTTAGGATTAGTGATGATATGATTAGTTTATTTACAAGTTTGAACAAGTAACAATTCATCATGAAGGTCATGATCCATGGCTTATCGCGTAGGATTGGTAAAGTTATGCGTGAAGCGGGAATGATATATGCGTTGGCGTAGAACTTACGGCGTAGATCTAACTACGGCGTAAAGTGTTGCAGCGTAGGAAAAGAGGACCTTATGCGTAGAGCTTATGCGTAGGCATATATTAACCTTAAGCGTAAGGCTACTCGTAAGAGTTGACCTTATGCGTAGAGGTCCTTGTTACGCATATCCTTCACGAGGATACGGCGTAGTCCATATGTAGAACCTTATGCGTAGGCTACGCGTAGGATTATTCTTCGCATAACATGCTACGCGTAAGGGTGATCCTTATCGTAGAGTGCAACATGACCTTGATTACGATTTTACAAGTGTTGCAAGCACGAAATAAAGCCATCATATCATCAATGTTATTAACACATAGACATTCATTTTATACAGATCAAAACATTTGGGCAGTGTTTACTGATTCTGCGTAGAAGCTACATACAGCGTAGTCCTAAAACCCTAAATCTCTGGCGTATGAGATCTTAGCCATGGAATTATGCACCAAACTTTTACGGTATGTCTTAGATGTTGTGAGAGCATAATGACCAAGTTTTAACACTTAATTTGCAATGAATCAAAAATACCCAATCTTAAGAACCTTAAACCCTAATTTCAAATTGTTAACCAATTAGATGTTTTACGGGTGGTTATAGACCTTGAAAATCATCAATTCAATAACACAAGAGCATAACCCAACAATCTTTTTGACCAAAACACTTCACATTTAGAAATACCCAATTCGACTCATAAACCCTAATATTCAAAAATCATTAATTAGTGTTGCGGGTTTGTTTTGAGCTTATAAACTATATCATAGATGTTGTTAAAACATTTTGACACATTCCTTTTAACCATAAACACATAACACATGATCATGTGTGTCTTACGCAGCATAGTTGAAGAACACAAAATCACTCATACCGATAGATTTGACCGTTGAATTAATTTGAAAATCAAAACCAATGTTCAAAAACATGTTAGAAACATTAATCCACTTACAAAATGATGATCAAAACACGTTTCTTGAGTGAATTTTGTGCGTAGGATGGTTTTAGGTTTTGTAATAAATGAGAAGTGAAAGTAGGTGGGAGGGTGTTTTATTAAAAGTGAGTTTTAACCTTTTGGCAGGTTTGGTCCCTCCACCTTTTCCTTTTTCATACAAAGCCATTTAACTTCCATTTTGGTTACCAAACGAAGATTTTAGGAAAGAAACTTGACGACACTCCCCCTCGACTTGAGAAAATAATGAAAGGTTATTAATTTAAGGTCCGAGGTGTCTTTGAACCGAGAAATGTACCACCATTTGTAAAAGAAACGAGAGATAAGATAACATGCAAGTACAGATGTTTTGAAGCGGTTAAAGTTTATTTTCTCCACCTCAACACTTGATCGGAAAAATACTGAATTTTGAAAGATTAAAGTGTTGTGGAAAAAATGTACTTGCAATGTTGAAAGAAAAGAAGATTAGAAGAATATTTTTGTTGTTTTTATCAGGTTTTATAATTTTGTATTTTGTTTTGAAAAATTATTTACAAAAGAGAATTTGGTGTTTGAGGGTTTTAAAGACTTGTTTTAGGAGGTCATCCAATTCCTCTTGAGTCAAACACCTCATACCAATCCGGTGGACCAACTCATTAAACCTAGCGGGAGGCAAGGCTTTGGTGAGAAGATCGCCATTGGTATTACGTACCCTAAAATATAATTCAACGATACCACATTCCACGTGATCCTTGATGAAATGATATCGAAGATCGATGTGCTTTGATTTAGTCTTTGGCGAGTTGCGAGATTGCAATGGCACTCGATTGTCATAATACATCGGGATTACGTCAAATCGTTAACCATAGTCTTTGAATTGTGTTCTCATCCATATGACTTGAGCACAACATGCGGACATGGCTACATATTACCTTCGGTTGATGCGGTGATGTACAATCACCTTCTTCGATTGCCATGACACGGTTTATCACCAAGAAATTGTAAAGCTCACGAAGTGCTTTTCGTGAGTCTAAGCATCTGCGTGGTCGGCGTCTGGCGATTAGTTCAAAACCGAGAATCCCGGATACGGATCCCCAAGTTAATGGTTCCCTTTATGTATCGGAGGATTCTTTTAGCCTCGAGAGAGGTGGGTTTGATTGGTCGCGTGATAGCGGGAGCATAGATAAGCGGCAAAGACAATATCTGCGCTAGTTAGATACATGAGAGATCCAATAATACTACGGTATTTTGTAGGGTCCACCAATTTCCCATGTAAATCGGCGTCTAGCTTCTTGGTATGAGCCATTGGTGTGGCATAGGTGTCCTGAGGTTTTCATTCCAAATTTAATTAACAATTCAAGGGCATATTTGGACTGACTCAAGAAAATACCACGGGGTGATTGATGAACTTGTAGTCCTAGAAAGAATGTAAGTTCACCCATCATGGACATTTCAAAATTTTTCTTCATTAGTTTTGCAAAAGCGATTGAAAACTTTTTATGTGTAGACCCAAAAATGATGTCATCCACGTAAATTTGAACAATTAAGATGTGTGCCCGTGATATTGTATGAAAAGAGTTGGGTCAACCGAGCCTTTGGTGAAATTATTGGCAATGAGGAAAGATGATAGCTTATCGTACCATGCAGAGGGCTTGTTTGAGACCATAAAGAGCTTTGTTAGGTTTGTAAACATGGTTGAGAACTTCGGGATCAGCGAATCCATCGGTTGGTGACATAAACCGTTTCTTTAAGTTGTCCATTGAGAAGCGCGTTTTGACATCCATCGATGAACCGTCATATTCATATGAGCGTGAGCGAAATATCGAGCGACCTCAAGGCGAGCAGCACGGAGCAAAAGATTCTTCAAAGTCTATTCCCTCTTCTGGCGATAACCCTTAGCACGGGCGTGACTTGTTTGGATAACATTTCCTTGACATCAATTTGTTTTCCAAATCCATTTTAGACCAATGGCGTAGACTCACTGTTGGTCTTTCAACCAATTCCCATACTTCAAGGCGTTTGAATTGGTTGAGTTCTTCTTGCATGGATTCAATCCAGTTGTCTTTTGTCATTGCGTCTTTGAATGTTTTAGGTTGATTGGCGGACGGTGAGTGCATAAATGCAATGTTCACCGTCTGTGTGAAGAGCGTTGTCTATGCGGTATTTGGTTGATTTGGGTTGCCAATAATGTTTTCGAGGAGGATGGTCTTTAGTCCATCTATGTGTGGAGAGGTTGATGTTGGTATACATTGTGCGGTTCGAGGATTCAAATGGTTTGTTGAAGATTCAGCGACATCAGGTGCGGCGGTCTCATTAGCAAGCGGGTTGAAGAAGCGCATTTGGATCAAAATCTGCGGTGGGGGTATTTCATTGAGAATATCATCGGTGGTTCATCATTGTTAGGCGGTGTGTTCAAGCTGTTGTGTTGGAGTCAAGCGGTGTAGGTGCATCTTCAACGGTAGTTGTTGTAGCAGTGTATCGGTATAGGAATATTATCGGGTTGTGCGGTGGAAGCAGCGGATACACACGAGCACGTTCATCAATATCGATCCGCGAGCGAGAGGAGCAAATAACCTTTCCATTTGTTGGAGTTAGGCGAGGGCTTTCTTGGTGATGATGGGGGTTGAGGAAGTTTAAGCGGTTGTGACGGGTTCTAAGTTTGTTATACTCGAAGCCATTTCGTAAGTTCATCGAAATGAGCATGAATCGTTTCCATCACATTTTAGTGGCGATTCGGTCCGGAAACCTTTGGAATTATCACGATATCAGATAAAGACTCCAATGTCGACTTTGGCTTTGAGCTTTCCAAAGTCATCACGATCATTATTAGGATAGCAAAGAGATCCAAATACATGAAAGTGTTTTAGATTCGGTTTTATGTTATGGACAAGCTCGAAAGGTGTTTTGTTGTGGCGTTTGGTGATCATAGAGCGGTTTTGAGTATAGCATCGCGATAGATCTGACTTACGCCCATAAGTAATCGGAAGTTTAGCATTAATTAACATTGTTCTTGCGGCTTCCACTAGCGTTAGGTTTAGTCTTTCAACAACTCCGTTTTGTTCGGTGTAATGCGTGCAATAGATGTTTGATCTTTGAATTCCCACTTTCTCATAGAATTCACGAAGGGTTTTGTTAACAAATTGAGTTCCTTTATGCGATTACGATGATTACGGCGGTGTTGCTTGGTGAACACGTATTTTTGTGAGAAAAGTGATGATCATTTGTGGAGCTTGGTCTTTGCTACGAAGAAAGTAGACCCAAGTCCATCGTGAGTAGTCATCAACAATTACTAAGATGTAGCGTTTGCCATTGATCGTTTGCACGCGCATCGGGCCACACAAATCCATGTGAAGAAGATGAAGCACATCTTTGAGAGCGTGTTCCACCTTTGAAGGAAAATGAGCGAGTGCTTTTCCCTTGTTCACAAGGCGAGCAAAGGTGATCTTTTGAATACAGGAATCGTGGGAGTCCTTCAACTAGTTTGTGTCGAGCAAGGTTGGTGATGGTTTGAAAGTTTAGATGTGAGAGGCGACGGTGCCATAGCCAGGATTTTGTTGATGTTGCCTTAGAAAGTAAGCAAATGGGAGAGGAAGCAACCATGTCTTGCATAGAGATAGTGTAGAGACTAGAATTACGCGAGCGAGACATAAGGTCATTTCCTTGTAGATCACGAATGAAACAAGTTTTCTCCCGAAAAGCAACCTCCAAATCTCCATCACAAAATTGACCTCACGAAAGCAGTTGTGACGAGGCCTTCCACATAGTAAACCACTGCTATTTCGATGTTCCCATTGACATAATCTCCGTAGCCCATGATAGCTGCGAAGTGATCATTCGAACTGACGGTGCCAATGAACTTTGCAATAAAGTTTGATAACGATTTAAGATTGCTGTCATGTGTGGGAACATCCGCTATCAACAATCCAGAGAATGATCGTATCACTGCATACATACAGGGCGACACGGATGGAATAGAAGTAGATGTGGAACCCGAAATGTTAGAGGTTCCATAGCGATTATAGTAGATATACAAACATCAATAGCTTTAGGTATCCATTTAAATCCTAGTGTGTTATATATCCATTTATGCCATCTATAACTACTCTTTGCTTTAGTCTTAGTGAATTCACTAGGTGGTACTACATTCCTAGGAGGTGGAACTGGAGCTACAGGGACAGCAATGCGTTTCTTAGAATCTAAAGATGGCGGTCTACCAAGCACAGACTTAGAAAGATTAGTGGGCCTAGAGGTATTCGGTTCTTAGGATTCCTTAAACGAGAGATGATAGCTTTAGCAACACATTTATCATGACAATCGAATTCATACTTTTGACACAAATATCACAAGGTGCATTAGGTGAATATCAAAAGTACTTAACGGTTTAGCATTTGTTACATCACTATTTCTATTACATTTGCTAGACGCAATATCTATAGTGGAGCAGCGTGAGTCTTATTCATAGTCCTAGGGTGTTCTTCTACTTTAGCATTCTTGATTGATCTTTTCTTAGGTCGCAACTTCCTATTCTTGATTGAGTGCTCTTAGGCGTGAAGTCGGGGCGTTTGGA
Source organism: Chrysanthemum makinoi (assembly GCA_910596185.1). Classification (NCBI taxonomy): domain Eukaryota; kingdom Viridiplantae; phylum Streptophyta; class Magnoliopsida; order Asterales; family Asteraceae; genus Chrysanthemum; species Chrysanthemum makinoi. Next base: position 155,587,409 of record OU343223.1, on the reverse strand, counting down.
AAAGGCTCAACTATTCTGTTTCAGATAGAAGGAAGCCGCGTTAGCTACTTGTGATTTGGCGGTAGAGATTCTAGGTGCATGAGTACTAAGTGTTACGGGGGCTAATCTCTTAATGATTGTTGGCGGAAGTTGTTCATACTTTCCTAACATTCCTCTTAACTTGATGATAGTGTGAATCAGGATCTTGATTTTCGGACGAACATTTCGGCAAAATGCATAACTTATTTAGTGTGTGCAAGATAATGATCAAGTTCATTTGATGCTTCATCACGAGTCTTTTTGAGTAAATCAAATATGACACCATATTCCTTTTTAACTTTTACAAGTTCTTGTTCATATTTTGAGATTTGACACTTAAAAGACCCGTTTTGATCATCCAGTTGCTCAATTTTAGAATCGAAGGTTTTGCATGGCTGGGTGATTTTGTGTTGAAAAGCAATTTGTTGATCATGAATATCTTTTTGACACCAATTAAGGCGGCGTATTGCATTTGAAAGTTCGTTTGACAATCGTTTATTTTCAACTTTTAAGGACTCGATCTGAAGCACATTATCGGTGTTCTCAACATTTACCACGAAACAACGATATCGTGAGAGATATTATCAAATGCATATGACAAAGAATTCAATAACACAGCATTTTGAACATCAACACAGATGACATCTTCCAAGAGTCGATCAACATCTTTTCTCAACATTTTCTTTTTACGTTTAGTGTTTGAAATAGATGTTTACGTTTTCTCAGCGTTTTTCATGACCCCAAGTTCCTTATGAAAATCCTTTTCCCAAGCAATTGCACAACTTTTCAAGTTTTTAACATTAGGTAAAAGATTTTTCTGAAAAATGTCTCTTTGTTCTCGCGCCCGAGGCGATTGAAAATGTTCAACTTTGATTTCAGATCGATATTCTATCTCATGTTGTAAAATTTTGAGGTCGGCCATGAAAATGTCAAAATATCGAAGAATTTTTCGATTTTCGGGTTGTGAGTTTACTTCACTAATGGAAGGTAAAGGACCATAAGTTTGTGCAAAGTCTTTTTTGGGATTAACAATAGAAGACTCGGTGTTGATGATAACTCTTGGTGTGTTAGAAGAATCCGTTGGTGTGGCGAAAGTGACCGGTTTTGAATAATTAAAAGGTTTGTTGTAAACAACAGTTTTTAATTTTGATCGACTCTCGTCTTATGCATCTAATTCCTCTTGACGATGATATTCAACAACATTCATAACAGAATTATCAATTTTATATTCTGCCTTTGGAAACTTGAGGATTTGGTTTGAATGTTTTGGTTGAAAGCTTAGGTTTGTATCGGCAAGATTAGGTCCATATCCATTTGGATTTGGTTTTAAAGTAAACTTTTCAATGGTTGTGACCGACTTGCCATGTTTGTAAACAACAGTTTTAAACTCTTTAAGTTTGTTTTGCAAGCCGATGATTTCTTCAAGATGATCATCTATTCGTTTAGTTGAATGCTTTTTGTATGCAGAGATCTGTTTTTGACAAGTTAACAACTCAGCCTTAGCTTTTTGATTTTCCAAGGTGAGAAGCGTTAATTTGCTTTTTATGTTCATGTTTGATTTGTTCTATTTGAGACAACAAAGCATTCTTCGAAGCGGCTAGATCACGCATCTGTCGTTCTAAATATTTTTCGGTTTGATAAGATTTGGCAAAGGCTGCTTCAAAACCGTTTTCACGTTTTCTTGAGTTTTGAAAAAGTTGAGTTGCTTTTGTAAACATTCAAAATCCTTTGTTAACAGTGCATTTTACTTTTCAAGTCACGATTAATTGCAACGACATTCTTCCACAATGATTTGTTGGTCTTGTATTAAACGAGCAAAATCTGGATGAGGCAAAAGTTCAGCATGTTCATTGTGAGTCACAACATGATCATTACTGAGATCCTCAAGTATAACCACGAAGTCAATTTGATTATCAAGGGAAACCGTTTGGTCATCTTGATGCGTCAAATATAACTCTGACGGGGTCTAGTTGAAAATCGTCGAATGAGATGTGGATGACTCATTTTGAACATTGAGCCTTGCGGATTAGGATGTTGGCGGAGATATGAGATCGAGATAAATATGGTTTGTTCGGGTACGAGACAAGCCATCGGTGTCATACTGGGGCTGTGTCACTCATGTGTAACGCATATTAGCCATCAACATAACAATTTTGCATTGGCACGCAAGTCCTCCATATCATCATCACGAGTCGGCATTTGCCATAAAGCTCTGTTCTTTGTGCGTGAGAGTTCCACGGCTTCATCCTTAAGAACCAAAAGAAGAGCCTCTTTGAAATAAGCACTGCCCTTAGTCCTTGGCTTTGGGCATGCATTAGCCAGTTGTCCCTTCTCATTGCAGTTGTAGCATCGAAGACCATTCAACCCATTTTGAGCATTTCCTGTTCCACCACTTGAGCTCTGTTGTTATTCCTACCCATAGCATTAAACCCTTGACCACCGCCCATCGGACGACCATAACCACGATTACGAACTTCAACTCGTCCATTGTTCTACAACAGGCTTGAGTTCCTTGTTATTAGATGAGGAGCGAATACGATTGTTGGATTTGTTGGTATAACGGCTAAAGGCATTAGCAATCATAGCAAATCCTTGTTGCAATGCTTGGAACGGATCGGATTCCTCATTATGACATATGCTTGAGCATTGTTGTTGTATGGAACCAATTGATTTTGTTGAGGTTGATGTGATTGAAGTTTGGTGTGTTTGAAGCATTGGTTGAGTTCTTTGGTTGAGAGAATAATTTTTTGAGCATATAAGGCAAGTTGTTGATTTTTCGGATGTGTGGGTGGAGCAATTTGAGCACGGAGAATCCTTTCCCGATCAACTTCCTTTTCATGAGGTTTCAAGTAATCGTACAACAATCCGTAGGTAGAATGATGCATGTTCTTAAACGGAGAAAAATGACATACTTCTCCCATTCAGGACCAAGACTACTTCGGAACTTAGTATTCACTGCAATTCTTGGCATGATGATGTTGTGTTTATCCAAATCATTGATGATGTCGGAAAATCGGTGATGATAGGACTCTAGTGTCTCTCCGGGTTCAATCATGAAGTGTTCATAAGCCAAGTAAATTTTGGATTCCAAATCCTCTGATTGAGTCTGAGATCCTTCCATAAGAAGAACAATATGATCCCACATTTTTTGTGCAGTCTTTTGAGCATCAACACTACGAAGAATTGGGTTTGGTAATCCTAAGAGGATGTATTCCATTGCAAGTTCATCGGCTTCATAGTGTAGAAGTTACTTGGGATTTAAATGCTGCTTGATAGCAATGTTGGTTTTTTCATCTCTTGGTGGAATGGCATTTGGATCTCCGGGTACAATGATAGTAGGCATCTCAAATGGACCTTCAAAGATAACCTTCTTTAAGAACTTTCCATGTGGCTTCTTTAGATCACAAAACCTAAAGAACCTTATCACCCATTGATCGTAGTTTCTGGAAGTGAGCATTGGAGGTCTATCAAGTGATCCGACCTCATGAATTGATTGTTGGTACGCTTAAAGCTTCACATATATTTGCAAACCAAGTGGGTTCCTTCATAGTGTTCCTTGATGGATGTTGATTGAATTCATTTGTGTATGGTTGAACTTGAGGACTTGGTGGTGGTTGAACCATTTGAGGTTGTGGATTTGCAGCAAGTTGTGGAGTATGTTGTTGATTAAATTGTTGTTGATAAATTGCTTGTTGTTGATTCCATTCTTGATGTTGTGGACTTAGTTGTTGTTGTCGTTGAGGATAAGTGTAAGGGAAATAGTTAGAGTATGGTGGTTGTGACATGTTGATAAACTTGTGTTGGTAAAATGGATCTTTGTAGTCGAATGAACCTTTGTTGATGAAGTGTCCTTAGGTGTAGAAAAGACAAGAACCAAGTAGCACTTATGCGTAAAAACACCAAAAGTTACGGGTAACAATGAGGAGTTACGCGTAGGTTTTAGCTTACGCGTAAGTAGGATAAAAGCACTAAAGTTATCCGTAGACAAAAGTTAGGCGTAGAAAGTTAGGCGTAGGATTACCTTATGCGTAGACCTAAGTTTCTGGCGTAAAGTGAATCTTATGCGTAGGAATTTCTACGGCGTAAGCTTATGCTTATCGCGTAATTTTAGGGTTTTGCCCAAATGATCTTTTACACTTCCGCGATTGCAAAAGATATCCAAAGTCGGCGTATTTTCAGACTTATCCAAGTAAGAAAACACGGAATAAACCAGGAAAATGAAGATCAAACCAAGGAAAAATCTTACACGTAATTTTAGGGTTTTGATATGCGTAGGATTACTCGTAACTTTGATTTTGCCCAAATGTGTTTCTAAACCAGATTTTTGTTATGGAATAGCTTCAATAGTACCAAAAGAACACAAAAGTGTGAATTTTGATGTACCAAAGCTGCTAAACGGGTTACGCGTAGAACGACACCCACGAACAAAAACAAGCTTAAAAGCGTAAATCCACGCGTAAAGTTTGAAACTTTTTGCCAAAACAAGTATTTTAACACCTCAAAACATTGAAAGTACAAGAATCTTGGATTAAAAGTGTAAAAAACGAGTTTTTAAGATAACCAAAGATTGCGTTATCTTTCTGGCGTAAGACCAAAACCAAAACTTCAAAAACAAGCGAGTACACCCAACTATTTGGCGATTGATACCCTTTGTTAGGTCACTAGTTTTACAACACAAGCATCATAGAAAGAGATAGAAGAGAGCGATTGAACAAGTATCCAACACACACAATTACGTATGAATAACACGGTTAAGAAAAAGAGTGTGAAAGAAAGAATAACTTGAACAACCAACCCTCAAGTGAGGGTTATTACATGGTTTATATAGGCAAGGAGCTAGGGCAACACTCCCTCTCCTTCCCTATTCCTTATTGGGCTTGGGCCTAAGCTTATGGGCCTTCTACATAAGCTTGACCTTAAACAAACATAAAGGCCATAATAAAGCTACCTATTACATATGAAATATAAATACTTGAAATACTGTTTAGGAGTGATTCCAACAGATATCCTCATAAGGATCTTGAAGTCGTGAATCATTCTTGATTCGTGTAGTGTTACAAAGTTAATTACAAATTAGGGTATATGATTGATTTGTTTGTGTCTTGATTCGGATTAATAGATTGATTGATGAGATGATAAAGTGATTTTTTTGGAGGTGTGATCTTGAAGTAGTACTGTCGACAGAAAGATGTAGGTGAGAAATGAGAGGAACCGACATGTTGGGGGCGAATGTAAGCATTGGTGAGTGATTAGGGTTAGTGTAGGGTGGTAAAATTAGTGTCTTATACCCGATTACTTACGATTGTATTTGGATGAGGGACTGAATCGGATGGGATGTTTGATAGGCCAAAGTGCTTCTTGGACCGAACATATGGGTGGTGTGGATTTAGATATGGGCCTGGTCTATTGGATCGAATCCATTATTTTTAAACGGGCAGTGTGAGTTTTGCTTGGGCCGAACACTGTTTCCATTCAGTTTAGTGATAAACGTAATTGGTTGATTCTTTGGACTCGGGTGATAGTGTTGAGCCACAAAATCATGAGCTGTTATATCAAAAATTATGAGCAGAAAATTTATTATTATCAAATGTATTTTTATACATTAAGTGCATTTTTGGTATAACGGTTGGTAATCGAATGGTATTTTGGTATTACAAATATTTCACGAGGATACAATTTTTGGACAAGATCGGGAAACCATTATCATTGTTCATTTTAACCGTAAATGAAGGCTAGTTTGGAATATGTAACTGTAAGATGTGACTACGGAGTTTATTCTTTATCATTTATTTGAGGTTGAAGTGGGATATCACTAGTGCGTGTACTTAGTATCTGAAGATATCGGGGTTGGTTGGATGCATGATTCTTCGAGATCCTTGATGAATTTTGCTTCCTTGATGTTTTTTGTATTTTTTTTGCAAAAACCCTCTCCCTTCACGAATTTCTTCAATCAGGGGGAAGAAATGAGACGATCTGTGGTTGGTGTTATTGTCTCACTTTCACAGAGTTATCATGTGTGAAGTCACCTAAATATAATGTTATGATGCCTCACACACGGTCATTTTATCGAGTAATTGCATATTCACAAGTAACTATTATTTCGATAGACCGCAACATTCAGGGGGAAGTCGCTTCATCTCGTCTTTCGCGGATTGTTTGGTGTGAAGCATCTACATATGTGAGAAGATCGCTGTTTCTTGCATGTACTTCGAGCGGATTTTTAATAAGATAGATTTACCTTGTGTGGTTTTTGCTCATCTACAAATTCCGGCGTCTTGAAAACTTCAAAAGTTAGAAGAAATATTTACTGCATCAAAGTTCCGAATTTCTGAGGCGGTTGTATGATTTGGGGAAGCTGTTTAGAAACTTCTCAAAAAGTGTCTTGTTTGGAAGCTGACATCTTGCATGATTTGGGGAAGTTAATAATTCATGCATATTACATCATTTGCCTACAAGTGAAAAAGCGGTTCTCAAGTGAGGTACAAGAAAAGACAAAAGCGTAAACTTTTATCGCCTCAGCACTTGAAGAGCTTATGAGACCTTCTTTAACTTTGTTTTCTATATTTGTAGTAAATGTTGTAAGTAATCCCTTATGTCGTCCCATTGGGGGAAGATTGTTGGAATCTCTCCTAACTCGTAAATGGAGCGACATGGCGGATTACATTTTCTATCTTTGTTACCTTAAATACAAGGGCTTGTTATGTCATTTAGTCATAGTTGTATGTGTTTAGGTATAAATACCCTCCTAGACTTTCCTAAGAGGGTGAGACTCTTAGTGTAATCCTTTCATTTTCCTTTAATAAAACACACACTAGTTTTCCCTTCTCTATAGTTTCTCTCTCTAACCTGAAGATGGTGTTCTTCCATCTTCCAAGACCTCCCGATTCACCAAATCTTCCATAAATACGATCCTAACAAGTTCCAAGAACCATATCGAACAACCAATGTAGTTCATGTCAAATATTGACTCCAACATTTCATTAGTGGATTTTTTCATCTTGTTATCACTTTGAGTGACAAATATACCATCAATATATAAACACACGATTACGTATATACCACAGTTTTGTTTTCATAGACATCCATTAAATTTGAATCCACATTCTGACATGACATGGTAAAAATTTTGATGTCATTGTTTGAGAGCTTTTTCTAAGCCATATAAGGACTTAACAAGCCTACAAACTTTGCTCTCTTGTCTAGGAGCCATGAAATCCTCAAGTTGATTCATGTAGATTTCTTCGTCTAAATCCCTGTTTAGAAATGTCATTCTCACATACATTTGGTAAACATCCAAATTTCTTAAGGCGGCAATAGCAAGTACCAACGTAATAAAGGTTATTAGAGTAACTTACGAATATGTATCAAAGTTAATTACACCTTGTTTTGTCTAATCCTTTTAATTACCAAACTTACTTATACTTATCAGTTGTTCTATTGACAACCTTTGTAGTTGTTAGGTATAACCCATTTGTAGCCTAGTGGTTTACAACCTGTGTTAATACAAATATCGTCATTAAACGTTATTTATATTTTTGATCTTTACCTAAGTTTTGTTAACGACAAAAGTAAATTTAATTTGTATAAAAGCTTAAAGCTTGTCAAGTTTAATAGATATTAAAACAAGCTTTTTCAAACAATATACTCATCATTCAAGCATTTACATTTATGATTAGTAACATCTTGATATGACTCTAATCATTATGTATGATAGTAGTTTTAGAATGTGTTAGGTTCTTAAAACCAAACACTACTTAAGTACTTGCATATTTCTAAAAATAGAAATACAACATATGACATCATGTGATGCATCATGGAAATCATTAGAAGATTTCATTAGATATTTTGTGTGGATTTGTACTCTTCATATCTTGCACAATCTCACTTAGATAGAGTTGACTTTAGCAAAGATTTGATATCTTGTCGGACCGGCGGTACCAAAATGGTACACGGGCGGAACCCTTTTAAGGGTTCCGCGGTCCGTGGGCGCTCCTGTCCACTTTGGCTATAAATAGCAATGCCAAGCCAAGTAGTTTTCATCCCTTTCTAACATACTCTCATACATATCTTCTCTCTAACCTTTCTAACTCGGTTTCATATCATATTAGTGATCTCTTTTGTAGCAAAGAAGATCAAGTCACATTCAAGCTTCAAACGAGAAGTTGGAAGTCTTGTTTGTTTAGTGTTGTATGATCTAGTGTTGATTCATACTTCATTGTTGTATTAAACCATCATAATCTTGTGAGTGTGAGTGGTTAGTATTTTAGTCCTCAAAATACATTGTGTGTGGGAGTGGTTGTACCCTTGGAAAGAACTCGACATCTAGCTTAGTGTCGGAAATAGTGTAAGTGTAAAGGTTTTCTCCGCCGGTGAAAGGAGCTTGTTGACTAGTGAAGTTAAACTCGCGAGTGTGAGACTCGAGGAGTGGAGTAGGGCAAGGAAAAAGAGTCCTTGTAGACCGAACCACTATAAACAACTTGTTGTGGTTTGATCATTTCTTTCCTTATTTACTTCTTACATATTGCTTGCATATTTCATTAACATATCTAAGATCAATATCAATTGATCTTTCAATAAGTTTCAAAACAAAGTTTTTAATTGGTAAACTATTCAACCCCCTTCTAGTTTTCTACAATTGGTACAAGAGCCTCGTTGCTCAAGAATTTCTAAAATAACTTGTATTTTATAAACTTGAAACGATCCATGGATTCTGAAAACTTTAAAGAAGGGCAATCTATGCAAAGACCACCACTCTTTGAAACCAATGGATTTATCTATTGGAAAAACCGTTTTGAAACATATGTAAAATCAAAAGATATAGATCTTTGGTTTATTATTGTTAAAGGGATTTTAGTTCTACAACAAAGGATATTTCCGTTGATGAACAAAAGAAACTAGTTGCTAAAAATAATGAAGCTAAAATGATGCTTTATAATGCTTTACCTAGAAAAGAATATGAAAGAATTTTTATGTGTGAAACCGCCAAAGATATTTGGGAATCTTTAATTGTTACACATCAAGGTAATTCACAAGTCAAGGATAACAAAATTGATCTTCTTGTTCAACAATATGAACAATTTGTTATTCCCGAAGATGAAACCATTGATTGTGGCTTTGCTCGCTTTAACACTATTATTACATCACTTAAAGCACTTGATGAATCTTTTCGTAGTAAGAACTTTGTCGGGAAATTTCTTAGAGCACTCCATCCCAAATGGAGAGCTAAAGTGACCGCCATTGAGGAATCAAAAGATCTCTCAATAATGTCACTAGACGAGTTGATCGGTAACCTCAAAGTACATGAAATGGTGATGGAGAAAGATTAGGAGATCATCAAAGGAAAAAGGGAGAAGATCAAATCCGTTGCTCTAAAAGCAAAAGCGGAATCAAGTGATGATGACGAATCTTGCTCCGTAGCGAAGATGAGGAATATGCCATGGCCGTTAGAGATTTTAAGAAGTTCTTTAGAAGAAGAGGAAAGTTCGTAAGACAACCTCGAGAAGAAAAGAAGCCATTCGAAAGGATCGGGATGAAAAGAAGGGTAAAGGTGAAAGAAAATGTTTTAGATGTGGTGATGCAAGTCACCTCATAGGAGAATGTCCCAAGCCACCTAAAAGCAAAACTCAACGAGCTTTTGTAAGTGGTGCTTGGAGTGATAGTGAAGACGATGAAGAATCAAGCAAGGAAGAGATCGCTCTAATGGCACATGAGTCAAATGAGGTACTTTCCGACTCTTCTTATTCTTCTATTGATGATGACACTTTGCAAAAACAATATAATCAATTGTGTGAGCTAAGTCTAAAAATCATAACTAAAAATAAATTTTTAAAACCAAAAAGGAATTTTTGGAAAATGAAGTTTATGAGTTAAAAGAAAAAGCAAAACGACTAGAAAAGGAAAAGCAAATGACGATGATTGTAAATCATGTCAAGAGCTTAAACTTGAAATAGAAAAACTAAAGCTCACACAAGATGTTTTAATAGAAAACAATTCTAAATTTAAAAGGTTTAACAAGAACATCGCTCTTGCCGATGAAATAGTTAAAATTCATAAAACACCGGGAGACATGAATGGGCTAGGTTTTAATGAAGTATTAATTCCAAAGAGTCAAAATAAAACGGCCGAAAAGGACGAACATTCATCAAAATTGCTGCTGATGCAGCACGGACGACGGAACCAAAATAAGGGTTCCGTCCGTTGTGCAAAATGGTGCCGTGGGTACTTGAACGAGAATGTTCGCTTAATACGGACCGTCTTGAATTTGTTAAAATAACAAAGAAAACCAATAATAGTATTAAACTAAAACCAGTTACTTCAGAGTAGGACTTGTCAATAATTAATTTAGATCAAAAACTACTCAACAACGATATAAAACTCCTTTTGCCAAACGCCCCTTTCCTAAGAGCAACCACAACGTACAACCCAACTACCAACACAATGGTTGGAATCAAAACTTTCCTAGACCATATCAAACTCCGGATTACATGCCATGGAACTCTTACCCATCGTTTCCATACATGAATCAAATAAATGGTATGTGTAACCCAAATGGACCCATGAGATATTGGGGACCAAATGCTTGAGTTATTTGCTTCTTAGGTATGCTTGAAAGTTGGATTGGAACCTGATGAATGGATAAAAGATAGTGGTTGCTCACGACACATGACGGGCAACAAAGTCTCTTCTCATCATACCAAGAGTATGACGGAGGTAATGTCACCTTTGGTAGCAATCTCAAAAGCAAAATTATTGGCAAAGGTACGATCGCTCATAACTCCCTAACTATTGAAAATGTTGCTCATGTGGATAGGTTAGGATTTAATCTACTTAGTATTAGCCAACTATGTGATAAAAAGTATAAAGTGCTATTTGATGAAAATGGTAGTAAAATACTAAAAGATGGTATCACCATAGCTAAAGGAGTTAGGAAAAATAACATATATGTCATGAAAATAGATAAAACATATAATGACAAACTTTGCCTAACAACATTAGATGATAGCTCATCTCTTTGGCATAGACGCTTAGGTCACGCTAATATGAGACTTATACAAAACCTATCTTCAAAAGAATTGGTTAGGAATTTACCAAAACTTAAATATGACCAACACTTTTGCGACGCTTGCAAAATTGGTAAACAAACACATAGTAGTCACAAATCTAAAAATATGGTGTCCACATCTAAGTGTCTAGAATTATTACATATGGACTTGTTTGGACCATCCGCTATAAGAAGCTATGGAGGCAACTTATACACTTTGGTCATAGTAGATGATTATTCAAGGTTTACTTGGACGTTGTTTTTGAAAACCAAAAATGAAGCTTTTGATAAATTTGAAATACTTAGCAAGAAAATTCAAAATCTTCTAGGTGTCAAAATTGTGTCGATCCGACCGGATCATGGTCGTGAATTTGACAACGAAACTCAATTTGGAAACTTTTGTGATACAAATGGTATAACACATAACTTTTCCGCTCCACGAACACCTCAATCTAATGGAGTAGTAGAACGTAAAAATAGAACAATTCAAGAAATGAGTAGAACAATGCTTAATGAACAAAACATTCCTCAAAAGTTTTGGTGTAACGCCGTTGACACTTCTACATATATTTTAAATAGAGTCTTAATACGTCCTTTCTTAAACAAAACACCATATGAACTCTATAAAGGTAAAAAGCCAACGTTAGGATATTTTAGAGTCTTTGGTTGTAAATGCTTTATTCTTAATACTAAGGATTATCTCACCAAGTTTGACCCAAAGTCTTATGAAGGTGTATTTCTTGGTTACTCTCAAACTAGTAAAGCTTACATTGTCCTTAACAAAGAAACAATGATAGTCGAGGAATCGTTGAACATAACATTCGACGAAAGTCCACCTCCCTCTAAGACATCACCTTTGGTAGATGATGACTTAGTTGAAAGTCAAATGATAGAAGGTCAAGAAATAATTAATAATAACAAGGAAGATGAACCATTAAATAAAGAAATTGTCAACATCAAAGAATCTAAAAGTCATCCTTTAGAAAAAGTCATAGGACAACTCAATCAAAGAACCTTAAGGTCACAAGCCCAAAATCAAAGTAATTATTTTTGCTTTGTATCCACCATTGAACCAAAACCCATAAATGAAGCAATAAAAGATGAATCATGGGTTATTGCCATGCAAGAAGAATTAAACCAATTCGTTAGAAATGATGTTTGGAAATTAGTTCCAAAACCTAAAGATCAAACTATAATTGGAACAAAATGGGTTTTTCGAAATAAGATGGATGAAAATGGGATAGTATCTAGAAACAAAGCTAGGCTTGTAGCGCAAGGTTATAATCAACAAGAGGGATTGATTATGATGAAACTTATGCACCGGTAGCTAGGCTTGAGTCTATTAGAATATTACTTGCTTATGCATGTGCATATGATTTTAAATTATTTCAAATGGATGTTAAAAGTGTCTTTCTTAATGGGTTTATTAACGAAGAAGTGTATGTTGCTCAACCTCCCGGTTTCACCGACTTTGAGAAACCACATCATGTCTTCAAACTCAAGAAAGCATTGTATGGTCTTAAGCAAGCACCAAAAGCTTGGTACGACCGACTTAAGACTTTTCTTATTGATAACAAATATACTATGGGATTAGTAGATAATACTCTTTTACCAAGAAAAAGGAATCACATATTATCATTGTTCAAATATACGTTGATGACATTATATTCGGATCAACTTGTCAAGAATTATGTGATGATTTCTCTAAAATCATGCACGACGAGTTTGAAATGAGTATGATGGGTGAGTTAAATTTCTTTCTAGGACTTCAAATAAAACAACTAGAAGATGGCATATTCTTTAACCAATCTAAATATATAAAAGACATGCTTAGGAAATTTGGTCTTGAAGATTCCAAACCAACTAAGACACCCATGTCCTCGGACACTAAACTAACCAAGGATGAGGAAGGTGAATCCGTAGATAACACTAAATATAGAGGAATGATTGGTAGCCTACTCTATCTTACGGCTAGTAGACCCGACATTATGTTTAGTGTTTGTCTATGTGCTCGCTTTCAAGAAAACCCAAAGGCATCACACTTAGAAGCCCTAAAAGGGATTTTTAGATACATTAAGGGAACAACGTGTTTAGGATTATGGTATCCCAAAGGAACGGGTGTAGAAACCATAGTGTATGCCGACTTGGATCATGCCGGTGACTATGTCGATAGAAAAAGTACAAGTGGTATTTGCACTTTTGTTGGACATTGTCTCACCTCATGGTTTGCAAAGAAGCAAACGGCCTTAGCCATCTCAACTCTGAAGCGAGTGCGTCTCGGCCGGAAAAGCGTGTCAACAAGCTCTTTGGATGAAGCAAGCTCTCGTAGATTACGGAATTCATCTCAACGACATTGTGATACTTTGCGACAACAAAGGAGCCATCGATCTCAGCAAGAATCCCGTTCAACATGCTCGTACAAAGCATATTGAAATCCGCCATCACTTTCTTCGCGACAATGTTCAAAAGGAAACATTTCAATCGAGAAAGTATCCTCCGAAGACAACATTGCCGACATCTTAACTAAGCCTCTTAAACGAGAACCTTTTAATCTTCTTAGACTTGGTTTAGGGTTAATGGAACCAAACATGTAGGATAAACATAGCCCAAAACATTAGAATAGTCAAAACTAAACAAATTTGTCTTGTACACCTTCAGTAGCCACGCACCAAGCGATAACAAAGACGGAACCAAATTTTTGGTATCGTCTGGTCCGTGGTGTCTCAGAAGCAAAACGCTATATACAAATCATCCTCTTCCTCAAAACCCACTTTACCAAAACGTGTATAATTAACTTAAACCAAGCTCATTATTGTCATCTTCCAACTCACTAATCACTGAAGATAACATCATTGTAAGTATCCTAACTACATTTCATCTCTTAATTCTGAGTCTAGGATTCTTATTTATGCACAAAACTATCACAAATCATTACATGGGGTTCTATGTATGCTTTTATACCAAATATGAATTCAATTGGCAAATTGCATAACTAGTCATTGAAATTAGGTACTACATTATCATATTGCATAAACAAATCATGCTTCCCACTAATTGATAGATAATGAATATAAGGCCCTATTCAAACAACCAAACACCCCATGTCAAAAATTTTGAAAAGCTTCTCACTTGTAGGAAAACAATTTTTTCATTGCTAATACAAATAGAAACGTTAAATTTTCATCACTTGCATGCTCTTGAATACTAAAGGTATTGCATAACTAATATGCATTCCCGGGTATATTCAAATGAAGCCACATTGAATTAGGAGCATTTGGGTTATCTCATGGTATTTGCCAAACACCCCACTAAAACCATCTTTGTGCATAAAATGAGTCGAGATAACCGCAACTCCAAATTGTTTTCATATAGGCACACACTAGAACCAAAAACGTTAAAACTTATTCTCATTTTTTAACATATTAACTCTTGTCCTTAGGAATAACCATGGTAGCCGCAAGATTCTATGATCACAAAGACACCCTTAACTACATTCCCAAACACCACAAAACCAAAGGACTTACCAAAGAACAAGTAGAAATATTTAGGGGTCTAGAATCAAGGTATTTCCATGAGGGTAGAACCATTCACTCATCCTTCCTTGAAAACACCAACCTTCGTGAAGAACTAGCCGCCATTCAATTCGATTGTCTTCTTGACATCGATGAACCAATTTGTCCTAGGTTTGTGTTAGAATTCTATGCTAGTGTGACCGGCTTTAGTGATGAAGACGATGATGAATTTTGTCTTAGGTTTAGAATTAATCAAAACGACTACACCATCACCTTAGCCAACTTTGCTCAAGTGCTAGGAATTCCCAACCGAGGAACTTGTCTCTACTCGGATAAATGGTCACTCACCGCTCTTGATGCTATCAATGACCGCTCTCTACCCTACCAAACCCGTTTGGCCGACAAGGATGTCATCCGTGAACACCTTTTAACCCAAAAAGTGACACAACCCGAGTTACCCGAAAGGGAAAAGAAGTAAACCGAGATCCATATGGAATGGAGCTAAATGAACTTAAGCCCGAATTTAAGAAATGGGAGGAGCTACTTAGAGCCAACGTCATTAGCACCATAGGAAATAGGGATCACATTAACGCTTGCCTTTGTCATATGCTCTACAACTTGTCCACCCGTCAACCATTCAATTTAGCCTACTACATAGCTAGGAGAATGATTGATATTCCAACTCAAGGATCGGTTGCTCTTCCATACGGGATGCTCCTCACCCGTCTCTATAGAAACTTTGCACCAATTCCACCAACACCAAAAGGGATGCACCTTCACTATGAGCTCATCCCTCACATCTTTGTACCTTTGAGTGATGCACGAGTTGCTAAGACAAAGGCAAGAGAGCAAAACCTCCAACTCCATCATCATCATCATCAAATAGCTCAGAGGATGGTCTTCCAAGCTCTCGTCTTCCGCCTCATGAGTATTATGCGTCTCTTCCCGAAATAGAGAATGAATCACTGAGTTCAAGCAAACTAAGGGAATGTTCAAGTGCCTTGGTAGGATGATGAACAAGATTTACAAGAAGTTGGACAAATAAGGGTACTTTTAAGGAGTGTTTGGAACAATACATTATCATTAATGTTTGATACAATTTGGTTGTTTTATTATGTAGGATGATAATATAACCTGAAACAATGGTGAATGCTAACAATTTCATGCAGGGGGATAGCACAAGTATGCTATCAAGTTTTACCCATTTTCACTATAATCTGAAAATCAATAAGCCTTGCTCAAAATACATGTTCCACTATGTTTATATATATATATTATCTGCTTTTCCTAACTAGAAATGTTTAGTATAACATGTTTTGAGAAGAATTTCAGGTTTCGGAAAAGTCCCCGACACCTAAAAACGAACTCTGTCCATTTTTCTGCACTTCACGGATCGAGGCGGCACCATAATTTTGGTACCGTCCGTTATGTAAATTGGTACCGCTGCATGCAGGACCAGACGGCACCCATTTTAGGGTTCCGGCCGTGTATGATTTTGGTGCCGTGGATCCTTCAGGTAACTTTCTCAATTTCGACTATTTCGTGATTCCAAATTACCATCCAATGCTTATAAATCAATCCTAACTTGCTTATACCCTTATTAGAACTAGTATAATTCACTTAAGTATATAAGAAATCCATTTCCCACCAAAATTCAAAAATTTGAAAAATCCACCCAAGGAGCCCTTTTGCATAAAGGAAGGAACCAAATTTTTGGTACCTTCAAATCCGTGGGTGATCTGAATATTAGGAAATTCCACTCACTAGAACACATTTATTGCAAATCTTTTCTTCTTCACTCCATCTCTCTTGAATGGCTTGACTTGGGTGATATGACTAGCATTCAACCCACTTCCAAATCATTAGGAACCTCATCTCTTCAATGGCTTAACATCAAATCAAACACATTTCTCCATGATTTTTCACTTCTATAAATTGAGAGGTTTTACCATGATCATCCTCACACCTTCTTCATTCTTACTATCATCTAGCAAAGACAAACCAAAGTCAAAATGACAAAATCATCTCCAAAACCTTGCAAGAAGACCGCTAGAATTAGTGTGAGGCCTTGTTGCTTCGTTACCCTTAGCTCCTCATCCGAGTCTTCTCCACTCACTATCTCATCTCCCATCCGAGATGATACAAACCTCACCTTAGCCACACCTACTCAATCACACATTGTGATCACCACTCCACCACCAACAAAACACCAACTTCACCTCCACCGGCACCCATCCAAACATCCAAAACACCCTCACCACCTTCACCAAGGTCTCCAACTCTCATTCCTATGGAGTTATTTTCCACTCCACCTACTTCACCAAATCCTTTCTTGGAGGACTTGGATGACTTGCCTCCTAGGCCAAATCATCCACCACCATTGCCATCCTTTGGCTCAATTGAGCGGATGGCTCATAAGTCACCTCGGTCATCTCTTGACCCAAACGCCCCATTAGGGCCTAAACCTCTTCTCTTCCACCCCATTCACAAAGACATTCATGGTCCTTTGTATGGGGATCATTCATTCCCCACATCAATGTCACCTCATCTTGAGGACATTGAGGAGTGTATGTGGGATGCCAATCCCACTAGAGAGGAGATTCAAACCGAACTCCACAACCTCCACCAATTCAAAGGCATGGTGGACTCTCACTTGAGTGAGACAATGCAAATGCAAAGTGCTTTGCTTGCTTCCATCATGACCACTCCAAACATCCCTAACACCACCAACACATCCACCATTCCACCACCACAACCTCCCCAAACATTCTACCCTCCAAGGCATGGTTGCTCAACTTGTGAGCAAACGGGCCAAACCGGGGAAAGGACCCGGGTTATGGTCCATGACTTCCAAGAAGAAATGAGGTTCATCCTCAACCACATCCTTGAGCGTCTCAACGCTCTTTCCCATCCACCATCACTTTAGGATGGTTTTAGACTAGTCTTTACTTTCTTAGGATAATTTTTTCTTGTACTAAAACACATCATTGTGTTCTCTTTTCATGATCTTTACTCATGAAAAATTTTAACTAATGAATGTTGTTTATTATATTGTTGGTGTCATTACATAGTGTTTGGAAATGCTTGTGAATGATCATTATTACTAACATTTTTTTGTAGCTTTATTTTCACAATCCATGAATCTTCCCATTAAAGCACCCAATTAAGGGGGAGCTTTGAACAAGGGGGAGATAATAGCTCGGGCTCATTACATTCCGCATAGCCTCTTCTTTTTGTTGAGACAAAAAGGGGGAGAAAATATAGAACTTTGAAATTATTTATATTTGACTTTTCTGAAAAAGTCAAACTGCATACATTTGACTTCCTAAAAGTCAAACAGGAACCCTCATTGATAATACTTGACTTTTCCTAAAAAAAGTCAAACTGCATACTTTGACTTTCTGAAAAAGTCAACATCATGCATCAACTAGTGAATACTTTGACTTTCATAAATAGTCAAACATCATACACTTGCATTACCATTCTCTTTTCAAGTTCTAAAACTAATATTTTTATAACTCTTGTACAAACTTTGTATCTTTTATAAAAATAAAATTTATATTTTGTCCTCAACAAAAGGGGAGATTGTTAATACAAATATCGTCATTAAACGTTATTTATATTTTTGATCTTTACCTAAGTTTTGTTAACGACAAAAGTAAATTTAATTTGTATAAAAGCTTAAAGCTTGTCAAGTTTAATAGATATTAAAACAAGCTTTTTCAAACAATATATTCATCATTCAAGCATTTACATTTATGATTAGTAACATCTTGATATGACTCTAATCATTATGTATGATAGTAGTTTTTAGAATGTGTTAGGTTCTTAAAACCAAACACTACTTATGTACTTGCATATTTCTAAAAATAGAAATACAACATATGACATCATGTAATGCATCATGGAAATCATTAGAAGATTTCATTAGATATTTTGTGTGGATTTGTACTCTTCATATCTTGCACAATCTCACTTAGATAGAGTTGACTTTAGCAAAGATTTGATATCTTGACTGTCAGAACCGTGGTACCAAAATGGTATACGGGCGGAACCCTTTTAAGGGTTCCGCGGTCCGTGGACGCTCCTGTCCACTTTGGCTATAAATAGCAATGCCAAGCCAAGTAGTTTTTCATCCCTTTCTAACATACTCTCATACATATCTTCTCTCTAACCTTTCTAACTCAGTTTCATATCATATTAGTGATCTCTTTTGTAGCAAAGAAGATCAAGTCACATTCAAGCTTCAAGCGAGAAGTTGGAAGTCTTGTTTGTTTAGTGTTGTATGATCTTGTGTTGATTCATACTTCATTGTTGTATTAAACCATCATAATCTTGTGAGTGTGAGTGGTTAGTATTTTAGTCCTCAAAATACATTGTGTGTGGGAGTGGTTGTACCCTTGGAAAGAACTCGACATCTAGCTTAGTGTCGGAAATAGTGTAAGCGAAGTGTAAAGGTTTTCTCCGCCGGTGAAAGGAGCTTGTTGACTAGTGAAGTTAAACTCTCGAGTGTGAGACTCGAGGAGTGGAGTAGGGCAAGGAAAAAGAGTCCTTGTAGACCGAACCACTATAAACAACTTGTTGTGGTTTGATCATTTCTTTCCTTATTTACTTCTTACATATTACTTGCATATTTCATTAACATATCTAAGATCAATATCAATTGATCTTTACAATAAGTTTCAAAACAAAGTTTTTAATTGGTAAACTATTCAACCCCCTTCTAGTTTTCTACAACCTGGATGTAAATCCACGAGCTACACTGATCCTTTTTGTAAAATAGAATCTATTTCACTTTTGATGGCTTTTTTCCATTGAGGCCCTCTTGAGGAAGTTGCCATTTCTTTGTAAGAAGTAGGCTCATTTTCTACCATAAAAGAAACAAAATCATGCCCAAATGATTTCTCGGTTCTTGCCCGTTTGCTTCTTCTAGGTTCAACCTATTCTTCTGAGTTAATCTTGTCTCACATCATGGAGATCAAAATCAATTACTTGTAGTCTCTTATCACCAATAGCATTCTCATCTTGATGTCTCTCATCATGAAAGACATCATTATTTAGTTGCCTTTTATCATGGACAACTGTACCATCTAGTCTAGATGAACATCCATTTTCCTCGGATAAATAAGGAAGCACAATTTCAAAAAATAAAAGTTTTCCTTGATTCCATTATCGTATCTTTGTATATATTCAAATTTTATGAATCATATACAAATAAATGATAAGCACTACTATAATGAGCATATCCAAAAATTATGCAATCTAGAGTTTTAGGTCAAATTTTTTGAACCTTGGGTTTCAGGACATATAGACACCCCCCACATTCGTAAGTACTTATAGGATGGTTTTCTTCCTATCTATAGTTCATAGAAGTATCTTATTTTCCTTACAAGAGATGTTATCTAATAGATAAGTAGCTGATAGAATCACTTTCCCCCACATGCCATGGCTTAAACCATGACTTTAATAACATGGCATAACCATATCTATTAAGGCACAGTTCCTTTCATTCAACAATTCTGTTGAGGCATATAAGAAGCAATAAATTTGTGTAATATTCCAATGTTTAGCACATGTAATTGGAAATTGAGACAAGTATTTACCTTCGATATTACTTCGAACCGCCTTGTTTTCGTTAATAAGTTTATTATCAACTTATTTGTATAGATCTATCTTGTCTATATCCTTACTCTCAAGTAAGTACAAATATCAATATTTTGTACTACCATCAACACTTATGATGAAGTACTCGCTAATTGCTACCTTAGTAGGTATCGATTCCAAATCACATAAAACCACGTGAATCATATCAAGAGGTTCGGTTACTTTTCGTTCAACTGGGTGAAAAGACAATCCTGTCAATTTGGTTTCAGCATAAGTTTTAATTTTTTTAATCCGTGTTCGTTTATCTAATTAACCAACGTATTGAGTTAAAATTAATATGTCCGAGTTAGCCTTGCTATACATTTAAAGTATCAAAATAAGCTGAATTCATACTCGTTTTATAAAACGAAGATTAAAAAAAATTAAATTCAGCTTAAACATTTAAAGAAGGGTGTACGTGTACCGACCAAAATTTTGTTCTACGTTAATTCAATTTTATTTGATTAAAAAATAAAATGAAAGCCAAATTTATTGAGTAACCATCGTGACAAAAGATTTACGAATCTCTGGCACGTACAACGCGGCTATTTAACTTAAGCTCTTTTCCAAATGTGAATTTCACCATCACAATTCTTTCCCCCCTGATATTAGCAGTTGTTGAGTTTCTCATAAATTGCATCTCGATATTTCAAATGTGTTGAAAGAGTTAATCAAACTCTTATCGTCATACTCATGACATGATGCCCAAGTGTTAATCCACCATTATCTAAGGTCGGATTCCGCCTTGGTAACAGTTTTCATGTCACTTAGGCCATTTAACGTATAGTTATGGCACATATAAACTAAATGCATCAAATCATCTACCGTACACATAACTCGAGTATCGGTCTCCATTTCATCAAGTTCAGGAGCAGATCCTTTAGATGTCACTCATGACATTCTAAACATTCCGGTTAATATGAGATTCCGTTATTAGTCTAAAACTAAATTTGAAATGATTAACAACTTGCTAAATCACAAAGTGTTTCTTAACAAAAATGATTAAATCGATTTTTTTTAAAACACTAATATTTTGTAAGATCGGTTATACATAACTGCTTTTAAAGAAGTCTTTCAATTAAACAATATCGCCTATTACATAATGTTTTTAAAAAAAAACCATGTTTTTAATATGATTTTGTCAATCTTTCATAAAAAGATCTTTAATAGATATGTATCATGTGGTCTATTTATTCAATGAAACTCAACAAGGTTTCAATAGATCTACTTTTTCAAAGAAACTCAACAAGGTTTCTATATATACTTTTAAACTCAAAAAAGTTTTAAGAAGTATAGTTAGTTTATATTAGACTTGTTCTGGTTTAATAAGCCAAACAAGTTAAACAAACAATTCTATCAATTATATAGAAATGATGTAAATAATCTGATATATAGTAACAACTTGTATATTTATCAGATCTTGTTCCAAACAAACTCATCTTGGTTTCAATGAACACATTCTAGTAATCTAATAAAATAACAACTTGTATTTCATGAGACTTGTTTCAAAGAAACTCCACTTGGTTTTAATGATTCTGATTTCATCATTATTTTCAATCATGTTAGTAACTGGAGCACCAATTACATTCACAAGATTTACTAAGGTCACAATTGTGTAACCCTCAGTAAAACTTGAGAATATTTAAACCCAAAACAGTTATGAAAACCATTATAACAATTCGGTATCTAATAAACTCAACTTGGTTATATAAAAACTTGTACCAAATCTAATTCAAGAAACTCAATCTTGATTTCGATAAATCAAAAAATAAAACATATGTAATAAACAAACTAACAGATCAGTTTAAAAAGAAACTCATCATGATTTCAACATAAACTGATTCAATAAACTGTTTTAAAAATTGTTTATAGATCTGTTATACCAAATCTATTGATTAAAATTATGTTTACTTAAAAAACCGTTCTGTAAAGAAACACAATCTTGGTTTTCAGCAGAAAAATAGTTTGTATAAAATCTGAATAAAAAAGTGTTTTAATTCTGTTACACATAATCTGTTTAAGATTGTTGGGAAACGGTTACACTTTTATTAATAAAATATAAATTACGATAAATAAATTAACAGTAAATAAATAACAGATATTAAATACAAACAGAATGTAGGCAGATAAACGATAATTAAATAAAACAATAAAGTAATAAAAAGACTTACTAGATCACCAACAGAGATCAGCAACGAAGCACTAAGAAGCCGAGGCACGTGTTTGACACGCTTCCCTTAAAACATATTCTCCTTTTTGTTCCCAGGGTACAACAGACAAAACAGTAAGCTGTACTGTCGGACTTAACTAAACTGCCTGGAATTTCATTTTAAGAGATGCATATTCTTTATGTTGGAAACCTATAGAATTAGTGTATCTATTTATGCATAATAGACTCCACCCTAGTTTACTCCTTCTACCATGTGGGATAGAAAGTAAACTATTTTTCTACTTTAGTCATGATACCAAATGACTAATTTGAGACCCGATATCTCATTCACATCAACTGTATTTTGGACACATAAAGGCTCATTGCAAAGCTCTCTTCGAGGATAACACGAACCTACAAACTATTACTTGTATAGTTATATATATATATATATATATATATATATATGACCTATACATATAGATAATTATGTCCAAAGTTGGTCAAAAGTCATTTTTGCTAATCAATTTCCAACATTTGATGCGTGCTCGAAGGGATCGAGACAGTGGAAGCGGACTGAACTATGTTTAGATCACTAACCAGGAAGAGGATCATGATACAAAACTTCTTGACAAGATCACAGTCGAAATTCCCTTTCGTTTGTCCCATCAAATCAAGAACAAGTTCTTGATATTTTGTTCTCATCTCTTGTATGTGCGTATTTTTTTGTTCCACGTTAGTTTCTCGCGTCATGATATCATTGTCCCGGATACAAAATCCAAGCAAACGACAAAGCATATGTCAATTGACTAGCAGACGATTGATCAATCAATAGCGTTCAAATATAGTTAGTTTGTTTAACATCTATAAAAAAAATTCAAATAATCAAGGAATCTTATAAATGATCTAACACATTAGATTACCAAACAGCAACTTTCAGAAAAAATAACTGCTGGTTACAAGGCTAGAAAACTTTACATCATGTAAAAATGATAAGATATCAAAGATTTTCCTGGCAAAAGATACAAATGTCGCTCTTTGTAACTATAACAAGTTGCCATTGCAGCAAAGTATACTTAACTAAGGCGGTAAACAAACTGAACGTTCAGTGAATATTTCATGAATCGTTGGGTAAAAAAGTCATTTATGTTTGTTTATTTATTTAATGTAGGGAAACGGTTACACTTTTATTAATAAAATCTAAATTACAATAGATAAAATTAACAGTAAATAAATAACAGAAAATTAAATACAAACAGAATGTAAGCAGATAAACGATAATTAAATTAAATAATAAAATAGTCAAAAGACTTACTTGATCACCAATAGAGATCAACAAAGAAGCACTAAAAGCCGAGACACGTGTTTTACACGCTTCCTCTAAAACAGATTCGCCGTCTGTTTCCCAGGGAACAATAGCCAAAACAGTAAGTTGTACTGTCGAACTTAACTAAACTGCCAGGAATTTCATCTTAAGAGATGCGTATTCCTTACGTTGGAAATCAATAATACTTATTGATTTGATGTGTGAAAAATTTGTAGAATTAGGGCCTCTATTTATACACAATAGACTCCCTCTAAGTTTACCCATCCCACCGATGTGGGATTGAAAATAAACTACTTTTCCTCTTTAGGCATGGTACCGAATGCCTAACTTTGAGAACCGATATCTCATTCACATCAACTCTATTTTGGACACATAAAGGCTTATTGCGAAGCTCTCTTCGAGGAGAACGCGAACCTACAAACTATTACTCATATATGTGACACATACATATAGATAATTATGTCCAAAGTTGGTCAAAATTCACTTTTGCCAACCAATTTTCCAACAATCCCCTACATGAATGGAGATCGGTCGTAATACACAAAAATTACGATGAAATTCCAATAGTTGAATCTTTCAAAGGATAGGTAGGTGTGACCCTTTGAACCTTCCCTTGTGAAATGCACTTAGCCTCCCAATGCATTAGAGACACGATGTCTTTGAACTGAGCTGTTGTTTATGTAAACGACAATACATTTCACACAAGACTCTCCCTAACATTGTTAAGCCCTCATAGTCATGTTCATTATGGTCCTAAACATTTTCCTGGTTCTGCAAGAGCTCTTAGGATTTGTGCCCCTACAATTCCCTTCAAAGCGACCCCCCTTCTCTCTCACATAGGTGATTTCATCTTGAATCATTAAAAACATATGTTTTCTGATTTCATCTTGAACCATTATGCTTTGTGTCACACCCCCAATTTACCTGTTTTGCAGCGGAATGAAATTCCTGGGGATAGACTGTCATAGCACCACAATCACAGTTATATTGAACTACCTAAAGTGTCGTTTAAAAACACATCGTTGGATGTTTAATAAAAGCGTTCAGAGTTACAACATAGGTCCCAAAAGTTTAAAAGTTTATGAAATATAAATATATTACAAGTCCAAACGATGTTTTGAAAGAAGGTGCCATAATGTACAATAATATAAGTCGACGCCGCGACTCAAAATGTGGTTCCTTAACCATGCCATGATGATAATGCCTTAGTTACCTGAAAATACATTGCTAAAACGGTCAACAATAATGTTGGTGAGAAATCATAGGTTTATGTAAATGTTTTATACGACTACGCTAGTATAGATCAGCATGACAATCATGTCACGTAAAATGTTACTGGTATGACAATTATGTCACATAAAAATGTTACAATTGCTTAAGCCCATGACATCGAAACTAGACTGTTCATAATGTAATGTATGCCCCTCGCAGAGTGTTTGCCGACAACTCTGTAATGTTATTAAATGAAATGCATCCGTATGACTAGTTGGGATTCACCAACCCGGATGGAGGCGTCACCCTCGATAGATCTATCCACTCATCCTCGCTTCAAAGATTAACGTTCATGTTCAGTGTAATGGGGACTTTCATATTGGCAAATGCGGTAACTTAAGCAATGTAAATGAATTTAACATACTTGGTATCGTAATAAAAATGTTGTGCAATGTATTCTCCCCCGTAAGTTTGAAAATAATTAAAAAGCATGATCGACAGGGCTATGAAAACTCACCTTGGTATGCAGAAATGTAAGACATCACAACTAACATCAAGTAATAAATGTGCACGGCTCCGACACGCAACCTAGATAAGTATGGTATGGGTTTAGTATAAGTCTCGTATTCAAATGCATGTTGTGTAGGTTAAACAACGTTTGCAAGTTTACCGGTGTTTGTGTTTTTGAAAGTGTTTGAAGTTCAAAAGCAAAAGTTTTCAAGTATTAGGATCTTTAAAATACTTGAAGTTAAGAACCAATATTTTAAATATTTGTTTAATAACATATCATGCAAAGTTTCATGAATTATTTTGATTGTCGATAATGATCGAAAAGTGTAGTTGCGAAAATAATTCGCACGTCTTGGCTCTTGGAAAAGATATACGAAACTTTCGTATAAGAGTTGACTCGTATAGCGACTCAGTATTCTCACGCCAATGAGGAACAGATAATCGACACAGTAGAGAAAAGTATTGACGAGTACTTGAGTCGAGAAGAAATGACAAAAGAAGTCAATGATATAACGAACAAGACAAACGTCGATACAGAAAGTCAATTGGTACGTTTCGGCGTTTACCCCTTGCTCCCAAATAGTTTGTATAAATGAACAAGGTTATGTTTCAATTCGCAATTCGAACAATAAGGTTTTACGACATAAAAGTAATACGTGTTTGGATTTGTTTGTCGAGTTTTATAACTATAAAAAGGGATTTGGTTTAAAATATAAGTTTATAACGTGTTTATAAATTTCGGCATGACACGTCCATTTATATAACGTGCCCAAGTCATCGCGACTTTATAAAACTTATGTTGCAAAACAATATTTCTCGACCATTTTATAACTAGTAAATCGTTATTAGTTGAATAAGTGTTTATTGTATATTTTAGGGTTGTTACGAGTCTAATATATTAAATTCTTTACGAGTCTAATATATTGTATCGTCTCAAGTCTAAAACGTCCAATAAATACTCATACAACGACAAAAATTGTCCAAAATAATCCAAGTCCAATACGTAATAGTTTTCGTCCAAATCAATTAATCGATCCAAGCTTAGGCTTTGATAAATATTTCTAAGTTCAAAATATTTAATCCGTTAAGTATTTGCTTTGTCCAATTATCCAAATCAAACTCAAATCCCATATCAATCCCGAGTAGTGATCCAATAAGTATCCGAAACGTCATCGACTAAAACAAAGATAATAAGTCACGTTAATAAACGTTAAATGGAATGATCAACGTCAAAATAAATATAATAATTCAATTCCAAAACAATATATATCGATATTAATGATCGCGACCAATTCGAGGTTTCCTAAACCTTGCCCATGACTCGAAAGACAAAGACATTACGATTAGGACGACAACTAATTCCAAGTCCCCACGTCACTTTGTGTGTCGTGGTACACATAACGACACTTACCGAAATTGCCATTTACCAAATATTTTCTCAATTAAAAACCATGGTCAAATATAATATTCCTACATCAATAGTATTTATTCAAAATTATTTTACGAGACCTCAACCTCGGCTAATCACCTTGGTTACTAAAACTTGTGGTCACGACTCCCGTGAGTCACGGTTCATAATAACGACACCAACAAAAAAATAAAAAAAATCAACAAGCTTTGGCCGTGACTCCCTTGAGTCACGGCTCATCCATAAACGACCACCAATAACCATTTAGTCCCACGGTTCAAACCAAACTCGACCACCAATAGTCCTAGACTCGACTAGCTTAACAACCACGAGTCGTGCCTCACCTTGAGTCACGGCTCATGCCTACCCCACATATATACCAATGGGACAACCACCTGATTGACCAAAATAATAACAAAAACCAGAAATTAAAAACCACGAGGACGATCATATGCTCGGATTAATTAACAACATGAAACAAATAAGAATCGGATCCGAGTCAACTCAACTCGTGAGTTGACTCGAACGAGTCAACTGACTCGGTGATGAGTCGAACAAATCAAGAGCCAAAAATCTAAATCCATGCGTTTTTGTTTTTAAAACATAAGTTTTTATTAGTTTTTATAATAAAAACGTTTTTATTAATTAAACTCGTTTAGGGTTTTTAAAAAAAATGGAAGAAATGAAGAGTTGGGGTGCGTGAGTCCTTACCAACGAAAGAGGAGGAGGGGAAAGGTGGTAGCGAGCGGCGGCACGAGGTGGTGAGCGGCGGTGGTACTCAAAACGCGACCAAACGAGCTTCTTACAAACCCAAATGCTCCAGAAATGATGTGGGAGAGACGATCTATGCATCTAATGGAGAGAAATGGGGTGGCGAATTTGGCCGGAACCGGCGACGGCCGGATTTATTTTCCGGTGGTGGTGGTGGTATCCAAATAAGAGGAAACCTAATTTTGAGGTCTTTTATACCCCCTTGAGGGGCTAATCATGTACAAATAAAAATAAAAGGGCAATGGTGTAAATTAATAAGGGGGCTGTTTTGAAACTTAATAATCTTTTATAAATAACCCTTGTGGGCCCCATTTGACTTAGTAAACGACCGTTTAAAAATACGGGACTTGCGCCATTGCGTCCGAAATAATTTTTCTGATAAAAATGAGTATTCACATGTATAGTTTTCTCGAATTTAAATTAATTAATAAATCAAATTAATTTAAAAGTTTAAAATCGCGCAAACTCATTTATTTCGTAGATTTCGCGTTTCACGAGATATCCTCTCGTTTTCAAGCTCAATTAGGTTTAAGAAAGTTCGAAAGTGAAACTTGGGAATAATAAATATAATTTATTGTTAACATCGATCCGAAAATTTCGGTTTGTTGTTTGAATGGAGATAATTCCATAACAAGAAATGTATATACGTAACACGTATAAAACGAGTTAGATTGTGTATCGTTGCATAAAATGCGACACAATGAGAGTAGAAAAGAGTGGAAAGTTAAAACATGAACTTCCTCGAAGTTTTGGTATTTTATTTACGTTTTAAAACGTGAATTGGAATATTTCAGTTACACGTTGGAAACCGTTGACGTGAAAAATATGCTTATTAGACTAATACCATACTTTCTATTGGTCGGGTTCGCGAGCTCGTGTTTTAATAAAGTGAGATAACTTCTCGTTGTCGAAGTTAGAAAAACTCATAAGTGGGCGTAAAATATAAAATATTCATTTCCTGCTATTCATAATTAGTTTAAATTGTTCCAGGGTGCGGGATAACCTCCCTTATCTATCTCAAGTGAGCTAATGCTTCCTCAAAATCGTTCATGTAATAATAAATAATAATTTATTATTAAATTTAAAATATGGAAATTTACCGATTTATATACAAAATAAATTTAAAACACTAGGTAAACTCAAAATATTATTTATTTTTTTTTAAACTAAATGTAAGTATAAAAATATGTCGGGATAATTTTTGGAAGTATCGGATTAAATGTTCAAAATAATAACTTACGCGATAGCGTTTATTTAATATGAAATATACGCGTTTAATGTGAATTGAAAAATCATGAATGAACTAACATGATGAAAATGATGCTAAGGAAATGTAGACTAAACTTAGTCTATATGAAATGTCCGTGATGATATGATCATGAATTCGCAGTTAAACCTTTAAGGTTACGCGAATTTGAAACTCGTAAACCTAGTTTACGATAAATGATGAAATTGTGAAGCATGAATTGTTTTGATAAATGACCTGAAAGTACGAGTTGTCACACTTTGTGATTTCATCCTAAATCATTAAAGCCATATGTTTAACCTCTCAACAAGACACAATTGTTATAGGAATGGATTAGGAAGTTACAACATTTAGTAACTCCCCCACATTGACGTGACTTCCCCTACATTTCTATGATTAGGTTTTCCTATTGAACCCAGATCTTGGGATCTCCGGTCAACTGGGTTAGGTTTTACTTCAAGGGCTTTATTCTCATTCCTTTAGACGACTTACTAACTAACTCTCTGCTTAAGCCTTTCGTAAGCGGATCCGCGATGTTACCCATTGACTTTACCTAGTCAATCATGATAACTCTAGTTGAGAGTAGTTGTCGCACCAATCTGTTAGAGTATGCTCGTGTCATAATAAATAATTATATGGCTAGACGTATGTGAGCCTATGGGGTCACACACATATACACTTAGACACCATTTAATATAATGTATTTATCGTATTTATGTTTTAAGCAACCTTCGGAACTCGGGATCAATAACGGGCCATTAAACATCAAGTTAGACTTTGTGTTTCTGGACTCGGGCCAACAATGGGCAAGCCCATTGAAGACCTTAGTATGGCCGGCCACATAAGGGGGTATAGGGGACGATATGATCTTTTGTAGGAGCAAAGTGTAACTTGTAAATTACATATCAATTATCATTAATAGTGATTAATGTAATTGATACTAATGGGGAAGTTACCTTGATTCACTCCTTCTCCCTCTCCTCATCATATGTGACGCCACTTTTGCTTTCCCTTCAAGGGTTTTGGTTTTTGATCTCATTCCTTGCTTATTCTATTGTAGTCTCTTGCAAGGTGTAGGTTACAAGGTTAGACTAGCATCAAAGTGGTGATTGCTTGAAGTGTAGTGTGTTTCACTCAAGGAAAGGATCAACCTTATTGGTCCTTTTATTTCCTCATTCCATTCGTGTGGTTCTTGGTGTGTTACAACCAGATTCACGCTTCAAAGGTATACTATTTGTTGTAATAGTTACATTTATTTATAATTGATCATATGGCTATATGGATCCGTTGTTTGGTGATGAATCCGCTGCGTTTATTTGTTTTTTATATGTATATATAATTCATCATCACCTATAGTGGTTTCAGAGCCATCATATGTGCCATATGATTATCGGGTATGCGAAAAATTGGTCAAAACGAGTGTTTTTAAGTGATTTTTGAAACCACTTTCTAAACAGCCCCGAGGGCTCTATTTTTCATGGATTAGGAATGTTATTAGTAATATAAAGATCTGTGATTTTTGGTCCTATGGACATTGGTTTCTCATAAATTAATTAAACAATGTGTTCGGTATGCTAAAAATGGCTTTAAACGCGTTGTTTTAATCGATTTGTAAAACGATTTGAAAACAGCCCCTAAGGCTATATTTTCTGTGGTAAAATGGTTTTTAGAAGGTCTAATATCAGTAGGTTTGAGAACCTAAATCCATTTCACACGCGTACCAATCGGGGTTTTAATTTTTGTTGATTATTTCTTCGATTCGTTGGCTAAATTCTTTTATTTCTTGTTATTTAATTGTTCCCATGGCAAATACATGCATGTTTGCACATGGGATTAGCCAACACCTTGTTATGTTCATAATTTTATGGTATTATTATGTTTATATGCAAATCCGATGAAAATCTAGACCACTTGTGCAATGAATGGTTGTGATTGTCGTTTATTTCTTGTTATTTGGGGTTTGCCATTGTTTCGGCCTTTATGTATGTATTTTAATTTGTTTTTTGCCATTGTTTGGGCATTTTACAATAGATAGATAGTAGATTAGTTGTATTTTACATTCTATATATTGTAACCGATGCTTGGAATGGAATGGCGAAGACTTAAAGACATAAAGATGCAAAATGGCTGCTCGAACAAGCTGCAGTAAAACGGACTTTCCCGGTGATTGGTAGGGTACTTTTTAACCAAATGTTTCCTGCAGGTAGACAACTCATGGGCCCACAACTTTGTAGTTTAGTGCTAAGCTCAGGGAGGACTCCTTCTTGGCCTATTGGGCCTCCGAATGCAGAAATTCTGGGCTGGCAAGTTCACTTTTCATGTGCGTAATGGGCTTCTACTTGTCCTAGCTTGGTCTTGGAGCAAGTGGGAGTCCTCCGTGTGGTTGTGGGTTATGTCCCTAGATGACTCTTGGTTCTCGTGATGGCTCACAAGACCAAGCATAGGTTTTTTCATCGGTTGAGGCTTTGCATATTGTGGTTGTGTGTTGGTTATTTGCTTATTATGTATGTTGTGAATGTATATAACTTGCAAATTGTTTTCTAAAAACTTAAAACGTAACACAAACCATTTTCAAACTAAGTCTTATGATTTAGTTTAACAAAGTTTAAATATGGATTTAACTTAAAATCATTGTTTTAAAAATAACACTTAACTTATTATTTATGTTATTCGATTTATGTATTGTCCAATCTCAATTATAATCCGCATAGGTTATATATTAGACTTGAAAATGGAAAACTTGACACACATAAATTAAAACAATGATTAGACTTAAGTTAAGAAAAGTTTTTAACTTGTGCTACGAAGAATAAATGCATGCTTTTTTCGTACACCTTTTTTGATTCACATCAAAATATTTTTACCCGTCACAAATTTAAGTCATGCCGTCCAATCGCTTGAGAACACTTGCAATTACTTTTTGCCTATGCGTGGGACCTAGGTTGAATTGTAACCCAAGGTGATTATTATCTATGCGTGGGACCTAGATATATTTTCGCACGTTCTCAAATTGGATGACTTAATCGAGTTAAGAGGTGAGACCTTGACCCGAGGCAAGGATGGGACTAAACATGCCTTCTTGGAACTAGATGCTTGTTCACTAGTGCCATGAGTCCCATAAGGATCTAAGAGTTGCACATGTAATGCAATTGGTGATCGTCGCCTACCAATTGAATCTACTATTGCTAGCAGATCAACTGATGTGATAGTAGAAGCACAATGTGGATCTTAGCCTTTTTTTCGTAAATTAATTGTTTTAAAATGTAAACATGGGGCAATTAATTTATAAAAGGATAATTATCGAAAATACTAAAATTAAACTTTGTAAATTCAAATTAATGATATAATGCAACA
Organism: Chrysanthemum makinoi; assembly: GCA_910596185.1. Taxonomy (NCBI): domain Eukaryota; kingdom Viridiplantae; phylum Streptophyta; class Magnoliopsida; order Asterales; family Asteraceae; genus Chrysanthemum; species Chrysanthemum makinoi. The sequence goes on along the minus strand of OU343223.1, from coordinate 155,555,218 downwards.
CAACCGTAAAAAAAGTTTGTTTTTTTCTTGTTAAAAAGGCAAACTAAGTACTTCTTTCCTTGTAAGAAAGAGACTTGTTCCTATCTGTTTTTTTTATGAGGAAATACAATAATAGGAATATTTGAATTGTCCTAATTCTAATCAAACTCAAAGCACACCTACTCTAGAAATAGTTATGTCTTGCAAAAGTCAAAACGGTTAAGTATGGTTGCACATCTTATTCTTTCAAGTTTGTTTTATAACCCTAGTTCCGGTTTTGAAACATTGAAGTAAGATAAGATATTTCGATAACTAGAGAACACGTTTTTCTATAGCTACCAAAATAATATGAGTTTTAATAATTAGAAGACGGAAATATCAATAAACCGTAAAGTGGTAAAGACAATTACTAGCATGATTACCTAGCAATAATCTTAACCCAATAAACCTACTAAGGTCCTACACACCCTTGTGGTAAAGTAGACCTTATGGAGGAAATGCATGCCTATTTTCAAGTTAAAATATCAATGATGGCTAGCCCGTCATCTATATGTTAGAACTTGATGCACTTCATTGAATATCTAAGTACATTTTTACTAGTCCAAGTGACTCACATTAGCAATGATGTGTAGATATTCAAAGAAAGAAGGAAAGTATCCAATCGACACTCACTCTCCACTAGTGATGTAACACTTATAATGTTGTCTAATTCAGTGGGAGATACGTGACTTTAATACTGGTGACGAAACACATGTAATGTTGTCTAATCCAGTGGGAGCCATAAGCTTGATTACCTTGCAGGTTGTCCATATTATTTCTTGATTGTCTTGAAATAATACATTACTTTCCACACGTGAAGCATCATAGTTTATATAAGAACCATTGCATGAATTTTATTAGATAACTTGTCGCATTCCAGATGTTGCTTCCTGAAATGTTATCAATAAATTGTTATGCATGATTCATTATTAAAACAATAAAGTTCTACATATCTATATTTTGATTTTGTCTAAAATCATATATGTGACACTGTCATATTACGCATGATGTTGTGCCGTGCACAAGTGGGAGAAATCTTCATTGTGTGCAAGATACAACGTATAACAATATGACTAATAGTTTTTCTTGACTACAAGGTAAGAAAACTAATATTCTACTAGGACTTCTACACATAAAATGTATGTTGCCCTAATTAGAACAAATGTCAAGATAATATGAAAAGCTACTTCAACATATTCAACGAATTGTTCATTAAATATGATTAGGCATTCTTGTAAAGTCATAATCTAGAAGTATAAAATTAACTTGAAATTACTATTGAGGCCAAGAGTCGGCACTCTAAATTGCTTTACTTGAATATGTTTAGGTCTCTTGTAAAGAATTAAACATCAAGTCTGTTAATTGTTGAAAGACTTATAACGTAAAGTAAGACGTTAACTTGTTATGTATTCTTGTTAAATACATGTACATGAAGTCATTAAATTGTAAATGACGTATGACGTATAGTAAAATATTAAATGTTTATGTTCTCTAGTCAAAACATGCACATGAAGTCATTGACTTGGTCAACAACTTATAAATTAAGTATGCAATAGGCTGAAAACACTATTGATGCCATCTGGTTTGACTTGGTTGGCAGATACGTAAGCCAAAGAGTATAAGTTCATCTAATGAGTTGTGGGATAGTCTCACAACATCAATCCTCATGGAATACCACATCATTATGGTATGTCCATCATGGAAAATCAAACTCTATTGATATTGTTTGATCTTTGATGCCTTAAACTCTCTTACCTCCAAAGCTATCAAGGTTAGAAAATTGGATGTGCCATGGGTACACTCAATATGGTTCCAATCTGGAAGGTATTTAAGACGCCATTGTGTTATGGAATGGGATGAATCCCATTATGTCTCGATTGAAGTTCTTAATTTGTTAAATACCTTAGAGTAAGTAATTAACAAACTGGAGTCAAGAACTACTAATGTATTTTGGATGTGCCAGTTGAAAACAATTTATTGTTTCTCAAGATGCTGTGTATCTAGAGATTAGTCTCTATGTACAAAGCAAGTGGGAGCACCTTTAGATCTTGAAGTTATTCAAGAACTAATATACACAACCTTCTAGTTACACTTGCTGATATCATACTAAGTTTGAACATGCATATGTTAAACCATAGTATGATATCTCTCATTCATAGATCCACAAGGATACTTCTTGCACCTGAATGATATAGTTTTATATCAATGCTAAGGGATATAAGTTAGAGGGTCATTGTGAACCTGCTAACTACAGAGCTGCATTATCAGATTTTGAATCTGATGAATGGCTCAAAACTTTGAATGATAAGATGCAGTTCGTGGAAGACAATCACTCATGAAGTTTGATTGATCTCTTACCAATCAGTTAGACTGTGAGGTTAAAAATGAGTTTCTCAATGAGAAGACTCAAAAGGACAAACTTGTACACACATTTAATTCACGAATAGTGAAAGGAGTTACTCATAGTCAAGAAATTGACTATGATTAAATCTTCCTACCTGCAGATTTTAAATATATAAAGATAATGAATTGTCATGCTTGTCTTCATGTAAATGAAATATGACAATAGGATTTCAAAACTCCTTTCTTATTGAATACATTTGCGAGGACGATGTGTATTCAAAAGGGTTTATGAATCTATATAATCTTTATTATGTCTACAAGATACAAGAATCCAAGTGTGGAATAGATCATGCATCTCCGAGCTGAGATCTTTAGTTTACCATAAAATCATTAATTTGATTTTGATTAAAATAAGATAAGTACGAAGTTCACTAAGAGCAAGTGGGAGCAATATATTTATTTTCTTAAATCTCATATGTTGATAACATATTAGAAACATTATTCCATCTAAGCTATACTTTATTCCTTAGTTTGGAATGAAGTTTCTCTTGAGAGTTTTAGAAAATAAAACATGCAACCTTGTTACATATGTTTGTTTGAATAAACATAAGCGGTTATTAAGTCTGACACAATATGACACATTGTTGAGGGGAGTCTCAATAATCAATCTTACCTGATGAGATTGAAAGCATGAATAGAAATCTTAAGTTTAACTAAAGGATTCATTATGTATATCGTATTGTGCATTAAACTAATTATATCATTTGCATGAATGCAAGATGAGTTGATAACAAAAAATATCTAAGTGAATGTCATTAGGTAATTGTTAAACGAACATTCTAATGGACCTACAAAGGACCAAATATATGTTCAACATTTACGGATATTTGAGGATCTCTGTTTTGTTTGCATACTTTGATGCTTATTTAACAGAAATGATGCTCAACCTTAGTCATGGTTGGATATCATCATGAATGATGACATTTGTTGATTAGATGTGCTTGACTGAGAGCATTAATGCATTATACATTAAAAGAATAAAAATACTTTACAGTTTGAGAAACTGTTTAGATGAATGTCTAAAGTAGGTGTTTTGCTAGCTTCAAACACCCTATGGAATGCATTGCTGCAATACTCATATTGTACTTGAATGCACACATACAAAAGCACAATCATCATACCTTTCATGGATTTTGAAACAAGTATTCTCAAGGTTTACTTAGACAACTACTTGTTGTCTTGTACAACATAATTTGATCATGGTGGGAACAGTGGTTTTCCGACCTATATGTAGTCTTATGCATATCTATTTTTAGTTTTTGGATAATGGAACATTAAGCAGTCGTATTATATAATGAATTGAAATACCTGGTATGATCGTATTCATTCATACTACTGTGTTCTATATTTGCATGTTTAATCCATGAATAATTTATTTATTCTAAAATTGTCCATTGTCGGTTGACGATACGGGAGTATCATCGAATTAAGGCAATTGTGAGTGTGTTGGTGACTATTTGCCAAACTCACATGTTGTTCATTGTGATGAGCATTGGACAGACCCAACCTACGAGTATTCACTGCATAGATCGGCGTCAAATAGTGAATCTCGAAAATGGTTATGTCTATTATCCTTAGACTTGAGATGCAAGCAGGTCTTGCATGTGTGGAGTTTTATTCCTTGACATGGTTAAACGTTGTCCTGAACAAGGTAGTTATAAAGGCCATTATCAGGATTGATTTGAAGCACATGAATGACACGTGTAGTCAAAATAGGATTTGTTCCTCCACATGGTTTGGAGTTAGATACTACTGGGCCCCTCAATGAATTGAGCAGATGTTTGTATGGCCGTACCCAAATGAGATTAAGATGAATCTTAGTTCACTTGGTAATCTTGTTCAATATCACGATCGAGAACATAATTGTTGAACCATTAGAATGACTTTTGATCCATGTCTAATGTTCAACATGGTATCTGCAACAAAGGGATATATGACATATAAACCATTTAATAAAACGTTTGAGAAACTGACCTCACATATCACTAGGGGCATTGGCGTGTTGCTAGACGCTAACCATTGCTTGTATAATTACTTGACTATTATGACGTCGCAAGTGGGAGCTGTTGGAGTATGCTCGTGTCATAATAAATAATTATATGGCTAGACGTATGTGAGCCTATGGGGTTACACACATATACACTTAGACACCATTTAATATAATGTATTTATCGTATTTATGTTATAAGCAACCTTCGAAACTCGGGATCAATAATGGGCCATTAAACATCAAGTTAGACTTTGTGTTTCTGAACTCAGGCCAACAATGGGCAAGCCCATTGAAGACCTTAGTATGGCCGGCCACATAAGAGGGTATAGGGGAGGATATGATCTTTTGTAGGAGCAAAGTGTAACTTGTAAATTACATATCAATTATCATTAATAGTGATTAATGTAATTGATACTAATGGGGAAGTTACCTTGATTCACTCCTTCTCCCTCTCCTCATCATATGTGATGCCACTTTTGCTTTCCCTTCAAGGGTTTTGGTATTTGATCTCATTCTTTGCTTATTCTATTGTAGTCTCTTGCAAGGTGTATGTTACAAGGTTAGACTAGCATCAAAGTGGTGATTGCTTGAAGTGTAGTGTGTTTCAATCAAGGAAAGGATCAACCTTATTGGTCCTTTTATTTCCTCATTCCATTCGTGTGGTGCTTGGTGTGTTACAACCGGATTCACGCTTCAAAGGTATACTATTTGTTGTAATAGTTACATTTATTTATGATTGATCATATGGCTATATGGATCCGTTGTTTAGTGATGAATCCGTTGCATTTATTTGTTTTTTATATGTCTATATAATTCATCATCACCTATACAATCAACGTCTATGATGGATATGTCTCGACTTACCGTTTTACATTGTGATATGAGCTCTATCAATTTCCAATTGACTATCATACTTTATATAGATGGTCGTTACCGGTTTACGCCATCTTGGTATGTCCTCTATGAATTAACGTAGATATCCCACATATTCTATAAATTTATCTCAAGTGATAAATTCAAATTCCATCATAGATTTAGCTATAAAAGTCTGTTTTAAATACTTTTAAGATTTCTAAGACATAGCTTCCCACATAGACTCAATACATCCGATCTAGTGGATCTAGATTCTTTAATGTAAGAATCCATATTTGCATTACTCTATCATTAGATAGCAGTTGGATATCTTCCAAAATGCAATATCGTAAGTATCATAGTACTCGTGTAATTCTATTCAAATGGTCATCACTTGAATTATTGGTATATTTACATAACCTGATTATAACTTCTAAATCAGAGGTCTCACATACTTCATTAGACACCTAAGATGCACAATATTCTTTGAGTATTGAAAATGGGCAACACCTCTACCTCTATTTTAAATAGATTTAAAAAGATGTCGTTGGAGTTCTAGCTAGGCCGGAATCCCCCACATTGAACCTCTCAAGAATATTGTGCTTATAATGTTTTTTGACTTCAAAACAAATCCATTTGGTTTCATATGATCTTAGTTCCAAAAACCATATCGAACAACAAATGTAGTTCATGTCAAATATTGACTCCAACATTTTATTAGGGGATTTGTTTACCTTGTTATCAGTTCCGGTGATAAGTATACCATCCATGTATAAACACACAATTACATATATACCAGTGGTTTTTTTTTTCTTTCTTTTTTCCACATACATCCATTAATTTTGAATCCACGTTCTGACATGACGTGGTAAAAAATTTAGATGTCATTATTTGGGAGCTTGCTTTAAGCCATATAATGACTTAACAAGCCTACAAACTTTGTTCTCTTGTCCAGGAGCCATGAAACCCTCAGGTTGGTTCATGTAAATTTCTTCTTCTAAATCTCCGTTTAGAAATGCCGTTTTCACATCCATTTGGTGAACTTCCAAATTTCTTAAAGCGACAATAGCAAGTATCATCCTAATCGAGGTTATTCGCGTAACAGGCGAATATGTATCAAAGTAATCAAGACCTTCTCGTTGTCTAAATCCTTTGATTACTAATCTTGCCTTATGATAACATCAAATAGTCCTGAATATTAAGTGTCAATTTCCCCCGATAATGCTCGTTATTTATATCATTTATATGGATTTACGCTTGTTTTCCATTGCTTTCCACTTTCAGGTAAATTACGAGCACTTGAGCTAAAGAGACGCGGAAATGGAAACATATCTAAAGATTTATCACAGTATGCTTTTTTGAAGAAGTTACGGCGTAACTCATCTCTCACATTACGCCGTAACTATTGCGTGACTCAGTATGCCAACTTATCGAAGGTTACGGCAACTCCTTCCGGAGGTTACGACGTAACTACATTAGGTCAAAAAGAGGTTCCACGCCCGATACTTACGCCAGAATGCTGCATCTCTTACGACGTAACCGAGTTTATTGAAGACTGCGGCGTAACCACTCATTAGGTTACGCCGTAACCAGCAGATCTAGTGCATTTTACGAAGAAATAGAAGGTTACGGCGTAACTCCTATATTAGTTACGCCGTAACCCGATCCGCCTATAAATACCCGCAATTCCAAAGCATTTCTAATCATCCCATTCCACACTCAACACTCGAGAACGTGGGAAAAAGCTCAAGGCGGTCTAGGGAGCATACGGAATGTTTCCAAGGAGAAGTCACTCCATTACGATAAGCATTAGCGTTTTATATTTCTTTACTTTCAATTCATGTATTTCGTACCTTTGAATATTGAATTGATTTGCATGATTAATATGAGCGGCTGAGCACCTTTTGGTGCTAGCCTAGTTATGATTCCTTAATTGTTTTGTTTGTGTTTACCTTTACTTCCGTACAATTATTTCTAAGTGTATGCATGCATAGTTCATTGGTAGCCACCCTTGGTTCGGTAGTTTTGAATGGCGGTAGAGGCCAATTGCCTAGGAGATATGACCATTTGACCCTAGGTGAGCGGATAGAGACGGTAAGGGTAAGATATGACCAACTGACGACCCTTTCTACTTGTGCGATTTGACCAACTGATCACCTATCGTTTGGATGAACTTAAGAATTGGGGGGTGTAGTGTCTAAGTTCCTAACGGCCGGGCACTAACTATTATGAATCTAGCATGTAGCGGTACTTAATGACTTGGCTTAGGGACCGGGAACAAGGGACTTATGACGGCGCTGATTTCTCCTGTGGTGGCATCTTTGTTGATAGGTTAGGGCGAATTGACCAAATGCTATCCTCTCGAATTTGACCCCACCTGAAGTAATTGGAAGTAAGTAGATGTAGACATAACTAGCTAGGATGATTAACTAGGTTAGCACCCCTTCTATCTATTGATTTCCCTTTACCATTTATCTGCTTTTATTTACTTTATTCTGCATTAGTAGTTTAATTAATATAATCTTTATTGTAGGATCGTAAATATTATTGTGTTATGATGATTCGGGTGGTCTTGGATGATGGAAATACATGTTTGCTATAGTTAGAGAGAAAGAGATGAGAGGGAGTTTCTTGCTAGAGACTTGGTTCACAAAATGCAAGGTTAGATTAAAGAAAAGCTCCACCCCTTCCAAGGTTGGAAGGGGTATTTATACTTACAAACATAACAACCTCCTATCGGCTTGTAGATCAGGTATACAGTGGGTAAAGACCCGTCCTTCCTCCACGGTGTTACACTAAACTATTCTACGCTACTGACTAACTAATTAACTACTAAATAACGTAACAAACGACAAGTCTACGAGCTAACTTATGCTAGATAATATTTGGGGTGACTGACTCTTCACAATGGAATTTCCAATTCCTAAAAATCTCCCCCTAAGGGAGGTCACCCCATGTTTTACATTTTGAATCCTAGCATTCTATTAAATCTTCAGTCTTGAGCTCGTAGACTTGAATTCTTCAATATCTGCATCTTTGTGCTTTTGTAGCGATTCTTCAAAGTCCGCATTGATTTGTACTTTTAGTGGAGGCCTTTAACTGATCCACATCTTTGATGATCTTCAAGCTTTCTTTGAGATCATCAGCACGATAAATCTCGGATCACCCTTTATTGTGTTGCAATCATGTGATGTTGTGACTTTTGGACCGACATGCTCACACTTTCAGGATCACGACATCTTTCATTGAGTAGCGGAAGCTTTTACTGGTTCAAGATATTTGTAGCAGCGCAACAGGAACATAGTATAAAAATATCTAAGCCAGGTTCTGTAGATATGCACAAGTCATGATTTCTTTAAATTAAGTGTGGATGCTGTGAGCATGTGGCTTTGGATTGACTCCTCTATTCTGATCAGCTGCAACGGTCCAAATGTACAAAACAATAGTTAGCAATAAAACATATGAAAGTGTCTTTGATCACTTTCGTTGAATTGAGGTACACGGCCCACGGTTCCCGTTGATCAAGATAGTATCTGCGTGATCGGTAGAGTTCCTAAGAATCTCCTTGACAGGGTTTGCAGTGCTCTAGCCGTTCTCAAACCGGAGCGTCTCAACGAAGACAACATGGAGTGAGTGAACCAAAGAAATTGAGATTCACTTATTAATGAAAAATGATTTGAAAAACAATCGCGTATTGCTTAGAAGAAAGAGTTTTGCAATACGACGAAGGTTTTATGAGAAAGATCAATTTTCCATCAAAAATACTTTTTGTATTTGAAAAGAGTACTCATTCGATGTGCTAGAGAAAAGAAGAGATTTGCACATCGAACGGTTTTTCTAAAAGCATTTTTTCAATCAGAGATACTTTTTGAGTTTGAAATATGAATACACATTCGATGTGCTAGAGAAAAGAAGATTTGCACATCGAACGGTTTTTCCAAAAGTATTCGTCAATTCATTTCCTGGACCAAGGTTGATTCACGAATGAATCACCCCATCGTTTCTATCCAGTTGTCACAAGTTTGATCTTTTGCAAGATCTCACATGTCACCCACCAAGAGCTTGTTTGATGTTGGCTCTAGAAGGATTTCCATCTTCATTGTGAATATTTAACATATCACTCGGATGTTCTGGCAATACCACAAGGATAATGCGTAGGACTCTAAATATATATTCTTACTTTCCACATTGTGTGAAACATCAAGTCTTCATTAATTTTGTGTCCTAATGAGATATTGTGGATGATCTCTTGGCTCTAGACTCAATTGTGCACTTTGGTTCCTATGCCGGAGACTAGGGAGAAGGTCTCCTTCTTCAATATCAACAATCTCTAAAAGAAAGTCGATAGATTATGTCGGTTCCCCGTGAGAATGAAACAAGTCCTTTTATGAGGAACTTGAGTAGCTTGGGAAGTTTAGCAGGTGCATCACTTTGGGTCCATGATGTCTTGTCTTCAATACCGGTGTTACCTTGGTAACAACCAAGAGGCATATGTATTGAACCGGTTTTGCCCTAAGGTTGAATTATTGGAGGGCTATTTCTTTTCACCCTTTTTCACATTTATTTCTTTTTCATTATTCAACCCCCGAGTTCAAGCTTACCAAGACTTCATAACTAGAACCTTGTTGGGTTTATTCGATTAGCTCTGTCTCACTCTTCCCTTATTCTCATTTTTCTCCTTTTTTTTCATCATACCTAAGGACTCTACACTATCTAGTGGATTGTCCCTGGTAGATCCCTCCACTGGCGGATCGTGGGAACAAATACCTAACCTTACCATCCTTATAACTCCATGCATAAAGTAAAATGGTCGGTCTTTTGGTACAGTTCATTCTTCCATAAACCCAATTGAAAAATCATTTGGAAAATCAATCAAGGTACTTGTGATATAAAATCAAAGCATTTTGTACCTTAATTGTTTTGATCATTTAGAAATGCTCCCCCTCAACATGTGCATATGATTTGTAAATTGTTTAGCACATGGAGGCAAGAGTTCTTTGAAACAATTTCTTGATCACAATTTCCTTAGAAAAAGCCATTTGAATTTCTTTTGGTAAATTCTCCCCCTCAATAAGTGCATAGGATATTTGAAATCATTTTATCACATAGAGGCAAGAGGCTTTTGAAGTACATCCACGATTGCATTGCCATACAGAAAACCATTAGAAAATCAAGGTACTTTATGATGAAACATAGAAATCTTTGTACCTTGATAGTTTATTTTCTTTTGAAATACTCCCCCTCAATATGTGCTTGAGATTGAAAGCGTTAGCTTACATATGGGAGGCAAGATTACATTTGAATCAAAAAAAAAAACGATCACCTTTTATCAAATTTCATTATTAAATCACAAATTCTCCCCGATCAAAAATATCAAACCCTTTGAGATTTTGGATCCCAAGTGATTTAATAAGGTTTAGAAAACATGGGAGAAAATGTGGCCTTGTTTAAATACTCATCTTGTTTTTGAATAAATGCTCCTCCTCAATCATGTGCATCATATATTGAAATCGTTTGGCACATGGAGGCAGGAGTGCCTTTAAAGGACTAAAACCAATTCCATTTAAACAGATTTGAGATTTAAATCACAATCTCTCCCCCGATCAAAAATTTCAAACCATTTGAGATTTGTGATCCCAAAAGATTTAAATCATTTAGAAAATTTTGGGGAAAGACTTGGCAAGATTTAATTTTGAAAAATGATAGATAAGGAACAGATTTAGACATTAAAGATTGTTAGTGTCAGGTATGATTGTTTTAAGAGACCTTTAAGTAAAATAAAACAATTTCACAATCAAACAAGAACATAAAAAATTTCATTTTGAAAGATCTTGATTCTAAAGAAAAATCATACCATGACATAACATTAAATCTTTTGATCAACTCTTAATTATTGTACAAACCGGACTTTTATGAAGAAATATCGTTTGAAAATACTTAAGTTTGAAATCACTCTCCCCCTCAATCAATGACCGTAGTCGTTGATTGAGTGACTTATATTTGAAAAAAATGAAGTCCGGTTGATTTCCAAAATTTTAGTCCAATTTATTTTCAAAACAATATTTTTCCATTTTCAAAACAATGTTTAACAGATTTTTTTTGAAAAATGGTATCCTGCACAAAGATACGTTCGGTGGTTGAGAAGCTTATGTTGTTCTTTGTAGGGCTTGGAAGAAAAACCATCCCAGATGCAGGTGAGACTTCTTACGTTGTATTTTAATGCCAACTGAGGTCAAATTAAGCTCCGTTTCTTCATTTTCTGATTAAGAAAACCATCTGCTAATACAGTGAGACCTCTTACGTTGCATTTTCCATGCCAACTCTCCATAGAAGTCTAATTAAGCTCTGTTTCTTCATTTGTCAACCCAAGATATAGTTACCCTTTCCTTTCGGCATCCAATCAGATATATGGTGGTCGACATCACCCAAACAGCAATCGACTAATTAAAGTCAATCCAACATATCAATCAGATCATGTAAAGCATGGGAATAATGTGTTCATCAAACTCTAATCATCTAATCCTAACAATCATATCCTAGGCACCTAGTCCTTCAACGTAGGTTAACATCATTTTCAATTACGCATATAGGATAATTAGATAATCTCGTTAGATGATATAGATTTGAAAACATTCTCCCCCTCAATCAATGACTCATTTTAAAAGTTTTAAAAGCGTGAAGTCATTGATTGAGTTTTCAACCTACGAAAACTCACGAATCTGATTGATTTACAAGCAACTCATTTACCACCATTTTGAAAACAACAAATATTTTTCTGAAGAATTTTTGTAGGATATTGGATTTCACATACACATCAAACCATAACACAAAGTAGGCGTATAATTGGAATTCTAGAGAGAGAAAGTTAGAGGTTTAGGGAACTTTAGTGAGAGAAAGAAAATTCTTATTATGAGCTCCAACTCTCTACCTTGGAAGGTAGAGAGTATTTATAGTCTTACAATAAAAGCGCCACTTGTGGATCGGGGCATCTGACAAGGGTAAAGACCGTCCGTCCTCCACGGTGTTACTAAACTAAATACTACTTAACATAAAAGTACTATGACTCACGAGCTTTCTAGATTACATATACTTGAGGTGACCGACTCTTTAATACCTGGAATTTCTAATTCCTAACAATCTCCCTAAGGGGTCACCTCAAACATATACTAAAATGACATTGAATACAATCGGATATTACATTAACAATTGATCTTGCATTCTTGATGTAGTACTTTGCTCGGAAGCTCGTAGTCATTGATTCCACTCATTGCATGTTTGGTTAATCCAAGTGGAGGTCTTTTCTTGATCCGCGTGATAATAATGTTGAGCTAGCTTTTGAGATCATCACTAATAGAAAATCTCAGATACATCCATTGTGGTGTTGGTATTATGTGATGTTGTGACTTTCGGACCGACATGCTCACATACTGGATCATGATATCTTCTCATCAGAGTAGCGGAAGCTTTCGTTGATTCATGATATTGGCGGCGTAGGCGAAGCATGGAGTTAGTATATCAGAGTCATTGATGCACCAATCATGATTTCTTTCGAGATGAATGTGTTGTGTGAGCATGTGGCTATGGATTGATCGCTCCATTACGATCATTTGCAAGCGTCGGGTGTACGCATAAGACAGGTTAGCAATAAAGCGCCGAAAGTGTCTTTGATCACTTTCGATGAATTGAGTACACGGCCCACGGTTCCCGTTGATCGATACAAATCTTTGTGATTAGGTATAATTCGAAGAATTTCCTTAGCGAGGGTTTCGCAGCTTCTAATTTGTTCTCAAACCGAGCGTCTCAAAGAAGACAATTGAGTGAACCGGTAATTTAAGTCCAGCGATTGATGAAAAGATAATTGAAAAACAATCGTGTATTGCTCAATAGAAATTGTTTTTGCAATATAACGAAGGTTTTAATGAAAATCAATTATCAATCATAAAACACCTTTTGATTTGAAAAATTAGTACACGGTCGGCGTGCTAATGAAAAGAGTTTTAAAGCACAAAGACCGGTTTTTCAAAGGTATCCGTCAATCCATAACTTGAACGGGATTGATTCAAAAGATTGAATCGCCCCATTGTTTCGTTCGGTTGTCACATGGTTGATCTGTATAATAGATCTCACATGCCACCTACTAGGAGCTTGTTAGATGTTGGCTCGAGAAGGCTTTCCATCTTCACAGTGAATATGTAAACACATCACTTTCGGATGTTCGGCAATACCACAAGGATAATTCGTAGGACTCAAGATATAATTTCTCTTTCCACATTGTGTGAAACAGAGAGTCTTCATTGAAATTGTCCTAATGAGATTTATTGATGATCTCGTGGCTCTAGACTCAATTTGTGCATTTTTGGATAGAGGGTCTCCTTTTTCAATATCAACAATCTCTAAGAGAAAGTCGATAGATAATGTAGGTTCCCGGTGAGAATGAAACAAGCCCTTTTAAGAGGAACTTGAGTAGCTTGGGAAGTTTAGTGCGGTCGTCCTTTGGGTCCATGACGTTTGTCTTCAATACCGGAGTTACCTAAGTAACCACCATAGCATATGTATTGAACCGGTTTACGCCTAAGGTTGAATTGATGGAGGGCTATTTCTTTTCACCCTTTTCACATTCAATTCTTTTTCATTCTTCAACCCCTTGAGTGCTTACCGAGACTTCATAACTAGAACCTTGTTGGGTTTATTCGATTACTAGCTCGTCTCGATCCGCACTCTTCCCATTTCTCACTTTTCTCCTTTTTCAATATACCTAAGGACTCTACACTATCTAGTGGATTGTCCGTGGGTAGATCCCTCCGATTCTGGCGGATCATGGGAACCAATACCTAACCTTATCATCCTTATATCACCATACATAAAGTAAAGTTGGTCGGTCTATTTGGTATTGTTCATCCGCCATAGGAACCAATTGAAAACCATTTGAAAATCAATCTAGATACTTGTGATATATTATCAAAGCATTTTGTACACGAATTGTTTTTGATATTTTTAGAAGAAGAACTCCCCTCAACATGTGAATCAAGTATTTGAAATAGTTTTCCACACGGAGGCAAGAGAAAGAATTAACTTCTTTGATTACCATTTTCTAAAAATATCAACATCACTTCCCTAATCGAATCAAGTAGATAAAGCATTTTGGGGAAGGATGAGGTTTTCATGATTTTGCTCCCCTCAATATGTGCCTCGAGATTTGAAAAGAGTTTTGCACATACTAGAGGAACACACATTGAGATAAGTTGATCACGTTTCAAATCATAGGTTTAAGATAGATGCTCCCCCTCAACATGTGCATGGAAAATTTGAAATCGTTTGTCACATGTGGGAAGGAGAGCTTGTACATCCTTATAAAACCATTTACCGAATTATCAGTTTAAATCCAATTTAAATTACACATTCTCCCCCTATCACAATTATCAAATCATTTGAGATTTGTGATCTCTTATAGATTTAAATTGATTTTGAAAGCTTTTGAGGAGAATTGTGACTTGATTATGAAAGCGTTTTAGCGATAAGGATCGATTTTGAGATTTTAATCTCCATTGGTTAAACATGCATGATTATCTTTTGAAAACAATTGAATGCCAAATAACTTTTAATTTAATTGAAATCATTCTCCCCTCAATCAATGACATAGGTTGTTGATTGAGAGATAGATATTTTGACAAATAAATCCGGATGATTATCAAAAATAGAGTCCGAGTTATTTTTTCATAGCGATTAGTTTTCGTGAGATAAATGTTTTTAGAATCGAGCATGGAATTTTGAAAATATGATAAAGATATGGCTCTGTTCTTTCTTTGACAAGGGGTTCTTGCTGACATGACAATAAACCATTTTTTCTCTTTCTCCCAATTTTATTATTATTATTTTTTTATTTATTTATTTTTAATAAAATTGAGCAACATCTAAAGTCCCTTGTCATTCTTTGAATGACAACACAAAGACCGTAGATATTATCGAATCGAGAAAAACATGACAAATTGACAATATTTTTGAAGATTTTTGAATTTTTCAGATTTTTATGGATTTTGAAAGTTTTATAATTTTGTATTTTGTTTTTGAATAAATATTTACAAGAGATAGATGAGCATAGACCTTTACTCCTCGTCTTCTTCACGAAGGCGTTTGAGTGTTTGGGTTGAAGGCTTTTCAAGCCTAGTCGTGGAAGTATGAACTCAAAGCGTTCTCTTGGAAGAGCTTTGGTGAAGATGCGCTAAGCGATATTCGGACCTCACAAAATAGAGTTCCACCACACCGTTCTCCACTTGTTCCCCGATGAAATGATGTCGAATGTCGATATGCTTTGCTCTTGAGTGTTGAACGTTATTGCATGAAAGAGCAATAGCACTTTTATTATCACAGTACAAAGGGATTTTGTTAAATACAAAGCCATAGTCAATTAATTGAGATCTCATCCAAAGGATTTGAGCACAACAAGATGACATGGCTATGTATTCTACCTCTGTAGAGGAAATAGAAGTACTCATTTGCTTCTTTGAAGACCAACTCACAAGCTTATCACCCAAAGCGAGCACCTCGGGCGTGCCGGCAGTATCTTGACATCTGCATGATCGGCATCGCATAGAGCATTAGTGACATACCGGTGTCGCCGGGTACCAAAGTCCCATATTGATGGTTCCTTGGAGATACCAAAGACCCGTTTAACCGCTTCAAGGTGCTTTTTAGTAGGCTTAGCCTGGTATCTAGCACACATGCAAACAGAACAAGATGTGCGGTCTACTAGTAGTGAGGTACATCAGGGATCCAATCATACTACGATATTTCTTTTGGTCAATCATGATCCTTGAGTGGTCCTCATCTAGTTTGGTTCGATCAATCATGGGAGTGTCAAAAGGGTCACTTGAATCAAATCCAAATTTCTTTAAGATCTCAATTGCATATTTAGATTGATTTATGAAAATGCCTCCGGGACTTTGTGAAATTTGTAGTCCCAAGAAAATGACATTTGTCCCATCATTGACATTTGAAATTTTGAACTCATTTCATTTGAAAAATGGTCACAT
This sequence comes from Chrysanthemum makinoi, assembly GCA_910596185.1. Classification (NCBI taxonomy): domain Eukaryota; kingdom Viridiplantae; phylum Streptophyta; class Magnoliopsida; order Asterales; family Asteraceae; genus Chrysanthemum; species Chrysanthemum makinoi. Next base: position 155,538,925 of record OU343223.1, on the reverse strand, counting down.
TGGTCGGTCGAGGCAAAAATGATATCATCAACATAAATTTGAACATGAATTAAATGTTTGCACGACTTTCGGTGAACAATGTTGGATCAAGCTGCTCCTTTCTTTGAATCCGGTAGATATAAGAAACTTTGATAGCGTATCATACCATGCCCTTGGAGCTTGCTTTAAACCATAAGAGCCTTCTTCAAAGCGATAAACGTGGGTAGGATGTTCGGATTCACAAAGCCTTCAGTTGGTGACATAGGCGACTTCTTTAAGATCTTCGTTCAAGAATGCCGTCTTCACGTCCATTTGATAGACTACCATGTTCTTACTTGCAGCATTAGCCAAAAGATTCTAATTGCCTCGATTCGAGCCACAGGAGCAAAAGATTCTTCAAAGTCTATACCCTCCTCTTGGCGGTATCCTTTAGCAACTAATCGAGCCTTGTTCTTCAACACATCACCATGCTCATCAAGTTTCACTTTGAAGATCCATTTTAGAGCAATAATCATAGCACAATCGGGCGGTACTAACTCCCATACATCAAGTTGATCAAACTCATGAATTTCTTCTTGCATGGCATTGAACCACCTATCTTCATTCATGGCGGTTTTGACATCTTTTGGTTCGATCTTAGAGTGTACGGAGTTGAAGAAGCACCACAAGGCATCGGTTGCAAGTTGTTTCCGTGTTGATCTTTGGGAGAAGGATTTCCAATGATGTTGTCTAATGGATGATCGTGAGTCCATTTTATGAGGTGTTCATGTGGTAGTTGTTGAGGGATGAAGTAGCGAGTCGATGTCTCCTGAAGAAGATGGTTCGATGAAGATTCGGAGCAAATATGTTTATAAACGGAGCATCTTCAGGAGTAGCAAAGGGATTAACTTCATCATTGATGCGAAAAACAGTTCCATGATGTACATTTGAAGAATGATGATTTGTTGATGAGGCGAAGGATCGCAGCGGTGCTTCTTGACTTAATGATATTGAGGCCGAGGGATTGACTTCATTCAGGAATATGAGCGACCTCTGTTGTAGGAATAGACACCTCATTAGTACTTGGATCATAAAGTTCATCAAACATAGGATCAAACAATTTCTTTAAATCATCTTGAGATGGAGGTACATATGGAGTTTCTTGAGAAAAGTTTGGAACAAGGGATGAACCAATGGGATTGTTTTGAAGTGCGGTTCGAGCTGGATTGTCGAGAGCCATTTGACCGGTCGCTCATCAAGCGTAGCGTGAATTGTTTCCATGATATTTCGGGTTCTTTTGTTGTAGATTCGGTATCCCTTTTGTTTGGTGCATACCCTACAAATATTCCAATGTCTCCTTTAGCTCTAAGTTTGCCTAAGTCTTGACCCTCATTAGTTGGATAACACAATGCACCAAACACACGAAGGAAAGAGATTAGGTTTTCTGTTGTGGGCAAGTTCATATGGAGTTTTCCATGAGCGGTGAATCGAGCGATTTTGTGTGTAGCATGCAGTGGCAATAGCTTCATCCCAGAGAAACATTGGAACCTTTGAGTAAATCAGCATTGTTCTAGCGGCTTCTACAAGAGTTCGATTTAGTCTTTCAACTACACCGTTCTGTTGAGGAGTTCGTGGAACACTTCTTTGATGGTGATTCCAATGATTTCATAAAATTCACTAAGTTGTTTGTTAACAAACTCAGTTCCATTGTCTGTCGGATAATTCGGCGGTTTTGTTAAGTCGAACTCACTGTTTGATGAGTTTGATGATGATATCGGGAGTTTCATCCTTTGTCCTTAAGAACTTGACCCAGGTGAATCTAGAGTAATCATCAACCACAACTAACACATATTTCTTCCCAAAGATATTCGGCACTCTCATTGGTCCACATAAATCCATATGAATTGTATGAAGAACTTCTGTGACGAGTTAGTAGGTTTGGGTTTATGGGCATACTTCTTGCTTTTCCCAATTGACATCTTTGAACAAAGATGATATTTTTCATACTTTAGTCGAGGTAAACCTACAACTAAGTCCTTTCTGGAGAGATCATTGATGGTGCCGAAGTTCAAGTGATTGAGACGACGATGCCATAACCATGAATTTGTTTTGGAAGCCTTTGATAGAGATGGTGTAAAGATTTGAACCACGAGTTCCTCTTAAAAGTTCCTTACCATCAAGTTCTCTAACAAAACAAGTATGTTTTCTGAAGGCTACTTCTAGATCGAATCACAATTGACCAAGAGAAACGATTATGACCAAGACCTTAAACATAGTATACTCTAGAGATAACACTATCACCAACAACATAATCACCATAACCCATAATTGCACGAAATGATCATTACGAATCTAAGCGTCGATGAATTTGCTCACGAAGTTCATGAGCCGCGACCGTCTCGGTCATATGCTTGGAGCGGCACGAGTCCAGTACCACGTAGCGATTTGAATGATCTGCGGTTGAACACGACAAGAATGGATAACTGGATAATGGGGATCCCCATGCAAGAATGGGTTCCACTTGGTTAGTAACGATATTGGAACACCCACATCAAAAATAGAAACATCCATATCAGAAGTAGAAGCAATGGAATCATTGGGAATAGATGCAATCTTTGGTATCGTATTTGACCTATTCAAAGTATGTTCACTTCTTAAGGGAATAGTTCTACCGAGGCATCCATTTTCTAGAGGGCATAATCTTAGCAGTTTGAGAGCAAAGCTGATTATTCTTATGGCCAAAAGGTATCCAATAATAACCTATCTTTATAAAAGTTCTTCTGTGGGTTTCCACTTTGTTTTCTAACAATCTTTCATTTTGCCTTTTGCCTTCTTTGCACGATTATTAGCGTTAACAATTTTAGCGGGCATTTGACAACATTAGACAAAGCATTCACACCACATTCATGATTAGCAACAAAATTCAAGCAGACATCATTACAAGGTTTGCAAATAGTATCAATTGAATTAATTACTGATGCGCCTAAGGCTAATATTAGAATCAACACGATTCGTTTTATTCAACTCAAGCTTAAAGATCCTAGGTTGGTCTTCTACTCTCTTCCAATGCACATTTTAGCTTGCGAGGTCCTATCATTCCTTGTATTGTCTTGAGACTTTGACTGCTTTCGCTTTAATGTCATTGATTACTCCAGTAGAGGGAATTATGGGAACATTAGTTGGTTGATCTACTTTTTGCATTCTGAACTAGGCGTGCAAGGATCATTTACTAGATGACACATTAATGTATACTTTCTTAAAACTGGGCCTAGAATGGTTTGAAGGCTCGGCACTAGGCATAGAACAAGGCATCACAACTTTGCCTTTTGCACCTAAGGTTAAGGATTTGGGACATGTTGCAATTACACATTCTAGCGACTCTTGAGATCGTTTGGCCTGGAGGCAAGCAAACCTAATTTCTCTATCAAGAGGTTTGTTAATGAAATCCTCTTCGACAATCTCACGGAGACAATCTAGACTATCCTTAAGGTGAGCACTGTAGTCATGAAAAGCATGTTCATTATTCCTAAGATGAGGAGGAATATATTTAACTGTCACAGTGTATTTGCAATCTAAGGGTGACTTTGAGACAACATTCTTATTAAAAAAAAGTGGTAGTTTCCCATTTCACGACTAGATTCTCAATTTCCTTTTGTAAAGACGTTATTTTTTAGTTGTTTTGGTCACGGGTGACTTTTATTGAATCATATAACTCTTTAAAATGTCGTTTAACTTTTTCATTTTCTTCTAGAAAACTCTCTTTTTCCTTTTGTAAGGCATTAACTAAGTTTTGAAGATGAAAAGTTTGAGAATTCGGAGAATCTAAAGGAGGAGGCATTTGGGAGCCTGTCATATTGTTCTTTTGACCCTTTAATTGAGAGATTTGGGCTTTCAACTTTTTGATCGTGTTGCAATGAGCTTGAATCTGTTCATCACGTTTGTTAATTTGAAAAGCTGCATCAAACTCTGGAGCATCCGAGGATGTCTTGATATTTGAAGTTTTGACATTTTCTTTAAGATGTTGATATTTTAGTTGTAAATTAAAATGCTCAAGTTTAGAAAAATGTTTAACCAAATTGTCGTGATCATCGGTTCAATTTTCTCGTTAATTTAGAATTAGTTTTTCAAGCTTAATGACACGATCATGGGAGACTTTGGAAGATAATTCATGAAATTGAGAAGCATTAATAAAACAAGTTGTAGCGATTGAAAACACATCTTGAGCAATACGAAATCATATTCTCATTCAGTGTATGCAAGTTCTTCCTTTCAATCTCATTATATTTTAATGCTTGCTCATAGTCACTAACCTCAACTATCATAGCATCAAATTCCTTTTCCATTTCTTTAATGTCTAAATTCATTCCCTTTTTAAGACTCTCAAAGTGATCTTTTAGTTGTTTAAAGAAAGGGATGACTTGAGTTAAATAACATTCTTTAGTTTGCTCAAAACCTCTTTCTCCTTCAACTATACCGTGATTGGTGTGATCCTTTTCTTGAAAGTTTTCTCAAAATCAACAAATAGTTGAAAGATAACATATTGACTGATTAAGGTCTTGCTTTTAGTGGCAATTGTTCTAGGAACTAGATGCATTGGTGTATTTGGAGGATACACATCGCTCTAGGCATTTTCCAAAGGGAAGGGTTGGTTTCAACAATATTTTCAGACTTTACGCTTTTCTAAATCCATTTTCGAACACTTGTTAGGAGTTAACAATGTCTGAGGCTTAAACTTGTTTAAGGCAATCCAATTTTTCTTTTTGTAATCATGGGGTGTGATGATTACTTTCTTTTCTTTACATTTTGGATCGGCTAGTTTCTTGTTTAACTTTTCCCTAGTGATTTCATCTGATTTCTTATCTTCCTCTGTGCACTCAGCGCAACTAGGTTTCTGTCTAGGTTTAAGGATTTCCTTGCCATCATAAAGAACCTTATGAGCATTTCTAGCATTTTTAATGACCTCTGGATTTGGTTCCTTGTGACAACCCGTACTTTCAGGTCATTTCTGACTACGATTCATGTCTCACACTTTCAACATTTATAGTAAACTTGGTTTACTTGTTTCAAATTCGCGTAACCTTGGAGGTTTAGCGGCGATTTCATGATCATGACATCACGTACATTTCATATGGACTATGATTAGTCTACATTTCATTGACATCATGTGCATCTCATTAGTACATTCATGACATTTCATTTCATATTTTCTGGCGTAATTTTATATTTAATAAACGATATCGCGTGAGTTATTATTTTAAATATTTAATCCATTACTTTCAAAAATGATCCCAACATATTTTTATACTTACATTTAGTTATATAAACTATATTTTTGAGTTTTACTAATGTTTTGAATTTATTCATTATATAAATCGTTAAAATTAAATTATTACGGCTTTTTCTTAAAAACATTCGATAATTATTTTATCACTCAAATTTCACAAGGAATGAATTTTTACAATTTTTATTATCTCATTACATTCTACTTTGGTCTATTAAAAATCTCTTTTACCTAAAAACTACCATTTACATTACAAGTTACTAATCTTAACATTTCACTTACACTTTTCCTTATAAATTACACAAGTATATGTACACAATACATTTTATAAAAAAAAAAAAAATATATTTTGAGGACAATATTCCCCTAAAATCCGGCCCTTAGGAAGGGTGGCATTTAATGTATGTTGAATTATTACTTTGATAGTATAAGATCACAATTTACCTTATTTTCATCATTTATCACCAAGAATTCTTCAAGTGTTAGAAATATTTCTCTCCTTCTTTTCTTCTCACTAGAACCGGTCAAGCATAAGGTCCAAGAAGAGATCATCAAGTTTTTCTATTTTCAAGTTTAGCACAATCTAGATCACACTCTTGTTTAGGTTTTGAAATAAAAACCTAGGGTGTTTAGGTTAATCCTTGGTTCTAATCACCTCATCATATCACTTGTAAGCATCTCATGTTTATTTTCATCTTACATATTCATTTCATACTCATCTCATCATTTTTGAGCAAAAACATGCAAGACTTGTGTTAGTTATACCATTTTTACTTTGATTTTTAGAGTTTTATATATATAGTCATCCTATAATTATCCCCTTGATATACTTTGGTCTTGATGATGTCTAGGAACCCATGACACCCTAAGAAGGTGTATGGTAGGATTAGATTAGCTTTGGAGTTGATTTGAAGGGATTTGAATAGGTTTTGTCCGAGAAAAACTATTTTCAATAACTATAAAATAGGTTCTGTCCTTGATTCGATTTTCTGGAAAATCCGACGGTAGGCACGACACTTTGGCCTTGATTTTTAGAAAATATACTTTAAAACGAATCCGTGGCCGCTTGAGCGGATAAAAACGGACTTATAACGAAGAAGTTATGGATTTTTGAAGTTTGACGACGAAAATTATATTTTTCAGAAATTTCAGCATACTATATTTATTTTGTCCGAGTCAAAATGAGCCTTAAGCTTCACAAATTATTTCGACTTGTCAAAAATATATTAGCTTACTTCAATCTGAAGCTAAGGACATATTAAGCATGAAACGCATTTGAAGCGACAAACATATGCACTTTTTCTTAAACTTGCGTAACTAATTTTACGCACACTATTAGCCAAAAACCACCATCTTTAACCCTTATTATCTTTGTGTCCGAGACCTTTTGAGCGAAAACTCACGAAGAAACTTTTAGATATTGATACAAACTTTCCAAAACAGTCGAGTTCGTTCTCTAACGATCGACGTACACCATTTCTGACTAGTTTTCCAAAGCCATTTTGGCAATTTCATGATTTTTAAACGACATTGTTTTGCCGAAAGTGGTAATTTCACCAAAAATCATTATAAAACCATTGTAGGATGACATTTTGGCGTAAAAACATGTAAAGTGATTTTGATTGGTCAAGACGTCAAAAGAGTATTTTTCGAGTAATATTTTCAAAAACCCGTAAATGGTATAAATAACATATGGAGTGCATGCATAACATTACATTGCAACTCATGACATATCATATCATTCATAATAGGTCATTTTCGAGATTCACGCTACATTTTGGTATACTCACTTTTGTCTTAGCATCATTGACCAAGTGAGTTTTCATATACTGCTTTTACTTGTTTCCATAAGTTTTGGGGAGATACATGCTCGATTATTTTCATTACATTCATGACTATTTGCAAATTATATGCTTATCGGCTGAATGTTTAGTCATGCAAATGATGTGCCATACTTAAATTTCCATATCATATTCATTGGACTAACGGTCTTGGTATATTCTTTGGTCTAACGGACTTGGCATATTCATTGGTCTAACGGTCTTGGTATATTCATTGGTCTAACGGTCTTGGTATATTCATTGAGCTAACGGTCTTGGTATATTCATGGACTAACGGTCTTGGAGCGATTTGAACCACACTCATATGTTTGGAACATAAACTACACACATTACTGGCGTGGGTTGTGAACACATAAGGTTGCAAGTTTTGTATGGGGACTTGGGCCGAGTGGATTTACAATGCCTTTGCTACATAAACGATTTCGATACATTGAGTTATGCATTATTATGTGAATTCATTGGACATCATATGTTTGGAACATAAACTACACACATTAAGTGGGTTGTGAACAATAGTGTTGCAAGTTTTGTATGGGGGACTTGGGCGAAGTGGATTTACAATGCCTTTGCTACATAAACGATTTTGAAAGTCTTTACATTTCAATGATTTACAATGCCTTTCTTGCATAAACGATTTTGAACGGCTTTTCATTTCAAAACAAACTCTATGAACTCACTCAACCTTTGTGTTGACACTTTTAGCATGTTTTATCTCGGTATCTAAGGTATACATTTCATGGCATGCATTTGGACACCTCATGGAGTCGTGGTGACGACGCGTCTCACTTGGGTTTCGTGCTTTAAAACATCGTTTAAATTGTAACAAACTTATTTCCGCACAAGTTGATTTTCATTTGGGACCTACTTTGTAAACTCGGATTATTTTATTAAATCAAACGATGTATTTTCCAAACGACACTTTAGGTCGTTCAATATGGCTTGTGATTGTGATGCTATGACGGTCAATCCCGAATTCCATTCATTGCCAAAAATGTGAGTAATTTGGGGTGTAATGATTGGTATCGAGCTTGATTATAGAGAACTAAGTTGCATCATTGACCCTAGACTATAACTACATCATCATAGCATCTCATCATTTCATCATAAGTGCGGGTTCACTTCACATGCGGTCATTCACATTACATTTTGAGTTATTCACTTTCATTTCACATCGATTGTCACATGGATGCCCTTAAATGCCCATCCCATTATCTTTTCCCCATACTCTAACGTGGAGAATTCCTTGTCATTCCCTATCACAATTTTTATATCGGTGATTCATCATCGATAACGGCGAATGCCGAGATAAGCGTTTAAGCAGGGGCGAAGTAAACTCTCACTCCTTCGTTTCACCATTAACATGTCGAGTTACACTTTATTCACACATTAAGTCTCTAAACCATCATACATTGAAGCACTTACAACACCTCATAACCCATCTTTTTGGAACCCGTCGATCATTTCGAAAAATAACTTCAAACTTATCGTTTCTTATCACATTTCTTTGAAGCGCTTATTATTAACATCGGATTTTGCTACGTCTCACACTTCCTCTTGTTTTGAAGAAGATATGGCGCCGAAGAAAGCCACACCGAAATGACCAAGCAATTCAAAAGTTGGTGAATGATAGCATTGCTAATGCTCTAAGAGTCGAAAAGGGAAAGCGGTGGCCGCCATTCTGAGGCCACTGCCGCTTCTTGAAGCGCTAGACTAGCTGCTCTGGTAATGCAGAGGATGGGGTTAAGAAATGTTAGTACAAAGATTTCAAAGTGGCGAACCCACCAAGTTTAGAGGACGGAAGGAGCTCACAATGATACGATGGTTTGAAAAGTTGGAATCCGTGTTTTGCTTTGTAACTGTCAGGATGATAGTAAGGTCAAATTTGCTCTGAGTACTTTACTTGATGGAGCATTGTCTTGGTGGAATTCATATGCTCAACCGATTGGAATGGAGAATGCTTTCAAGCTTACTTGGGAGCAATTCAAGAGTTTGGTGACTAAGAAGTTTTGTCCTCGAGCGGAGTGAAAAGTTGGAGGCGGAGTTCTATGAACTAGAAACTATTGGGTGTGATATTGACACTTACATTCGGAGATTCCAAGAATTGGCCGTGTTATGTCCATCTATGGTTCGGATAATGAGAAGCTCTGGAGGCTTTCATTGATGGACTTCACGAAATTATTCAAGGTGGCGTGACTTCGACCAAGCGATTGAGGAAGCTATTAGATTGTCTCAAAAGCTCATGGCCCAGGTAGTGAAGAGAGGTAAGTACACCAACACCAACCAAAACAACAACAACCCCAACAACCGCACCAACTACCACAATAACCAAAACAACAACGACGATAACCAACTCAACAACAACAAAAGAAAATGGGAAAATGACCAAGGAGGTTACAATAACAACAACCAAAACCGTAACACTAACCATCATCAACAACAGAATAGAGGGCAAAGAGGCGCAATGGTTTATGTTCTTGCCGCACCAATAGAAGCGAGAGGTTATCTGGAATCTACCCACTATGTAATCGATGTAAGTATCATCACACGGGACTTTGTCCTGTTAAGTGCTACAAGTGTCAAAAACTAGGACACAATGCCGGGAATTGTAGAGGCAAGACCATAGTTACGTGCTTCGGATGTGGGGAACAAGGACACTATCGAAGTCAATGTCCTCAAAACCAAGGTCAACAAGTCGAAGGTGCTCATGGGAATGTATATATGTTAGAAGGAGGAGGAGGCGCTCGTCAAGGTATCAACGACGCGGAAGGCTGAAGAAGTTCGGAAACTAACAGTCTTATTTCTCCTTATGTACTATGTTGTACTAATTTTATGTCTTCCATCGTATCCGAAACTTTATAACTTAACGATGTACTACTTTTGCTAAAGTACTCGTTGTAAAATATTCTCATCTATCGTACTTTATTTCCTTTCGATTCGATATCATTTACGAGGATTTTAATTCCTTTCTACTTTAACTATCATTTTAACGACACTTCTCCATGTCTTCTCTCCTCGATGTTCATCACAATTTTAACATCAGTTGACTCAACACCAAACATCATATGAGTCGATTAGTCCAAGCATTGATAGTTACTCTAAATTATACATAGCGATCACCTATGTCTAATTAGGGGAAGAATCATGCGATGAAGGGGAGTAGTAGGCTTATATGTGTAAACAATTGTCGAGCCAAATTTTCAAAAGATTTTCTTCAAACCACTTGTTTCTAGTTTGATCCGCGTGACAGTTCTTGTTTGATGAGTTGCAAAGATCGAGCTAGAAACAAGTTGTTACCTAAACCGATTTAGCCTAATCTCATGGCAGTTCTTGTTTGATGAGTTGTGAGATTAAGTAAAAATCGGTTACCTAAAAGTCTTTTGAGGGGTTTTGCTTTCGGGAATGAAAGTTTGCCATCAAACCCTAAACTTCGAGACTAACACGAACTGAATTCAGTGACTGAATTCCTTTTTGGATGGCGAATGTGACAACCGTACTTTGGTCATTTCTACGATTCATGTCTCACACTTTCAACATTTATAGTAAACTTGGTTTACTTGTTTCAAATTCGCGTAACCTTGGAGGTTTAGCGACGAATTCATGATCATGACATCACGTACATTTCATATGGACTATGATTAGTCTACATTTCATTGACATCATGTGCATCTCATTAGTACATTCATGACATTTCATTTCATATTTTACGCGTAATTTTTATATTTAATAATCTTTATCACGTGAGTTATTATTTTAAATATTTAATCCATTACTTTCAAAAATGATCCCAACATATTTTTATACTTACATTTAGTTATATAAACTATATTTTGAGTTTTACTAATGTTTTGAATTTATTCCGTATATAAATCGTTAAAATTAAATTATTACGGCGTTTTTCTTAAAAACATTACGATAATTATTTTATCACTCAAATTTCACAAGGAATGTATTTTTACAATTTTATTATCTCATTACATTCTACTTTGGTCTATTAAAAATCTCTTTTACCTAAAAACTACCATTTACATTACAAGTTACTAATCTTAACATTTCACTTACACTTTTCCTTATAAATTACACAAGTATATGTACACAATACATTTTTAAAAAAAAAAATATATATTTTGAGGACAATATTCCCCTAAAATCCGGCCCTTAGGAAGGGTGGCATTTAATGTATGTTGAATTATTACTTTGATAGTATAAGATCACAATTTACCTTATTTTCATCATTTATCACCAAGAATTCTTCAAGTGTTAGAAATATTTCTCTCCTTCTTTTCTTCTCACTAGAACCGATCAAGCATAAGGTCCAAGAAGAGATCATCAAGTTTTTCTATTTTCAAGTTTAGCACAATCTAGATCACACTCTTGTTTAGGTTTTGAAATAAAAACCTAGGGTGTTTAGGTTAATCCTTGGTTCTAATCACCTCATCATATCACTTGTAAGCATCTCATGTTTATTTTCATCTTACATATTCATTTCATACTCATCTCATCATTTTTGAGCAAAAACATGCAAGACTTGTGTTAGTTATACCATTTTTTACTTTGATTTTTAGAGTTTTATATATATAGTCATCCTATAATTATCCCCTTGATATACTTTGGTCTTGATGATGTCTAGGAACCCATGACACCCTAAGAAGGTGTATGGTAGGATTAGATTAGCTTTGGAGTTGATTTGAAGGGATTTGAATAGGTTTTGTCCGAGAAAAACTATTTTCAATAACTATAAAATAGGTTCTGTCCTTGATTCGATTTTCTGGAAAATCCGACGGTAGGCACGACACTTTGGCCTTGATTTTTAGAAAATATACTTTAAAACGAATCCGTGGCCGCTTGAGCGGATAAAAACGGACTTATAACGAAGAAGTTATGGATTTTTGAAGTTTGATCGAAAATTATATTTTCAAATTTCAGCATACTATATTTATTTTGTTCGAGTCAAAAATGAGCCTTAAGCTTCACAAATTATTTCGACTTCTCAAAAATATATTAGCTTACTTCAATACGAAGCTAAGGACATATTAAGCGTAGAAAACGGATTTGAAACGACAAAGATATGCACTTTTTCTTAAACTTGCCGTAACTAATTTTACGCACACTATTAGCCAAAAACCACCATCTTTAACCCTTATTATCTTTGTGTCCGAGACCTTTTGAGCGAAAACTCCTGAACTGAAACTTTTAGATATGGATACAAACTTTCCAAAACAGTCGAGTTAAGTTCTCTAACGATCGGCGTACACCATTTCGACTAGTTTTCCAAAGCCATTTTGGCAATTTCATGATTTTTCGGCGACATTGTTTTGCGACGAAAAGTGGTAATTTCACCATAAATCATTATAAAACCATTGTAGGATGACATTTTGACGTAAAACATGTAAAGTGATTTTTGATTGGTCAAGGCGTCAAAAGAGTATTTTTCGAGTAATATTTTCAAAAACCCGTAAATGGTATAAATAACATATGGAGTGCATGCATAACATTACATTGCAACTCATGACATATCATATCATTCATAATAGGTCATTTTCGAGATTCACGCTACATTTCGGTATACTCACTTTTGTCTTCGCATCATTGACCAAGTGAGTTTTCATAGCCCCTGCTTTTACTTGTTTCCATAAGCTGTTTTGGGGAGATACATGCTCGATTATTTTCATTACATTCATGAATATTTGCAAATTATATGCTTATCCGGCGAATGTTTAGTCATGCGAAATGCTGATATTGCCATACTTAGAATTTCCATATCATATTCATTGGACTAACGGTCTTGGTATATTCTTTGGTCTAACGGACTTGGCATATTCATTGGTCTAACGGTCTTGGTATATTCATTGGTCTAACGGTCTTGGTATATTCATTGAGCTACGGTCTTGGTATATTCATGGACTAACGGTCTTGGAACGATTTGAACCACACTCATATGTTTGGAACATAAACTACACACATTCTCGGCAAGGTGGGTTGTGAACACACGGTTGCAAGTTTTGTATGGGCGGGACTTGGGCCGGTGGATTTACAATGCCTTTGCTACATAAGCGATTCGATACATTGAGTTATGCATTATTATGTGAATTCATTGGACATCATATGTTTGGAACATAAACTACACACATTACGGCGGTGGGTTGTGAACACACAGGTTGCAAGTTTTGTATGGGGGACTTGGGCGGTGGATTTACAATGCCTTTGCTACATAAACGATTTTGAAAGTCTTTACATTTCAATGATTTACAATGCCTTTCTTTGCATAAGCGATTTTGAAAGGGCTTTTCATTTCAAAACAAACTCTATGAACTCACTCAACCTTTGTGTTGACACTTTTAGCATGTTTTATCTCGGTATCTAAGGTATACACTTCATGGCATGCATTTGGACACCTCATGGAGTCGGTGGTGACGCAGCGTCTCACTTGGGTTTCACGTGACTTTAAAACATCGTTAGAATTGTAACAAACTTATTTCCGCACAAGTTGATTTTCATTTGGGACCTACTTTGTAAACTTTGATTATTTTATTAAATCAAGCGATGTATTTTCCAAGCGACACTTTAGGTGGATTCAATATAGCTATGATTGTGATGCTATGGCCAATCCCGAGAATTCCATTCATTTGCAAAGCAAGTAATTTGGGGTGTGACATTCCTCAACAAGGGGAATGCTATGCTTATCGCTTAGGACTCTATGCTTAGTGATCATGTGAGCGTCATGAATGTGTTTCCTTGTACGTACAACTTATTTTCAAGCTTGTTTTCAAGGTTTTTAGATTAGAAAAATCATTCAAAAGTTTTGATTCCTTAGCAATGAATTCTTGCTTAAGCATTTTAACATTTTCTTGAAGTTCTTGTTTTTGCTTAGCAGGTTTTGAAAGTTTTTCTTGTAAGGAGTTTAACTCTTGTTTTAATACTTCTTCTTTAAACCTACTTTTTCTAATAGTTATATGCATTTGGTCATCCATTTCCTGCTCACGGGTGGTCAACTCAAATTTTGCACGTTGTTCATAAATAGCAACACGTTCTTTATAGGCATTCGTCTGGAGATAACTCATCGGGGGGCACATGCGGTGTATTCATCAAAAACATAGTCATTGTTGACTGCGCGAAGATGCATCACTTTATACAATTTCACTTTCACTTTGTTTCACATATTGATCATATGGGACAACATTGATATTACCATGTTTTCAATATTTGATTCAATAGTTTGATTGATTGTACTTTGTCATGCATCTTTTGTACATCGGCATCATCGTATAGTTTTAATACCTCTGAGATGAGTTTGTCTTTGGATGGGCCAGCTTGTGGTGAAGAAGAGACCTTGGGAGAAACCATTGGAGAAATGCTAGCCATAAAAATTGTGTGTGCATTAGGTCCATCATCCACATCAGAGTCGTATGCATCACAATCGGCTGACTTGAAAGCGTTGATGATTGTGACCTATCTCTCTGAATTGGTACGCTCATCCACATCGCATCATAGGTCTTGGCATTGCCCTCGAAGAAACAATAACTCCTCTTCATCCAACGGCACCATTATCCTTGGCTTTGTACAAGCGGCATCTTATCTCTTAAGTAATCGGCATTTTGTGGGCGTTTGGAGATGTGCGGTTCCTTGCAATGTGTCCCTCACCACCACGGTTATAGCATTTGATCGGCCCGTTTGACCTTGATTTCCATTTCTTCCTCGATTGATTACCAACATAACCTCTACCGGTTCCTCCTCTTCCTTGTCATCATATGTATCTTGTCTTTCTGGCGGTTGCACAACAATTTTCCCATCTCGGACGGTAGCTTGATTGTGTGGGTTAGAAGCTTTTCTGAGGTTGTTGTTGGTTTGTGGGAGAGAATTCATGTTTTGACTAATCGGAGAGCCAGTTGATTAATGAAGTTACCCACGTGTGCATCGACATCGGCTTGTTTGAACTTTGGATTGGGAATGAGTTTGTGAGTTCCATCACCCATGGGTATAACTTGTGAAGCTTTAGTGGTAATCCCAATGTTTGAGTAGAAGGCAGTTGAATCATTTGATGAGCTTCTCTCTCCTAGATTTGTTTTGAATTGTTCAAGAATCCTCTTTTCAAACATGGCATGTCTCTCATTCGGAAGAAGGAAGGCATAGAGCTGCTCATAGTTAGTATTCTTCAATCCTTTAGTGAGCTTCGTAGAAGTAACAAATTTGTGCCATTCGGGATTCATGTTGTTTACAAAATTTGAGTTCAAATTTGAATGTTGGGCATAGTCATTCTGATGTTCCTCATGTCATTCACTAACTTATGAAATCTCACATAGTACTCATAGACACTTTCATCTGGTTTCATCTTGAAGTGCTCAAATTCATCATACATATGTGATTCTCGGTCTTCAACAGTTAGCTTCGAACCAGAAAGAAGCATCTTGACATTATCCCATACAGCTTTTGCCTCGGTGTTATGATTGATAAGCTTGTAGATGTCCTTTGGTAGACCTTGCAGTATAATGTTGGAAGCTTCGGATATCGCATCGAATCTCTTTTTCTCCTTATCGTCAAGCTCATCATACATCTTTGGTCGGTCCATTCCGTAAATCAAAGTTCCATCTTGGCAGTATCAAGTATATCTCTAGTGGTTTCAACTCGGTAAGGTCCTTCATCAATGGATTTGAGAATGTTAACCCCATTTTCTTTTCCAAGACGACAATCGATTCATTGAGCCCAAGAGTCATAGTCGGATTCTGTCAAGCATGGGTGGACGAGTGTCGAACCGTACTGCTTGAACATCCTCGACATGCGTGGAGATGATTGTAGGAACGTTGGTAGACATGATGACAAGTTAAGCGAGATTTTATAACTCTATGATTAAACCGGGAAATAGATTCTTTCACGGGATTTTCTTGAATCAAGAGAAAACAGTATTTAAAGGAAATCACTCAAGTCGCTAGGAAAATTGTGAACCAAGTCGCTAAGTGCTAAGTAGCTAAAGTTCCAAGTCGTTATGTAACAACTCGCTACAATCCAAGTTAAGCTAACAAAATTTTGGCAACAATTAAGCTAAGCACCAAGTTAAGCTAAATATTCAAGTCGCTAAATAGCAACTCGCTAGGTACCAATTCGCTAACACCAAGTCGCTAACAATATAAAGTACAAGTCGCTAACTTCCACCAAGTCGCTACCGGTAGTGGAGATTCCACTACTTGTACTTGTTTAATGGAAACTTGTCTCACTAGGCAAGTCGCTAGGCCTAAGTAAGCTAACTCCATGGCAAACTGCAACTCGCTACCAAAATGTAAAGCAAGTCGCTAGCAAGAAAAGCTATCCGCAGATCAAGTAAGCTAGCTAGAAAACTTTACAAACACCACTTTTCAATCCAAAAACAACCCAACCAAGATGATTCAAGCTTACCAAATGAAAACCTAAACACTTGTGATGATTCTAAACACAAAAGTACTAACAAAATCCAAGCTTTAACACAAGAAATCAACCAAATGATGCAAAAACCACTAAACTTTTTCAAACTCAAAACCACCTAAAACCACTAGAAATCCAAAGATGTGTAAGATATGATCTAACCATGGCTCTTGATACCAATTGTAGGATATTGGATTTCACATACACATCAAACCATAACACAAAGTAGGTATAATTGGAATTCTAAAGAGAGAAAGTTAGAGGTTTAGGGAACTTTAGTGAGAGAAAGAAAATTCTTATTATGAGCTCCAACTCTCTACCTTGGAAGGTAGAGAGTATTTATAGTCTTACAATAAACGCCACACACAGCGTGGATCGGCATCTGATGGGTAAAGACCCGTCCGTCCTCCACGGTGTTACTAAACTAAATACTACTTAACATAAAAGTATTGTGACTACGAGCTTTCTAACGATTACATATACTTGAGGTGACCGACTCTTTAATACATGGAATTTCTAATTCCTAACAATTTTAGATGGAAAAACATTTGTGTAGGAACGCAGGTCCTTTGACATACTTTCCTTAATTAGTTTTAGGATAAGTGCACGAAATATTTGAAAATTGGTTTAGCGTAGCACTTTCCTTTCTTCAAGAGCGGGTTGCTATCTGAAATAATAGCAAGCCATTTGAATTGTGACATGTTTTAAAAAGAAATATTTACACCTTCTGCTCGAACTTCATCTATGGTCCCGTGCCATTATTGAATGAAATTTCTAAGACCAGATGTTATCGATACAGAAGACATGTCATGAGAAAACATTTTTTATTTTCTGATTTTTATGGGTTTTTGTTGGTTTTATAATTTTCTATTTTCTTTTTGTTGATTTTATATTTTTGTATTTTGTTTTTCTGATGAATATATACAAAGATAGAGTAGATGATATAGTTTAGGAAGATGATGATCTGATCAGGGATAAGTATATCGAACAGTCCCGTTGTAGAAGATAGAAGTCATCAACTCTTAAACATTCACCACCAAAGCTTCGAGGGCTCTTGAATCGAAGAAAGAAATTGAACCATCTGAAAGTGAGACTTTGGCAGCTTTCCCCCAAACCGAAGATCCTTTAGGAGGCGGTTGAAGCTCTATTACAAGCTTTCCTTAGCGGTGCCAGAGAAGCACACCACTATCATAAATCCCGCTGCTCCTTTTAAGAGCGATAATCGAGATTCTTCGTTCGGGGTTATATCATCAACAAGAACGAGGCGTATCATCCCACTCTTTAGATTTCTTCTCATATTTCATTACCACTGAAGTCTGAAGCTATGCATCCCCAACGAGTTGTCAAGAGACCACTTCCCCGGGTAGATGAATTGATGCAGGTCGGTCTCTTAGACTAGAGCTCACGAACCCGAATACACATACCCGTAGACAAAGAAACTTATACCATCGAAGTAGCAGATTAAGTCCAATAGCCAAAGAATAACCCGATGTATACTTTTCTCTCCCCCTGAAGAAAGTGTATGAAGCTCAAGAACCCGAAGTACCGGAATGCCCAAAGAGAGAATAACCGATAACATTGAAGAAGCGGACCGAATCACGATTATCTCTGTGGGTGACAATCTCTCGGATGTCAACACTGGAATAAGTGATTATATCTCGAATCAGCTGATTAAGCCCTCAAGTGAGACAAATTGGTGGCCCCCAATGTACACAATTCTCTCTCTCCCCCGATGATTGCGATAACATCGAGATCATCACACACTTGTGTACCTCTTATATCTTCAAAAACTTTCTCTAACATCACTTCCCCTACATAGTTGGAATAATAACACTAAACGCCTTGATGAGTAAAACCTTGAGTTTCTCTGCGGTCATGACATTCTCTTCCGGGATATCTTCAATCACTTAGAAGAATTAAGTTCATCAAGTTTATTCGCCATGAGTCAAACCTTGAGTTTCTCTGCGGTAATAACATTTGTCTTCCGGGATATCTTCAATTACTTAGAAGTATTAAGTTCATCAAGTTTACTCGCGTTTAGGTGCTTGTCTCCTTCCCCTTGGGTTTTGACACTTGAAATCTGTTGAGAAGATCGCAAAACATTATAAGTAATTTTGTTTTTCTGATGAATTATAAGCAAAACATTATAAGCAAAATAGCGAAATCTGTTGAGAAGATCGCTTGAAGTCTTTGTGAGAATCAACATCTTTGAATAATGTGAGCAAGTCTAATTGGGGATTAAATTTGACATTTCACTCTCCCCAATTAGTGCTCTCCCCTAAACCGACAATCTGTTTGATAAAAGCCTAGATTAAGAAGAAGTCTTTGGATAATCAAATGCAACTCGTCTTTAGTCTTCTAACATGCAACAAAAAATGTAGAACCGACTGTAGACTCGACCTTCTTTAAGATTGTCCAGTTGGGGAATAGAAATTCAGCATCTTCAACTCACCAAATGCATTCCCGTTAACTTATATGTAGCAAATCCCCTTCAATCAAATCCCTCCCAATCAAACAAGAACAAAAAGATGTTCATTAAGAAAATCAGCGCAGTTCTTACATGTAAAGATGACCCGATAAGAAGAAGCTCGGTTCTTACATGAGTTTGGAGCCGTTTGACCATATATTCTCAAATAACAATCAATCATGCAGTAGTTTCACACTTCTTCTCCCCCTCAAGACGAAGTTGCCATTCTTGACTAAATAAGTGAAATCATCCAAAAGTATTCTATTCACACTTCTCCCCCGCAAAATTAGCACCTGATGTCGCCATCGTCATTATAGTTGAGTAAGTGAAATAAGAAAACAATCAATGGTAGCCCGGTTTACTTGATAATCGAAAGCACATGGAAAAAGCATGAAGCATGTTGATGAGAATGGTCATAATAGAGAAGATTTCTCTTCTTCAGAAGATAAAGCGCACTGACACGTACACTTTTCTTTTCTTTGGAGAACGAGGCATGAAATGTTGTGTTCATACGTCATAATCTCTCTCTTTTAACACTCTCTTGGCAAAACATGTAATCAACCCCATTATCATTCAGTAGGCTCTTTGTAGTGACAACTGATGGAGAAAACCCAATATGATGAATTTGACCCTGAAGTAAACTAACCCGAACTCGTGACTTAAACTTGCACATATGTAACAAAGAGCGGTGTCGAGAATTCATGCCCATTTGAATCTCTAAGTACTCTATACTCTTCAATCAACCAACCATCAAGTAATAGACGTACATCACCTCTTAAAAATCCACAATTGAATGTGACACTGAGCACTACAACGTAACTCCTTTAAGTGATAGTTATTTTGTGGTGATAAGAGCCCAATTCCCCCAAGTGGTAAAAAGAAAAGGTAAAAGTCACCCAACAATAACTAGATTTCCAAGTCTTCGTTTTTGATAATAAGCTTGAACAAGGATCTTGAGTAATCTTCATCCATCCATCCCCGATACCTTCAGATACTAAGTACACTTGCCCGTGATATTTCACTTCAACCTCAAATAAATAATAGTGAATTAACGCCGTTATCACATCTTCTGTTTAAAAGCTCAAATCTAGCCTTCTTTTACGTTTTAAGTGAATTCTGATGATGGTTTCATCCTGACCATGGTTAAAAGTACATAACCCCGTAAAACCATGTAATAGCCAAACTGCCATGACGAATATCCAAACACACATCCAATTCATGAAGTACACCCTTTTATCCCTTCTTTGAAGAAGAAACCGTAGCACCGACATCGGATAAGATCGAGATACATTTTCTTTTCTCGGGATGAATCCATCAATACAGGATTTTACAATTCTATAGTTTAAACCGAGAAATAGTTTCTTTCGTGGGATTTTACAAAACCAAGAATAAACCGTAAGAAAGATCCGGAAATGCACTTTACTTTTACCAGGATGTTCCATTGTCACGAGATTTTACAAGTCTATGATTTAAACCGAGAAATAGTTTCTTTCGCGGGATTTTACAAAATCAAGACAAAACCGTAAACAATGTCAGCTTGAATGTGTTATGACAAATTCGGTTTTGGTGAATATATGTTTTAGGGGAACATGCAGTGGTTCATCAGCGGTTCATTATCCAACATCAACAAT
The DNA here is from genome assembly GCA_910596185.1 of Chrysanthemum makinoi. Classification (NCBI taxonomy): domain Eukaryota; kingdom Viridiplantae; phylum Streptophyta; class Magnoliopsida; order Asterales; family Asteraceae; genus Chrysanthemum; species Chrysanthemum makinoi. Next base: position 155,518,357 of record OU343223.1, on the reverse strand, counting down.
TCTTTACCAATATGTAGACAACTTCACAAACCATACTAAGTTGAGTAGTATACACTACTTTCCCCTGAGGTTGACCGTAATCATCAAAGTACACGTTTCTCCCCCATGATGGTTTTGAACTTTCGGAAGCATCATAACGTGTACGACCATTTGCACGAGAAGTTCTTGTCATAAGCAAACATCTTGAAAAAAATCATGACTGACGCAGACGATTCTTAGAAAGATTTTGATTAGACTGTGAAGTATCATTGACATTTTGTGGCGTCGAATATCTCATGAAAATTGCTGAAATTGAAGCTCCATTGATTCAACGGCTAAAAGTAATGACCACATATGGAGATAACGTCACTTCAATTTCGCATCAATAATACCGTACAAAAACCCCGTAGTCATTTTTCAGAATTTAGCTCAAGCCGTGAATGTATCCCTCCGTGAAATTATCAATAACCAAATATACCAACCCTTTTACCAATTAATTATCAAAACAAATGTATCAAAAAGTAAATTCTGATAACATTGTTTTGTTATAATCAGCATAATCCATTACTATCCAATCCAAAGTTTGTCTATTAACGAATAAAACACAAGTTCCAATCTAATGTCACATTTATATTGGCTCAACAAAACCATGCAAACCCATCACAAGTTTAGTCCAAACCAGCCCATATCTGTGATATTCAGATCCAATAAACCATAAAAATCATAAGCACCAATTAGCCCAATATGTTCAATCATCAGTTCACACATTTTCGTCCAAGTATTCACAACCCCAATCCAAAATATAATACTTGCTAGCCCTTTCCAAGATATTAACCGGTCTTGTGATATAACCCTAAATAGACTCACTTACCAAAACCTAAACTCACACACAATAAAACACGCCTACCACATAAGACGTTTTCTCTCTCATCACAACACCCATAATTTTTATCACATATCTGAACTCAACTAATCCAAATCTCATCACATCTCATTCTTTTCTATCACACATCTGATCTTATCAATATCATTTTAAACCTCAAATACGAATCTCACAACCTTAAACATAACGAACCATGATTATCTATTACAGCTCAAGACTGAATCAAGAAGGGTGAAGAGCTTCAAGATCCTTTGAAGGGTCTCGGGTAGGTTTCAATGTGTAATTGTTCTTGTTTTTGTTGTTTAAAACCGAATTAAAGAACGATTGAGACTGAGGTCTTGGTCTTTCTTATGATGTATTCGGATATTAAAGAGGAAGGCTCACTTCACATAGATCGATGATGATAATGATTTAATTGCAACAATCTTAAAAAGATTGCGTAAAAAATTGAGTCAATTTTGAGATCTTGAATGTCTTTGTTTCTATGTTGAGTCTTGGATATGAGATGGAGAATGAGTTGGGGTAAATTTGAGGTCGATGTTGGGTTGAATATGATGTAACATATGCTTTTCGGTTCATGTATTTTGCTCGAAGTTTGAACAAGGACCAGTGATGGAATATCCTGAGGTCGAGTCGTATATGGTAAATGGTCTTGAAGTCGTGGTCTTGAAGTCGTGGTCTTGTTTTGTCATTCTTCTACTTCCTTTCTGTACTTAAACCGTAGTCCTTGGGCAATTCGCTACCAATTTTGAGTCAAGTCGCTACCTAAAAGTGACAAGTCACTAGGTCTTGTTCTGTCACAAGTTGCTAACATGTATTTGACACACAAGTCGCTAACTTGTTAAATAACAAGTCGCTAGCACAACTCGCTACCCATATACAATGAATCTAGACAAACTTGTAAAGACAAGTCGCCACTGAAACAAGTCGCTAGATAGATTTTAAAGTTTTTCCGGCGAGTTATTCAGACCACTTTTCTGACCATCATCATACAAACCCAGATAATATGACTAGAAAACTGCTTCTTTTTAGCCCATTTGACTACAGTTTGGACCCATGTTAGACCTGTTGATGACCAATATTGACCACAGATATGACCCAAAACAGATATGTTGACAAGATAGCACTAAGACTTTTTTGGACCAAAGATACATAAGCAGTTTTTAAATCTGTTAACCAAAGTAGGAAAAAAACAATTTTCCGACCCAACAAAGTAGTTAAAACAGCTTCAAAACATATACAAAACCACAATAAATCATCAAAACACAAAAACCTTGGCTCTGGTACCAATTGTAGGATCGTAAATATTATTGTGTTATGATGATTCGGGTGGTCTTGGATGATGGAAATACACGTTTGCTATAGTTAGAGAGAAAGAGCTGAGAGGGAGTTTCTTGCTAGAGACTTGGTTCACAAAATGCAAGGTTAGATTAAAGAAAAGCTCCACCCCTTCCAAGGTTGGAAGGGGTATTATTTATACTTACAAACATAACGACCTCCTATCGGCCTGTGGATCAGGTATGCAGTGGGTAAAGACCCGTCCTTCCTCCACGGTGTTACACTAAACTATTCTACGCTACTGACTAACTAATTAACTACTAAATAACGTAACAAACGACAAATCTACGAGCTAACTTATGCTAGATAATATTTGGGGTGACCGACTCTTCACAATGGAATTTCCAATTCCTAACATTTATCAAAACCATTATTATTCTGTGACACTAGACTTAGTAATAATCCAACACACATAGCTCTTGGGACGACCTTGGCTTTACCGTTTACTACACTACACACGACCGGGTACACTGCCCGTTAGTGCACTAGGGTAGACCATAGGTATTGCGAGACACTATAAATTTAAGACCTGGTCAGTAAAACCTGCATCACCTTATACTTGTCAATGGTGCCATCGGCTTTCATCTTCTTCTTGAAGATCCATTTATAGCCTAGTGGTTTACAACCAGGAGGTAAATCCACGAGCTCCCAAGTACGATTTTGTAAAATAGAATCTATTTCACTTTTAATGGCTTCTTTCAATTGAGACCCTTCTGAGGAAGTAACTGCCTCTCGGTATGAATTAGGTTCATTTTCAACCATAAAAGAAACAAAATTGGGTCCAAACGATTTCTCGGTTCTTGCCCTTTTGCTTCTTCTAGGTTCAACCTCTTCTTCCTTAGTTTGATCTTGTCTCTCATCTTGGAGATCATTATCAGCTCTTGTTGTCTCTTATCAGAACAACATTATCACTTGATGTCTCTCATCATGAAGAACATCATCATTTAGTTGCCTCTCATCATGGACAACTGTATCATCTAGTCTAGATGAACATCCATTTTCCTCGGATAAATAAGGAAACACAGTTTCAAATAATGAAAGTTTTCCTTGATTCCATTATCGTATCTTTGTATATATTCATATTTTCTGAATCATATCCAAATAAATCATAAGCACTACTGTAACGAGCATATCACAAAATATACAATCCACAGTTTTAGGTCCAATATTTTGATCCTTGGGTGCCGGGACGATAGACACCCCACATTCGTAAGTACTTATAGGATGGCTTTCTTCCCATCCATAGTTCATAGAACTATCTTCTTTTCCTTACAGGGGATCTTATCTAAAAGATAAGTAGCCAATAAAACCGCTTCCCCCCACATGCCATGGCTTAAACCATGACTTTAACAACATGGCATAACCATATCTTTAAGGCACAATTCTTTTCTATCAACAATTATGTTGTGGTGTATATGGAGCAATAAATTTATGTCTTATTCCATGTTTAGAAGATACATGAAATGGAGACATATATTCACCTGTAATATCACTTCGAACCGCCTTGTTTTCGATAATAAGTTGATTCTTAACTTATTTGTATAGATCAATCTTGTCTATATCCTTACTCTCAAGTAAGTAAAAGTCACAATATTTTGTGCTACCATCAACAATTACGATGAAGTACCTAATTGCTACCTTAGTAGGCATCGATTCCAAATCACATAAAACTATGTGAATCAAGGGTTCGGTTAATTTTCGGTCAACCGAGTGAAAAGACAATCTTGTCAATTTGGCTTCAACATAAGTTTTACTTTTGTAATCCGTGTTCGTTTATTTAATTAAACAACGTATTGAGTTAAAATTAACATGTCCGAGTTGGCCATGCTATACATTCAAATGATCAAATAAGCTGGATTCATACTCATTTTTATTAAAAAAAAAATAATAATAAAAAATAAGATTCAGCTTAAACATTTAATGAAGGGCATAACCCGTACCGACCAAAATTTTGTTCAATGTTAACTCAATTTTATTTGATTAAAATAAAAATAAAGCCAAATTTATTAAGCAACCATCCAGACACAAGATTACTACGAATCTCTGGCACATACAACGTGTTGGTTCACTTAAGCTCTTTTCCACATGTGAATTTCAACATCACATTTCTTTTCCCTTGCTATTAGCAGTTATAGAGTTGCCCATAAATTGCATCTCTCCATTTTCTGCTACTTTAAAAGAGTTAACCAAACACCTATCATTATACTCATGACATGATGCCCAAGTGTTAATCCACCATTTTCTAATGTCGGATCCCGCCTTGGCAACAATTTTCATTTCATTCAGGCCATTTAACCCATAGTTATGGCACATAAAATCTGAATGCTTTAAAGCATCTACCGTATACATAACTCGAGTATCGGTCTCCCTTTCCTCAAGTTCGGGAGTAGTCCTTTAGATGTCACTCATGACATTCCGAACATTATGTTAATACGAGATTCCGTTATTAGTGTAACACTAAATTTGGAATAATTAACAACTTGCTATATCACAAAGTGTTTCTTAAAAAACACGATAACATCAATTTTTTTTAAAACACTATTGTTTTGTAAGATCCATTATACAAAACCGCTTTTAAACAAGTCTTTCGATTAAACAATTAAACAACATAGCAAATTACATAATGTTTTTAAACAAAAACAAATTTGTAATATGATTTTGTCAATCTTCTTTAACAATATCTTGATAGATCTGCATCACATGGTATAATTCTACAATGAAACTCGACAAGGTTTCAAAATAGATTTACTCTTTCAAAGAAACTCAACAAGGTTTCTATAGATCTACTTTCAAATGCATAAAGTTTCAAGAACTATATTTAGTTTATAATTAAACTCAACCTGATTTAAATAAGCTAAACAAGTCAAAGAAACTTTTCCACAAAATATGATAACAACTTGTATATTATCAGATTTTGTTTCAAACAAACTCATTTTAGTTTCAATAAACACATTCTAGTAATCTAATAAAATAACAACTTGTATTTTATGAGATTTGTTTCAAAGAAACTCCACTTAGTTTCAATGAATCTGATTTCATTATGATTTTTAACCATGTTAGTAACTAGCGCACCAATTACATTCACAAGATTCACTAGGGTCACAAATTATGTTACCATCAGTTAACTTGTGAATATTTAAACACAAAAAACAATTAAAAAACTGTTAAAACAATATGGTATCTAATAAACTCGACATGGTTTATGTAAACTTGTACCAAATATGATTCCGAGAAACACAAGCTTGGTTTTAATATCCAGATTTAAACAATAACATATGCAATAAACAAACTAAATAAATCAGTTTGAAAAGAAACTCGTCATGGTTTCAATATAAACTGATTCAATAAACTGTTTTAAAAATCGTTTATAAATCTGTTATACCAAATATGTTAATTAAAATTATGTTTAGTTATAAAACTGATTTTCAAAGAAACTCAATCTTGGTTTCAGCAGAAAAATAGTTTGTATAAAATCTGTTTAAATCAGATTTTAATAAAAAGTGTTTTAATTCTGTTACACAGAATCTGTTTTACGATTGTAGGGAAACGGTTACACTTTTATTAATAAAATCTAAATTACAATAGATAAAATTAACAAAATAAATTACGAGAAAATTAAATACAAAACAGAATGTAAGCAGATAAACGATAATTAAATAAAATAATAAAATAGTCAAAAGACTTACTTGATCACCAATAGAGATAAAAAAAGAAGCACTAAAAGCCGAGGCACGTGTTTTACATGCTTCCCTTAAAACAGATTCGCCGTCTGTTTCCCAGGGTACAACAGCCAAAATAGTAAGTTGTACTGTCGAACTTAACTAAACTGCCAGGAATTTCATCTTAAGAGATGCATATTCCTTACGTTGGAAATCAATAATACTTATTGATTTGATGTGTGAAAAACTTGTAGAATTAGGGCCTCTATTTATACACAATAGACTCCCTCTAAGTTTACCCATCCCACCGATGTGGGATTGAAAATAAACTACTTTTCCTCTTTAGGCATGGTACCGAATGCCTAACTTTGAGAACCGATATCTCATTCACATCAACTCTATTTTGGACACACAAAGGCTTATTGCGAAGCTCTCTTCGAGGAGAACGCGAACCTACAAACTATTACTCATATATGTGACACATAAATATAGATAATTGTGTCCAAAGTTGGTCAAAATTCACTTTTGCCAACCAATTTTCCAACATTTAATGAATGAACATGAATAACATTTTATATTCATTTTAGCTAAATGAACGAACATAAATAAAAGTCTTATCGGTTCATTTATTTTTGTGAACGTTCGATCATGCGTTCATTTATTTATTGATATTCGTCTATCGTATCTTTATCTTTTATACTTTTAACTTTATTTAAACAAAAAAACACTTATAAAATATAATATTATGTATATTTGAAATTTTAGGTTGATTTGTCTATGTCCATTTAATCATTTTTTTATGTTCGTTTAGTGGCTTAATGAACGAACAGAAACGGATATGAATAACCTTTTTTCCTTAATAAACAAACATGAATAAGAGAATTCGTCTGTTAAAACGACTGTGTTTGTTTACTTATTCGGTTAAAATTAAACTAACGAACATGAATAAAGATTTGTCTGTGTTCATTCTATTCGTTTAAGGCGTTTACAACTCTAAACTTAGGAATTTCAATCGAAATATTACTAGTGGTTTAATGATATGTAGGTGTAGCAACTAGAAACATACATATTGCAGTAATAGCAACAAAACGAAATTGGATCATAAGGCCAAAATGAATTATTAAGTAGCTAAGATGTCCCACTTTATTGTTTCATAAAGGGTTCAACACTAGTAAAACCCCTGTGAAACTCACAAGTCTCAATATTTACGTATGAGATGTAAAAGGAAATTAAGATTGAGTTGAGATGGTTGTGTTGTTGATTTCTTATGTTGAATGGTAAGGACTTTAAGGTGTGATTAAGAATCACGAGCTTTGGTAACACTTACAACAAATCATGTAGTTTGTGTTTATTATGTGAAATAGTATGTAAAGTGTGGAGAAGATTCTGAATCCGTTTTAGGGTGTGAATCCCACAAGGATGGTCAGACGGCTACAAAACAAGCCACATGTTGATCATTTAGTGTATAGACAAGAATGACAAGTGGCAACTCCTTCTTAGCTCGTACCAGGTCGTGCCCCTTCAAATATTCACGTTTATGTGTCTCCTATTTTCATATGTCACATAATATATCCTAACCGCTAGTGACAGTTCAAAGACAATTGTCTCGCATGTGTATTTGACACGGCTTGGGAGGCCTTCTGAGGCCATGCGTGGGTAGGAATGTGGTTGTACCTATAAAGTCTTGATAATGGTCCATGTTTAAATGTTTATGATGGGTTTGACTTTGGCGTGTGATTAATGGACTGTGCCATTATTAATAATTATATGCTATCAAGCCCCCTCCCCACCGGTCTAGTATTATAGCATGATCTAATGGTATGATGTTGGACTAATGATAGTGATTATTAGAACATTAAGTTGATTTTCCAACGATGATAAAGAGTCCCCAACCGATGCGTCGCTCCAAGCCAAAACCGCGGACATACAATTGTTGCGTAAAATGCCAAGTGTAGCCTAGCGAAGTATGACTCATAAAAGGGTAATGCAACATTTGATATTTGCGTGGGAAATGCAATTTTTTTAAATGATTTGAATTAAGTCAATCAGCCGTTTAGCGTGATGTCAGCAGTACACGCATCTTCCAGGGCGTGAATAACAAGCACGTTATGTGGACCTGTTGGTCCAACGGACTGTTTTCAAGTGTAATCCACTAATCCTAATTTTATCTTGCTTAAATAGGGATGAGAAGTTAAAGATTCACTTCTCTCTTTTCAAAGAAAAAGATTCTTCACTTTCTCTTGTTTTTTTGGCATCATTTTTTCGTCTAAGTATGATCAAGATTACTCGTCCTCTTCCTTCTTGTTCAGACAAAAAAAGCCTTTGCACCATATTTTTACATGTCTTGTAGTGAGAACGCCATGGTCCATGATATCCTAAGTTGGGTTAAGGTTACAAAGTACAATAATTTTGTAAAGCAATATCCGTGGATTATGCAGTTCCTTCCTCATGTGCCTGAGGGTAATGAGAGGTCTAATAGGCCATCACACACTGCCACACAAAATGTGGCGACCTTCTATCTAGAGTATGCCCGTGATTTTTAATTTTAGGAACCCTTTGCACCCTTTCTATTTTAACATTTTAGACTTTTATGATATTGCCTTTTCTCAAATGCATCTTGTGGGAATCAAATCTTGAATCGTATATCTTAGCCTGCTTTGAGTTGAATGCCCCACTCAGTTTTCTTGTATTTAGGCAAGTTTCTGCCTTCGAAAGCATGGGTTATGGTGGTCTATTGAAAATTAGTTCAAACATTACCATAGTTTTTCCATAGTCGGTCTACAAAGGGTTGTCTGTTGGCCTAAGAAATGGATATGTATACTGTCGATGAATCCGTTTTGCTACGAGTTAGCTATTTTAGGTGGAGCAACAGGGTTTGGCCTGAACTAGAGGAGTCGCCACGTGCTCTTCCTGGTGACAAGTGTACCATGTTAAATCGCTTAACTAATATGGAGCTGTATGGTAGACCTATGTTGGAGGGTGCTTTAATGCATGCCAACTTAAGTCAGTAGTGGGAACCTGGGATGTTTGCGTGATTATGCGAGATGGCGAGGGTGAGACTTGTGTCCCATATCTATGTTCTTATGCATGACTTAAGTGTTATTGCCAGACTAACCAACCATTTTGTTTTTAATAGTAGTAATGGATGTCCTTGCTCTTATTGGCAATTCGGATGATGAGGGTATTGATGTGGCCTCAGAGCCAGTTATTCCTCCAGTGAAACTCTATGCTAAAGGTATGCTTGTTCCTCCTCCACCTATGCTTGAGGGTGATCATGTGATGGAGGACGCAAAATATGATGCTCCATTGTCTAAGCGACTAGTGAGGAAGAGGGGTCGACCTGCTAATGAGGTTGGTGTAAGTGAGGTAGGGGTAGTGGAATAGCTGCAACTGGTGATAAATCTATCCCTTCATCTACTACTCATATGCCCAAGGATGTTACCCCATTAATGACTGTGTACCCAATTGCAGATGATGATGAGGAAATTAAAGGAACTGCTGGTGGTAAGGTTGGCCTGACATCTGGGTCGAGACCAACTAAGAAGAAAAAGTATGCAAATAGGGCGAAGGATAACTCTGATGAGCCTAACAATGCTCAGGATGGTGAAGTTATCATCTTGTGCTCTTAACTTTTGACTTCATTTTTTATTCCAAGTATTCATTGCCTGAGATATTTTATGAATCTTGTCAGGGGGTGACACTAGCCATGGCAAGAATGTTATGTCAAGCAAAAAATTAAGTCAATGGTGAGGGTGACAAGACTGTATCCACCCCTTAGGATGAAGTACCCACAACTATTTATGGACCTGATATGCCTGGGTTTTTAGCACTTGTTTGAAGTTGAAGGATATGTGCTGAGTGACCCTTCAGCTCGATCATATTGTGAATTGATTATGCTCCCTGCTCGTTGGGCAAAATTCCCTAGAGCTAATCTTGCTAACAGCCTTGCTTCCCTTAACCAAGGACTTTGTCACATTGTTATTGAGTACGCGTATCTCAAAGAAAAAGCGATGTTTTGTCACAAAGCTTGCGGTAAGAGAACCGCTTGAAGAATATTGTTCAAGGTGCTAAGCCAAACAGATTGAGGCTAGAAGCCCATGCGAAGAGGCCAATGAAGCTGAGGCTGAGAGGAAGCATCAGGGGGAGATGGCTGCAGTGAAGGAGTGTGTTGCCAAGCTTGAGAATGATCTTAAGATTATGAATGAGGATCTGGGTTTGGTTGTTAAGACCAATGCTATGAACTACGAGCGTGTAAAATTTTACATGTTTGAAAAGGAGAAGCTTGTTGAGGATATACCTGAGATTTTCAAGAATTTGCTATGCTCACATGAGTTTGCTTTGGATTTTGCTGCTGTAAAGAAGCATGCTATAGCTTTTGGTTCTCACAAACTGTCCATGAAGATCCTGAAGAAGCTTCCGACCGTGCATGTTGAAGAATTAAAGTTGGATGCTGATGTTGAGAAACGATTTAGTGAGGAGGCAGCTAAATTGAGCCAAAAGGCATGGCCTTATTTGTTGGATCTTGTTGAGAAGAAAGACTGATATGCCAAAGATCTTTTGGCCATCCGTCCTACCCCTAGAGTCACTAAGGCGTGCTCTTCCTATGTACCTTGATCATCTTTTTTGTGAAGCTTTAACTTTTTTGGCCGTTGTTAGGCCTTAAATCAATGTGTTAAGAAAACATCTTTATTTTGGTACCCGATAGGTAAAAAGACATCTTTGTGGAATAGTTTAAGTAGGTAGGCTTGGTGTGCATCAAGTCATTTTTTGGTACTGTTGCTAGGAACCGGTGAAATTGACCCTGAAATGTATCAAGGCATAGATGTTCCAGGTTCATGTTGGCCTGGAATTTTGTCAATCATGGTGTTTTGCCTTGATTGCCTAATGAAATTA
>OU343223.1:155448957-155507505 GCA_910596185.1 Chrysanthemum makinoi | reverse complement strand
GACCATTTTGCAATGTGAATTAGGGTGTACATTATTTTGAAACATGTTAGAATTCACCATTTTATTTCTATGGACTTCCCTTCTCCCAACATGATAGTCACAATAAACATGTAAATGATCAAAACTACCATAGATAGCATACGCTTATTGTACATCACAAAATCACTACCTAGTTGTTGAGATTTAACATGATTCCAACTCCTCCGTTACCCCTAGGAGTTGTAGGCTGTTCCTATACATCTCACATACCTTCTACAGTTGATCTAGGTTTATTAACGGTTTCCTAGGTTCCTCTGCAATAGTATTAACAACTTTTGGGATAGAAGCCTCTACATTCTTTTTAACATTCTCATCAACAAATGTGAGTCACTAGCACTCTCAAAAACATCATTATCCTCGCTTAATCTCTTCCTCACTTTCACCATTGTGTCCTTTAAAGGACCATATTTACGCTCAAGGTTCGAAACTCTTCTAAGCCTGTATGAGCTAAGTCTATACCTGGAGGCCATGGAACACCTCTTAGTGGTGGAAGCCAGTGTTATAACCCATACTAGACTTAACTTTACTATATATTTGAGCATTCCAAATTTTATCAATTAACTTAGACTGATGATAACATGTGTCTAAAGTTAAATTGACATTTTCATTTTCTTTTGAAGTTTTTCAAGCTCCTTTTGGTATGCTTCATTCCACGGTGTTGTATGTTCTACCTCTCTTCTAAGAAGAATCATATCATTATATTTTGACTCATTTTCTTGATAGTGCTCTAGTTGTTTTTCTAGTACAACTATAGCTCTCCTAAGGTTAGACATAGGTATAATTAGCAAGATATAACTCTTGTCTTTCATTAGAATATAAATCATTAAGCCTTTCAACTTCTCTAAGTCCTACATGTTTTAGAACAACTTTCAAAGTTTTGTACCTGAGTCGAGAGAAAGCCATAAGAGCAAATTCAAGAGCAACAAGAGCAAAGATCGTAATGTTCTTCTTCTTTATCATCAGCCATGAAACTCCAATCATAGCTCACACCATCAATAGCCAACATTGCCTTTGGTTCTTCCACGTTGGTTCCTTCTTTGCTTGTACCAAGTTGACAATTTGTCCTTGGTCTTTAATCTTCTACATTCTCCTAGCAAATGTCCAAACTTGTGGCGCTTAAAGCACTCCACTTTCTTCTTATCAAAGCTCTCAAGTTTCACTCCCATTGGTGTGAATAGACTTGCCAGTCTTCTTGTAGAATTTCCTAGCCCTCATGCTAAGAAGAGCTATATGCCATTTTATATCCATCTCTTCCAAGTCATCTTCGTCAATTTGCTCTATGTCTTCATGAGTTAAGACAGAGCCATCTACTTGAGTAGAGATGAAAGCATAAAAGGTAGGATCTCCAATACTAGCAACCTTCTTCTTTGAACCCTCGGTGGTAACATTAACATTACTTGAAACTTTAGAACCAAAGAATGGCAACATCATCATCACGTATCTTGAATCATCACGTCCAAGGTTGACAACAATGCCTACTACTAGAGCTTGTACCAAAGTTTCATGCCTTCTTCAACCTGTGCTCAATAAGTTTGAAGTTGTTGTAAAGGTCATTGAGCTTCATTGTTTCTTATGTCGATTTGTTTTCCTGACATACATTAGTTCAAACTCTTAAGGCAAACTTCTTAGAAACTTCAAATTGAGGTCTTCCTTTTCTACCTGCAACACAACGGTTATTGTAACAATCTTCTGGAGTTTGGTAAAGATGCTATCAAGTGAGTCATTGCTTGAAGCAGAGAAATTTTCATAACTTTGCTTCAACAATGTCTTTTGTGTCTTCTTTGTAGCATCATTACCACCAAACACCGAGCAAATATCTTCAAACAGCTTCTTTAGCAGTCATGTGTGCTTCTTGAATGCAATGATCACGATCTCTATGAAGAGTCATCGCAACAAACTTCTGGGCAATACCTGTGAAATGTCTCACGAAGAAAGAATCCCAGTTTGAATGATCTCCCAAAGAGCATAATCCTTAATGAGAAAGTATTGCTCAATCAAGATCTCCACATCTCAAACTCATTAAGTTTGAGCTTAGGTAGCCTTGGTGTGGAAGAGTTGGACCGTTGTTTTCCATCTCTATTAAATTGAGTGAGTAGGTTAAGCTTATTCCTTGGATCTTCTAAAACAAAATATCGTAACCATTGCTCTGATACCACTTGATGGATCTGGACACACACCTTGTGTCAATGATATTTTGTATGATATTATATGTAAACACAGATTAAACACAAAACTTGAGCTCCAATATTATTGATGAATAATACGAGTGATCTTGCTTATCACTAGGGTTACACCTTGAAGCTTTTGTGAGTAATAATGAGGTAATTAGACAAGTACCTAAGACAATGACCTAGAATCTCCTTTTATACAACAAGGAGTCCTTTACAAGATAAGTATAAAGCTAACATTATAGAATATACACAAGATCTATTCTATACTTATCTAAATGCTTCTCTAATCATTATCCAATAGCAAATGGTAATAATGTACCAACAGTGGTATCGCTTCCCGCTAGTATTAATCCGAAAGCAAAGTAAACCACAACTATCCGTGGTAACGGATTATTCCCAACAATAGTTAACAACTAGGTTTCATTAGATCTAAGCAAACACTATATTAAATTAGCTAGACATGAAAAAAGATAATGAAACAAGTAAACCTAATTAAGCATGAATTAAACATAATGATAGATTGGATGAAGAGACTTATCTCTTAATGAATGAAGGTGTTAAAACCCTAAGTCTACATAAAAAACCTAAAAATTCATTCATACAAACGTTTCTCCAAGTGTGTACTTAATGCGAAAATTCTAAAACTATACATAGGATTACACATGCGATGACGCACTTTATAATTGTGACCACGCTAAGTCGCCGCAAATTAGGGTTTTGTCTCTTCCAAGTTAGTCTTGTGAAGGGTCACTTTATGCCTTCGAGACGCCGGCCATGATGCTCGACCGCCGGCCATTGATTTTCTTAGGCCATCACCTTATAATTTCCACAGAGAATTCTAGCTTGTTGGGATTGCTCCTAACACGTAAATGGAACGACATTTACGGGATTACATTATCTATCTTATTTAGCCAAAACACATGGACTAGTTAGGTAATATTGTAATAGTTATGTTGTGTTAGACTATAAATACCCCTCTATACTTTCATGGAGGGGTGAGACTCTTTGTGTAATTTCTCTTTTACTTGTCAATAAACGGATAGTATTTCCCTCTCTCTCTAACAATGAAGATGGTGTTCTTCCATATTCCCCGACCTCGCGAATCACCATATCAATCCATACAACGATCCTATAAGTGGCATCAGAGCCAAGGTTTTATTACTAAGGTTGATTTGTGTGATCTTGTATCTTGTCAAAAAATCATATTTTTAAAACTGTTTTACTAGTTTTATGAATCAAAAATTTTTCTTATTCTTCTTTGGTAATTAAGAGTTTATAAACGTGGTTTTTATTTGTATCCTATGGTCAAAATATGTCATGTTCTTTATTTGTTGGTTTTCACAAATTGTTGTGTCTCATTATTGTCCAATAATGCTTTTGATAAGTTATAGTATTTCTTGACATTTTTGTACCAACCGCGAAGTTTATTGGTCAAGATGTGGTCAAACCGGCATAAAGTAAAGGTTTTTATTAGCTTTTCTAGGTTCTTGGAAGATGATCGGAATCTTGGTCGAAAATGTCGCCGAGCTAAAGTCAAAGGGTCAAAACCCTTTTCTTACTTAATAAGGGATTTCTTACGAATTTCTTGGAAAGAAATTCATAAACCCTTATGTTACTTAACAAGACCTGTCTTTACTAATAAAGTTTTTACTTAGTAAAGCAAGTTACTTAACAAAAATGAGCTATTACTTAATAAGGCCCTTGTTTTGCACCAAGTTGGTTTCTTAATAAGGTGTTTTTACGATAAGCAAGATTATGACCAAGAAAGTTTTACATTTAACAAGACGGGTTACTTAACAAGAAAATTTTACGAGCAAGTTTTACTAATAAGCATGTGTTATTCATAAACCGCCAAATGTCCAACCTTATTCAGAATGAGAGAAAAGATTTACTTAATAAAGAAAATCTTATTCAAAACGTACAAGACCATGACCAAAAAAAAACCTTTATACCAAACTCAAACGACCTCAGTGTATATCACATCATCAGTCTCATACTTGAACCAAAACGAAATAACTCGACTGAGTTCATACTTATTCCAAGAAGACCACAACCACGTCCTAAACATGTCCATAAACAATAACAAAAACCTATTCTAAGACACAACCAAACCCTCACATACACTCCCCAACTCTCAATCGATCGTCTATCAAGAATCAAAATTGAAAAATAAATGGTTTTATGATCTCAGTTCTTCTATTCTTCTGGATTGAAAATGTTTATCGACCTCAAGGTCATCAACATAAGGGAAAACTCATCATTGATCATTGTTGAAGTCTTAACTTCAGCTTGATATCCAAATTAAAGATAGACACACAACAATTATGTTATTATCTATCTTTGCTTCATTATAATACACAACAACTCATAACATCTATCCCTACCTTAGACCTCTTATATGAGATCTTGAAGCCTCGCCTTGTGCTCGAACAGTTTTAATCAAACCATGGAAGGTGAGCGGTGTTTGTGTGGGGTGTTGGTGATTGCAGTTGTTGCTTGTGCTTATGTGTTGAAGGACGTATAAGGTTGTGTATTGATATATCTTAGGTTGAAATGAGATGGAGAAATTTTTGTTGCTGCGTCTCTTCACAAGACAGAGAAGATAGGGGCGGATGACAAAGTGATTAGGGTTTACAAATGTTACTATGAATTAGAGCAATGATTATATATGTATTGAGGTTACTGCTAGGTTTAGTAGAAGGATTTGAACTGGGTATTGTAGCTTAAGGACTGGACTAGGCTATTAGGTTTTATATATGTTTGTTGGGCCAAATTATTTAATCTAAATGTGGGCTGAATTCTTGTATGTTCTATTGGACTCATTGATATCTAAATATTGGTCATGGGTTAATCAATATTTATGGTTCGGCCTAATTAAATTGTTAAGTTGAGTCAATTTTTCCAAATATTTGGATTATTGATTATTGTTGGGGTTTTAAGTGACAAAATGACTAATTTTCACGGGGATACATTTTTGACAAGATCGGGATAAAACCATTATCATAGTTCATTTTAACCAAGTAACGAAGGCTAGTTTTTGGGAATTTAACCGCAAGATGTGACTACGGCGTGAATTCATTATTATTTATTTGAGGTTGAAGTGGAACATCATGGATGCGTGTACTTAGTATCTGAAGATATCAGGGTTGGTTGGATGCATGATTCTTCAAGATCTTTGTATGAGCTTTTAACCGCTACGAATGACAAAGACTTGAGTTGTCTAGTTATACCTGATGTAAGGAGTTACGTTGTTGTGCTCACAGTATAACTATTACTTTTAAGGAGTTACGTTGTTGTGCAAGTTTAGTTTACCTTTTCGATCCTGTTAATCAACCCGGTAAGGAAAAGGGTTCTTCGTCTGACAATAGTGCAAGTTTAAGTCACAAGTTCGGTTATTTTACTTCAAATTCAAGTTCATCATATTAAGATCTCTCCATCGGTAGCCACTACAAAGATCCGTTAGAATGATAATGGGGTGGTAAAGAGTTAGAGAGGAGTATAAACAGTAGAGAAGTTTTATCAAGAGTTGACTCTCATGAGATGTTTATGGTACTTCACACTTGTTCGATTAATTGGACATACATGGTTGCGCTGTCTCCAATTTAACTATCAACAACATGTGGTGTATGTTTCATTCATTGAAAACTCGGGGGAAGAGAGTGTATGTGGTCTTTGCTTCTTTGATGTTTTTTCAAAAACCCTTTCCTTCATGAGTTTTTGTAATTGGGGAAGAAATGAGATGATATGTGGTTCAAACGCCTTACTTCGGTGTTATCGTCTCAACTTTCATGGGTTATCTTGTGTGAATTTACCTACATATGATGTCTTAACCGCATTATGATGCCTCACACACGGTCATGTTATCGAGTAATTACATATTCACAGGTAATTATTATTCCAATAGACCGCAACAATCAAGGGGAAGTTGTTTTATTTCGTCTTTCGTGGTTTGTTTGGTGTGTAGCATCTACCTACGCGGAAAAGATCTTGTTGATTTATTGCATGTTACCCTGAACGGATTTTCTAGATTGGTACCTTGATTACGTAACAAGACATTTACCGGTGTGGTTTACTGCTCATCTACAAATTCACTGCGCATTGAAAACTTCAAAAGTTAGAAGAAATGTCTACTACATCAAAGTTTCGAATCCGCTGAAGACGGTTGTCAGTTTGGGAGTAAGTTGATTTAGAAACTTCACCAAAAAGAAGTGTACGGAGAAGCTGCTAAAGACATGCAACATGAATTGGAGGGAAGTTAATCCAATTCATGCCTATTACATCATTTTCCTACAAGTGAAGAAAAATTTCTCAAGTCGAGGTACAAGATGAAGATAAGAGCGCCAATTGTCTTCATCCTCAGCATTTGAAGAGCTTATAAAGACCTTTCTTTATTTGTTTCTTGTACTTGTAGGAAATGTTGTAAGTAATCCCTTATGTCGTCCCATTGGAGGAAGATTGTTAGGATTTCTCCAAACACGTAAATGGAACGACATTTACGGGATTGCATTATCTATCTTATTTAGCCAAAACACATGGACTAGTTAGGTAATATTGTAATAGTTATGTTGTGTTAGGTTATAAATACCCCTCCATACTTCCATGGAGGGGTGAGACTCTTTGTGTAATTTCTCTTTTACTTATCAATAAACACATAGTATTTCCCTTCTCTCTTTACTTTCTCTCTCTAACAATGAAGATGGTGTTCTTCCATCTTCCCGACCTCCGAATCACCATATCAACCCATACAACGATCTTATATAACTCCCTCACAACGAAGTTTTACAATCCTCCTAGGCATGTACTTAATCGCTGTAGTGTAGTATAGGTAAGATACAATGGATTGATCGCTCTCTAGGGAATAGTGTTGGGAAGGTGAGATATATGACGAATAGATCTAAGGTGAGGGATGATTCTTTTTATCTTTTTATATTTTATAAAGCAATTAAAATCTCAATTGGATTGGGTTTTGGTCATCAACTTCTTAAATCTATTAATTAAAGCTAATAATTAAACTAGATGACAAGTAAATTAAATGAGAGATTCAAATGATAGGTAAAAACGTGTTCACTTAGATTTCCCTACTCCCTAGTTATCTCTTATTGATTAGTCGAATTGCCACATCCTTGTTTAATTTGTGTGTTGTATTCCTAGGGTCGTAGGGAGGTGCCAAATGCCCTAATTCTATGAATGTATTGATAAACAATGCAGTTCAAGCAATAAACACAACGAGAAGTCTACTAGTGCACTCTAGGACATGAATATGTTTTTTTAGGACGTTCAAGCTCACAACACTAAAGGAAGAAGCAAGTTTGCCTAACCTAACGTGTAACAACCACTTAAACAAGAGACGACAATCAATAGTTAACAACTAAGTTTCATTAGATCTAAGCAAACACTATATTAAATTAGCTAGACATGAAAAAGATTATAAAACAAGTAAACATAATTAAGCATGAATTAAACATAATGATAGATTGGATTAAGAGACTTATCTCTTAATGAATGAGGGTGTTAAAACCCTAAGTCTACTATAAAAAACTAAAAATTCGTACACCAACTTTCTCTCCAAGTGTACCCACTTAATGCTGAAAATTCTAAAAGTATATATAGGATTACACATGCGACGACGTCACTTTATAATTGTGACGCCGTCAAGTCACCTGGCATTAAGGTTTCGCTCTTCCAAGTCAATATTGTGACGGTGTCGCTTTATGCCTTCAAACGCCGTCCAGATGCTCCGACGCCGCCTCTCATTGATTTTCTTAGGCCGTCACCTTATAATTTCCACAGAGAATTTCAACTCCCTTAACAAGTGGCGTCGCTTGTTATTTCTTCAACTTTTCACCGAGGCGTCTCTAGTAAAATCAGGCGCTTTTGATACTTTCATTTGCAGTGACGTCACCCCTTGTAGGTTGTGACGCTGCCCGGTGCCTTTTCAGACTTTTCATGACTTGGTCATTTTCTTCACATTTTCATCCCTTTCCATCCAAATATGCATGATTTCCAGCTTTTTCTTCTAAAGTACCTAAAAAGTGTAAAGGAACGATTTTAGGCAATATTTGATCATAAACACATTAGTTTAGGGCTTAAATGACTCCCTAAAAACGTAAATTTTAAATCTTTATCATACGTACAAACCTTCTAACATCCGCAGTTCCATTCCTTAAGCTTTAATCCAAGCATAGTATCTTCCCAAGAACCTAAAAAACATTGGTAACTATAACAAGTAGTTTATTGCTTAGTAAGTAGCTAGGTTAGTACATGATTAATACTTCAATTCACACATATGTAATATAAAACATTATACACTAATAATAACATATAAACTATCAAGTCTTGCATTCAACACTATAACTAGTAATAAGCTCTATAAACACATATGTATAACACATATATGATACATAAGTATCATAACACATACCTTGGCCTTTCTATAATCATGTTTACTACTAACTCCATCGACTAATCAACTCTCTTAGCTCCGACTCACTTTTAAGCAACTATAACCAATCCTAGCACTTTGTCCACAATCAAATGATATGCAAACAATTACATATTAGCACATAATAACCATAGATACTTACCATAGCTTCCAAATCTAAGTTACCAAATACCAACATCATCATCCTCTTCCAAAAGCTACCTATACCAAAATCTTCATAAACATAGACACACAAACAAGCCACTATAACAATGGTTTATATAACCATTAGCTTATTTCTTAACACTCATAAATTATCACATAATCATACATGATGAAGAACTCGTGAAATTATTAACTTAAATGCCATATAAAATTCATTCCATGATTGATATGACCCTTAATTAGTTTAAAATGCCTTTTTACCCAATTCCCTATATTAGGTTCATAAACCCTAATTCTTAAATTGCCAATTAACACTAATTAGCCTTCACATACTTGTGATAGTCATTGCTAGGAACATATCCCTTGAATTATCCTCTTTAATCATCTTCAAAATCTATGTTCCCCCTCTTTCTTATTTTCTTCTTCTTGGTTTCTCACCTCCATACACATACATTCAATAACTCGAAATATCCAGAGTTGTGATATATATCTCAAAGAGTGGTGACTCAAAGAAAAAGGCATTTTAGTCATTCTTCTTGGCCGACTTAACCAAGACGTCAGATATTATCCCCGATACTGTATCCATGCTATTTCGACTATACTCCATATTCACCATCTTGGATACGCTGTATCCGAGCTTATCTTAATATGTTATATTTATAACCTCCAATACGTTGTATTGGAGCTAGAACATTTATTCACGGTTAATTCATCTAAGGTCATACCCCATTTGAAAATGGTTTTCGGGTGTAACATCGTGATTTACCTAACTCGCACACATCCACCTTAGAGAAGTAAAACATCTAGGTGGATCGTGAACTTAACTTATTTTCATGTCTTTATTTTAATTTACCTAAGGAAAGCTTTCAGAAGCTATGGAAACAAAATATTATAATATTTCTACAAATATGCAATAACAAATTACAGCGCTTTCCAGACATCTAACTGTCTATTTTTCACTATTCATTGAAAGCAACATTTACTATGCGTAAATTCGACTTTGTGAACTATCTCATGACAAATAAAATGTGCCTAAAAGGTCAAACAAACAAGGTTGACAATCAGCTAACCTAATTGCTTAAAAATAGGATTCAAGTCTTACTATACAAAAATAAGTAATTCTCTTTCTAACCAGTGATTCATACCCTTGTTATGTAGCAAGCAACTGGAAGATAGACGATTAAAAATATGACTATAAAAGTGCACTATAACACATAAAAATAAGTACTTATCTGTTACATAAACTTGAAACAAGTTTTCTACAAACAATATCTAGAAGTCTTAAACCTAGATCGCTTGACAAAAATAGGTTACATAGCCATGTTGTACATTCTTCATATTTAATTGATCACTAAGTATAAGCAATGGAAAAATGTTAATTTCATTAAGTATCAAGGGCAAAGCATCATGATCATCATAAATCTGACATATAATAAAGTAACTGAACTTTAGTTTCATTAAGGATCAACAAAAAACATCCTGATTACCATACATACTTAGTCTAAGCACAATCGCACACAATAAATTTACTAAATTGTTAATTTCATTAGGCAATCAAGGCAAAACACCATGATTGACAAAATTCCAGCCAACATGAACCCGAACATCTATGCCTTGATACATTTCGTGGTCAATTTCACCGGTTCCTAGCAACAAGTACTCAAAAATGACTTGATGCACACCAAGCCTACCTACTTAAACTATTCCACAAAGATGTCTTTTTACCTATTGGGTACCAAAATAAAGGTGTTTTCTTAACACATTGATTTAAGGCCTAACAACGGCCAAAAAAGTTAAAGCTTCACAAAAAAGATGATCAAGGTACATAGGAAGAGCACGCCTTAGTGACTCTAGGGTAGACGGATGGCCAAAATATCTTTGGCATATCGCTTTCTTCTCAACAAGATCCAACAAATAAGGCCATGCCTTTTGGCTCAATTTAGCTGCCTCCTCACTAAATCGCTTCTCAACATCAAGATCCAACTTTAATTCTTCAACATGCACGGTCGGAAGCTTCTTCAGGATCTTCATGGACAGTTTGTGAGAACCAAAAGCTATAGCATGCTTCTTTACAAGCAGAAAATCCAAAGCAAACTCATGTGAGCATAGCAAATTCTTGAAAATCTCGTGTATATCCTCAACAAGCTTCTCCTTTTCAAACATGTAAAATTTTACACGCCAGAGTTCATAGCATTGGTCTTAACAACCAAACCCAGATCCTCATTCATAATCTTAAGATCATTCTCAAGCTTGGCAACACGCTCCTTCACTGCAGCCATCTCCCCCTGATGCTTCCTCACAGCCTCAGCTTCATTGGCCTCTTCGCATGGGCTTCTAGCCTCAATCTGTTTGGCTTAGCACCTTGAACAATATTCTTCAAGCGGTTCACTTCTGCGCAAGCTTTGTGACAAAACATCGCTTTTCTTTGAGATACGCTGACTCAATAACAATGTGACAAAGTCCTTGGTTAAGGGAAGCAAGGTCGTTAGCAAGATTAGCTCTAGGGAATTTTGCCCAACGAGCAGGGAGCATAATCAATTCACAATATGATCGAGTCAAGGGTCACTCAAAGACATATCCTTCAACTTCAAACAAGTGCTAAAACCCGTGCATATCAGTCCATAAATAGTTGTGGGTACTTCACCCTAAGGGGTGGATACAATCTTGTCACCCTCACCATTGACTTAATTTTTTGCTTGACATAACATTCTTGCCATGGCTAGTGTCACCCCCTGACAAGATTCATAAAATATCTCGTGCAATGAATACTTGAATAAAAAATGAAGTCAAAAGTTAAGAGCACAAGATGATAACTTCACCATCCTGAGCATTGTTAGGCTCATCAGAGTTATCCTTCGCCCTATTTGCATACTTTTTCTTCTTAGTTGGTCTCACCCGATGTCGTGCCAACCTTACCACCGCTTTCCTTTAATTTCCTCATCATCATCTGCAATTGGGTACACAGTCATTAATGGGGTAACATCCTTGGGCATATGAGTAGTAGATGAAGGGATAGATTTCACCGCTTGCACTATTCCACTACCCCTACCTCACTTACACCAACCTCATTAGCAGGTCGACCCCTCTTCCTCACTAGTCGCTTAGACAATGGAGCCTCATATTTCGCATCCTCCATCACATGATCACCCTCAAGCATAGGTGGAGGAGGAACAAACATACCTTTAGCATAGAGTTTCACTGGAGGAATAACTGGCTCTGAGGCCACATCAATACCCTCATCATCCGAATTGCCAATAAGAGCAAGGACATCCATTACTACTATTAAAAACAAAATGGTTGGTTAGTCTGGCAATAACACTTAAGTCATGCATAAGAACATAGATATGGGACACAAGTCTCACCCTCGCCATCTCGCATAATCACGCAAACATCCCAGGTTCCCACTACTGACTTAAGTTGGCATGCATTAAAGCACCCTCCAACATAGGTCTACCATACAGCTCCATATCGCTTAAGCGATTTAACATGGTACACTTGTCACCAGGAAGAGTACGTGGCGACTCCTCCAGTTCAGGCCAAACCCTGTTGCTCCACCTAAAATAGCGACTCGGCAAAACGGATTCATCGACGGTATACATATCCATTTCTTAGGCCAACCAGACAACCCTTTTGTAGACCCGACTATGGAAAAACTATGGTAATGTTTGAACTAATTTTCAATAGACCACCATAACCCATGCTTTCAAAGGCAGAAACTTGCCTAAATACAAGAAAACTGAGTGGGGCATTCAACTCAAAGCAGGCTAAGATATACGCATTCAAGATTTGATTCCCCACAAGATGCATTTGAGAAAAGGCAATATCATAAAAGTCTAAAATGTTAAAATAGAAAGGGTGCAAAGGGGTCCTAACATTAAAAATCACGGGCATACTCTAGATAGAAGGTCGTCACATTTTGTGGCAGGTGTGACAGTGGCCTATTAGACCTCTCATTACCCTCAGGCACATGAGGAAGGAACTGCATTATCCACGGATATTGCTTTACAAAATTATTGTACTTTGTAACCTTAACCCAACTTAGGATATCATGGACCATGGCGTTCTCACTACAAGACATGGAAAAATATGGTGCAAAGGCTTTTTTTGTCTGAACAAGAAGGAAGAGGACGAGTAATCTTGATCATACTTAGACGAAAAAATGATGCCAAAAAAACAAGAGAAAGTGAAGAATCTTTTTCTTTGAAAAGAGAGAAGTGAATCTTTAACTTCTCATCCCTATTTAAGCAAGATAAAATTAGGATTAGTGGATTACACTTGAAAACAGTCTGTTGGCCCAACAGGTCCACATAACGTGCTTGTTATTCACGCCCTGGAAGATGCGTGTATCGACATCACGCTAAACGGCAGATTGACTTAATTCAAATCATTTAAAAAAATTGCATTTCCCACGCAAATATCAAATGTTGCATTACCCTTTTATGAGTCATACTTCGCTAGGCTACACTTGGCATTTTACGCAACAATTGTATGTCTGGCCAGTTTTGGCTTGGAGCGTATCGGCTGGGGGACTCTGTTATCATCGTTGGAAAATCAACTTAACAGCCTAATAATCACTATCATTAGTCCAACATCATACCATTAGATCATGCTATAATACTAGACTGGTGGGGAGGGGGACTTGATAGCATATAATTATTAATAATGGCACAGTCCCATTAATCACACGTCAAAGTCAAACCCATCATAAACATTTAAACATGGACCATTATCAAGACTTTATAGGTACAACCACATTCCCAGTCCACGCATGGCCTCAGAAGGCCTCCCAAGCCGTGTCAAATACACATGCGAGACAATTGTCTTTGAACTGTCACTAGCGGTTAGGATATATTATGTGACATATGAAAATAGGAGACACATAAACGTGAATATTTGAAGGGGCACGACCTGGTACGAGCTAAGAAGGATTTGCCACTTGTCATTCTTGTCTATACACTAAATGATCAACACGTGGCTTGTTTTGCAGCCGTCTGATCATCCTTGTGGGGTTTATCCTTAAATGCCTCTTTATAAATAGAGGGCATTTCACACCCTAAAACGGATTCAGAATCTTCTCCACATGATTTGTTGTAAGTGTTACCAAAGCTCGTGATTCTTAATCACACCTTAAAGTCCTTACCATTCAACATAAGAAATCAACAACACAACCATCTCAACTCAATCTTAATTTCCTTTTACATCTCATACGTAAATATTGAGACTTGTGAGTTTCACAGGGGTTTTACTAGTGTTGAACCCTTTATGAAACAATAAAGTGGGACATCTTAGCTACTTAATAATTCATTTTGGCCTTATGATCCAATTTCGTTTTGTTGCTATTACTGCAATATGTATGTTTCTAGTTGCTACACCTACATATCATTAAACCACTAGTAATATTTCGATTGAAATTCCTAAGTTTAGAGTTGTAAACGCCTTAAACGAATAGAATGAACACGCATAAATCTTTATTCATGTTCGTTAGTTTAATTTTAACCGAATAAGTAAACAAACACTGTCGCTTTAATGCATCGAATTCTCTTATTCATGTTTGTTTATTAAGGAAAAAGGTTATTCATATCCGCTTATGTTCGCTCATTAAGCCACTAAACGAACATAAAAGAATGTTTAAATAAAGTTAAAAGTATAAAATATAAAGATACGATAGACTAATATCAATAAATAAACGAACGATGATCGAACGTTCACAAAAATAAATGAACCGATAAGACTTTTATTTATGTTCGTTCATTTAGCTAAAATGAATATAAAATGTTATTCATGTTCATTCATTAAATGTTGGAAAATTGGTTGGCAAAAGTGAATTTTGACCAACTTTGGACACAATTATCTATATTTATGTGTCACATATATGAGTAATAGTTTGTAGGTTCGCGTTCTCCTCGAAGAGAGCTTCGCAATAAGCCTTTATGTGTCCAAAATAGAGTTGATGTGAATGAGATATCGGTTCTCAAAGTTAGGCATTCGGTACTATGCCTAAAGAGGAAAAGTAGTTTATTTTCAATCCCACATCGGTGGGATGGGTAAACTTAGAGGGAGTCTATTGTGTATAAATAGAGGCCCTAATTCTACAAGTTTTTCACACATCAAATCAATAAGTATTATTGATTTCCAACGTAATGAATACGCATCTCTTAAGATGAAATTCCCCGGCAGTTTAGTTAAGTTCGACAAGACAACTTACTATTTTGGTCTGTTGTACCCGGGAAACAGACGGCGAATTGCTTTAAGGGAAGCATGTAAAACACGTGCCTCGGCTTTTAGTGCTTCTTTGTTTATCTCTATTGGTGATCAAGTAAGTCTTTTGACTATTTTATTATTTTATTTAATTATCGTTTATCCGCTTACATTCTGTTTGTATTTAATTTTCTGTAATTTATTTACTGTTAATTTTATCTATTGTAATTTAGATTTTATTAATAAAAGTGTAACCGTTTCCTACAATCGGAAAACAGATTCTGTGTAATGTAATTAAACACTTTTATTAAAATCGATTTAACAGATTTTATACAAACTATTTTTCTGCTGAAACCAAGATTGAGTTTCTTTGAAAATCAGTTTTATAACTAAACATAATTTTAATTAACATATTTGGTATAACAGATTTATAAACCATTTTAAAATAGTTTATTGAATCAGTTTATATTGAAACCATGATGAGTTTCTTTTCAAACCGATTTATTTAGTTTGTTTATTGCATATGTTATTGTTTAAATCTGGATATTAAAACCAAGCTTGTGTTTCTCGGAATCATATTTGGTACAAGTTTACATAAACCATGTCGAGTTTATTAGATACCATATTGTTTTAACAGCTTTTTAACTGTTTTTTATGTTTAAATATTCACAAGTTAACTGATGGTAACATAATTTGTGACCCTAGTGAATCTTATGAATGTAATTGGTGCGCCAGTTACTAACATGGTTAAAAATCATAATGAAATCAGATTCATTGAAACTAAGTGGAGTTTCTTTGAAACAAATCTCATAAAATACAAGTTGTTATTTTATTAGATTACTAGAACGTGTTTATTGAAACTAAAATGAGTTTGTTTGAAACAAAATCTGATAATATACAAGTTGTTATCATATTTTGTGGAAAAGTTTCTTTGACTTGTTTAGCTTATTTAAATCAGGTTGAGTTTAATTATAAACTAAATATAGTTCTTGAAACTTTATGCATTTGACAGTAGATCTATAGAAACCTTGTTGAGTTTCTTTGAAAGAGTAAATCTATTTTGAAACCTTGTCGAGTTTCATTGTAGAATTATACCATGTGATGCAGATCTATCAAGATATTGTTAAAGAAGATTGACAAAATCATATTACAAATTAGTTTTTGTTTAAAAACATTATGTAATTTGCTATGTTGTTTAATTGTTTAATCGAAAGACTTGTTTAAAAGCGGTTTTGTATAATGGATCTTACAAAACAATAGTGTTTTAAAAAAAATTTGATGTTATCGTGTTTGTTAAGAAACACTTTGTGATATAGCAAGTTGTTAATTATTCCAAATTTAGTGTTACACTAATAACGGAATCTCGTATTAACAGAATGTTCGGAATGTCATGAGTGACATCTAAAGGACTGCTCCCGAACTTGAGGAAAGGGAGACCGATACTCGAGTTATGTATACGGTAGATGCTTTAAAGCATTCAGATTTTATGTGCCATAACTATGGGTTAAATGGCCTGAATGAAATGAAAATTGTTGCCAAGGCGGGATCCGACATTAGAAAATGGTGGATTAACACTTTGGCATCATGTCATGAGTATAATGATAAGAGTTTGGTTAACTCTTTTAAAGTAGCAGAAAATGGAGAGATGCAATTTATGGGCAACTCTATAACTGCTAATAGCAAGGGAAAAGAAATGTGATGTTGAAATTCACATGTGGAAAAGAGCTTAAGTGAACCAACACGTTGTATGTGCCAGAGATTCGTAGGAATCTTGTGTCTGGATGGTTGCTTAATAAATTTGGCTTTATTTTTATTTTAATCAAATAAAATTGAGTTAACATTGAACAAAATTTTGGTCGGTACGGGTTATGCCCTTCATTAAATGTTTAAGCTGAATCTTATTTTTTATTTTTTATTTATTTTTTTTGTTTTAATAAAAATGAGTATGAATCCAGCTTATTTGATCATTTGAATGTATAGCATGGCCAACTCGGACATGTTAATTTTAACTCAATACGTTGTTTAATTAAATAAACGAACACGGATTACAAAAGTAAAACTTATGTTGAAGCCAAATTGACAAGATTGTCTTTTCACTCGGTTGACCGAAAATTAACCGAACCCTTGATTCACATAGTTTTATGTGATTTGGAATCGATGCCTACTAAGGTAGCAATTAGGTACTTCATCGTAATTGTTGATGGTAGCACAAAATATTGCGACTTTTACTTACTTGAGAGTAAGGATATAGACAAGATTGATCTATACAAATAAGTTAAGAATCAACTTATTATCGAAAACAAGGCGTTCAAGTGATATTATTGAATATATGTCTCCATTTCATGTATCTTCTAAACATGGAATAAGACATAAATTTATTGCTCCATATACACCACAACATAATTGTTGATAGAAAAGAATTGTGCCTTAAAGATATGGTTATGCCATGTTGTTAAAGTCATGGTTTAAGCCATGGCATGTGGGGGAAAGCGGTTTTATTGGCTACTTATCTTTTAGATAAGATCCCCTGTAAGGAAAAGAAGATAGTTCTATGAACTATGGATGGGAAGAAAACCATCCTATAA
Source organism: Chrysanthemum makinoi (assembly GCA_910596185.1). Classification (NCBI taxonomy): domain Eukaryota; kingdom Viridiplantae; phylum Streptophyta; class Magnoliopsida; order Asterales; family Asteraceae; genus Chrysanthemum; species Chrysanthemum makinoi. The sequence goes on along the minus strand of OU343223.1, from coordinate 155,489,926 downwards.
GTACTTACGAATGTGGGGATGTCTATCTGTCCCGACACCCAATGATCAAAATATTGGACCTAAAACTGTGGATTGTATATTTTGTGATATGCTCATTACAAGAGGCTTATGATTTATTTGGATATGATTCAGAAAATATGAATATATACAAAGATACGATAATGGAATCAAGGAAAACTTTCATTATTTGAAACCGTGTTTCCTTATTTATCCGAGGAAAATGGATGTTCATCTAGACTAGATGATACAGTTGTCCATGATGAGAGGCAACTAAATGATGATGTTCTTCATGATGAGAGACATCAAGTGATAATGTTGTTCTGATAAGAGACAACAAGAGCTGATAATGATCTCCAAGATGACAGACAAGATCAAACTAAGGAAGAAGAGGTTGAACCTAGAAGAAGCAAAAGGGCAAGAACCGAGAAATCGTTTGGACCCAATTTTGTTTCTTTTATGGTTGAAAATGAACCTAATTCATACCGAGAGGCGTTACTCCTCGAAGGGTCTCAATTGAAAGAAGCCATTAAAAGTGAAATAGATTCTATTTTACAAAATCGCATTTCTTGGGAGCTCGTGGATTTACCTCCCGGTTGTAAACCACTAGGCTATAAATGGATCTTCAAGAAGAAGATGAAAGCCGATGGCACCATTGACAAGTATAAGGTGATGCGTGGTTTCTGACATTGTGTCTTAAATTTATAGTGTCTCGCAATACCTATGGTCTACACTAGTGCACTAACGGGCAGTGTACCCGGTCGTGTGTAGTGTAGTAAACGGTAAAGCCGTAGGTCGCCCAAGAGCTATGTGTGTTGGATTATTACTAAGTCTAGTGTCACAGAATAATAATGGTTTTGATAAATGTTAGGAATTGGAAATTCCATTGTGAAGAGTCGGTCACCCCAAATATTATCTAGCATAAGTTAGCTCGTAGACTTGTCGTTTGTTACGTTATTTAGTAGTTAATTAGTTAGTCAGTAGCGTAGAATAGTTTAGTGTAACACCGTGGAGGAAGGACGGGTCTTTACCCACTGCATACCTGATCCACAGGCCGATAGGAGGTCGTTATGTTTGTAAGTATAAATACCCCTTCCAACCTTGGAAGGGGTGGAGCTTTTCTTTAATCTAACCTTGCATTTTGTGAACCAAGTCTCTAGCAAGAAACTCCCTCTCATCTCTTTCTCTCTAACTATAGCAAACGTGTATTTCCATCATCCAAGACCACCCGAATCATCATAACACAATAATATTTACGATCCTACAATTGGTACCAGAGCCAAGGTTTTTGTGTTTTGATGATTTATTGTGGTTTTGTATATGTTTTGAAGCTGTTTTAACTACTTTGTTGGGTCGGAAAATTGTTTTTTTTCCTACTTTGGTTAACAGATTTAAAAACTGCTTATGTATCTTTGGTCCAAAAAAGTCTTAGTGCTATCTTGTCAACATATCTGTTTTGGGTCATATCTGTGGTCAATATTGGTCATCAACAGGTCTAACATGGGTCCAAAATGTAGTCAAATGGGCTAAAAAGAAGCAGTTTTCTAGTCATATTTTCTGGGTTTGTATGATGATGGTCGGAAAAGTGGTCGGAATAACTCGCCGGAAAAACTTTAAAATCTATCTAGCGACTTGTTTCAGTGGCGACTTGTCTTTACAAGTTTTTCTAGATTCATTGTATATGGGTAGCGAGTTGTGCTAGCGACTTGTTATTTAACAAGTTAGCGACTTGTGTGTCAAATACATGTTAGCTTAATTTGTGATGAACAAGACCTAGCGACTTGTCACTTTTGGGTAGCGACTTGACTCAAAATTGGTAGCGAATTGCCCAAGGACTACGGTTTAAGTACAGAAAGGAAGTAGAAGAATGATAAAACAAGACCACGACTTCAAGACCACAACTTCAAGACCATTTACCATATACGACTCGACCTCAGGATATTCCATCACTGGTCCTTGTACAAACTTTGAGCAAAATACATGAACCGAAAAGCATATGTTACATCATATTCAACCCAACATCGACCTCAAATTTACCCTAACTCATTCTCCATCTCATATCCAAGACTCAACATAGAAACAAAGACATTCAAGATCTCAAAATTGACTCAATTTTTTACGCAATCTTTTTAAGATTGTTGAAATTAAATCATTATCATCATCGATCCATGTGAAGTGAGCCTTCCTCTTTAATATCCGAATACATCATAAGAAAGACCAAGACCTTAGTCTCAATCGTTCTTTAATTCGGTTTTAAACAACAAAAACAAGAACAATTACACATTGAAACCTACCCGAGACCCTTCAAAGGATCTTGAAGCTCTTCACCCTTCTTGATTCAGTCTTGAGTCAATAGATAATCATGGTTCGTTATGTTTAAGGTTGTGAGATTCAGATTTGAGGTTTAAAATGATATTGATAAGATCAGATGTGTGATAGAAAAGAATGAGATGTGATGAGATTTGGATTAGTTGAGTTCAGATATGTGATAAAAATTATGGGTGTTGTGATGAGAGAGAAAACGCCTTATGTGGTAGGCGGTTTTATTGTGTGTGAGTTTAGGTTTTGGTAAGTGAGTCTATTTAGGGTTATATCACAAGACCGGTTAATATCTTGGAAAGGGCTAGCAAGTATTATATTTTGGATTGGGGTTGTGAATACTTGGACGAAAATGTGTGAACTGATGATTGAACATATTGGGCTAATTGGTGCTTATGATTTTTATGGTTTATTGGATCAGAATATCACAGATATGGGCTGGTTTGGACTAAACTTGTGATGGGTTCGCATGGTTTTGTTGAGCCAATATAAATGTGACATTAGATTGGACCTTGTGTTTTATTCGTTAATGGACAAACTTTGGATTGGATAGTAATGGATTATGCTGATTATAACAAAACAATGTTATCAGAATTTACTTTTTGATACATTTGTTTTGATAATTAATTGGTAAAAGGGTTGGTATATTTGGTTATTGATAATTTCACGGAGGGATACATTCACGGCTTGAGCTAAATTTTGCTGAAAAATGACTACGGGGTTTTTGTACGGTATTATTGATGCCAAATTGAAGTGACGTTATCTCCATATGTGGTCATTACTTTTAGCCGTTGAATCAATGGAGCTTCAATTTCAGCAATTTTCATGAGATATTCGACGCCACAAAATGTCAATGATACTTCACAGTCTAAGCAAAATCTTTCTAAGAATCGTCTGCGTCAATCATGATTTTTTTCAAGATGTTTGCTTATGACAAGAACTTCAGGCAAATGGTCGACACGCTATGATGCTTCGAAAAGTTCGAAACCATCATGGGGGAGAAACGTGTACTTTGATGATTACGGTCAACCTCAGGGGAAAGTAGTGTATACTACTCAACTTAGTATGGTTTGTGAAGTTGTCTACATATTGGTAAAGAATTGTTGATGTTGGATAATGAACCGCTGATGAACCACTGCATGTTCCCCTAAAACAGATATTCACCAAAACCGAATTTGTCATAACACATTCAAGCTGACATTGTTTACGGTTTTGTCTTGATTTTGTAAAATCCCGCGAAAGAAAATATTTCTCGGTTTAAATCATAGACTTGTAAAATCTCGTGACAATGGAACATCCTGGTAAAAGTAAAGTGCATTTCCGGATCTTTCTTACGGTTTATTCTTGGTTTTGTAAAATCCCGCGAAAGAAACTATTTCTCGGTTTAAACTATAGAATTGTAAAATCCCGTATTGATGGATTCATCCTGGATAAAAGAAAATGTATCTCGATCTTATCCGATGTTTGGTGCTACGGTTTCTATTTCAAAGAAGGGATAAAAGGGTGTACTTCATGAATTGGATGTGTGTTTGGATATTCGTCATGGCGCTTTGGCTATTACATGGTTTTACGGGGTTATGTAATTTTAACCATGGTCGGGATGAAACCATTATCAGAATTCACTTAAAACGTAAAAGAAGGCTAGATTTGAGCTTTTAAACAAAAGATGTGATAACGGCGTTAATTCACTATTATTTATTTGAGGTTGAAGTGAAATATCACGGGCAAGTGTACTTAGTATCTGAAGGTATCGGGGATGGATGGATGAAGATTACTCAAGATCCTTGTTCAAGCTTATTATCAAAAATGAAGACTTGGAAATCTAGTTATTGTTGGGTGACTTTTACCTTTTCTTTTTACCACTTGGGGGAATTGGGCTCTTATCACCACAAAATAACTATCACTTAAAGGAGTTACGCTGTAGTGCTCAGTGTCACATTCAATTGTGGATTTTCAAGAGGTGATGTACGTCTATTACTTGATGGTTGGTTGGTTGAAGAGTATAGAGTACTTAGAGATTCAAATGGGCATGAATTTTCGACACCGCTCTTTGTTACATATGTGCAAGTTTAAGTCACGAAGTTCGTTAGTTTACTTCTCAAATTCATCATATTGGTTTTCCATCGCTTGTCACTACAAAGAGCCTACCAATGATAATGGGGTTGATTACATGTTTTGCCAAGAGAGTGTTAAAAGAGAGAGATTATGACGTATGAACACAACAGTTCATGCCTCGTTCTCCAAAGAAAAGAAAAGTGTACGTGTCAGTGCGATTTATCTTCTGAAGAAGAGAAATCTTCTCTATTATGACCATTCTCATCAACATGCTTCATGCTTTTTCCATGTGCTTTCGATTATCAAGTAAACCGGGCTACCATTGATTGTTTTCTTATTTCACTTACTCAACTATAATGACGATGGCGACATCAGGTGCTAATTTTGCGGGGGAGAAGTGTGAATAGAATACTTTTGGATGATTTCACTTATTTAGTCAAGAATGGCAACTTCGTCTTGAGGGGCAGAAGAAGTGTGAAACTACTGCATGATTGATTGTTATTTGAGAATATATGGTCAAACGGCTCCAAACTCATGTAAGAATCGAGCTTCTTCTTATCGGGTCATCTTTACATGTAAGAACTGCGCTGATTTTCTTAATGAACATCTTTCTGTTCTTGTTTGATTGGGAGGGATTTGATTTAAGGGGATTTGCTACATATAAGTTAACGGGAATGCATTTGGTGAGTTGAAGATGGTGAATTTCTATTCCCCAACTGGACAGTCTTGAAGAAGGTCGAGTCTACAGTCGGTTCTACATTTTCTGTTGCATGTTAGAAGACTAAAGACGAGTTGCATTTGATTATCCAAAGACTTCTTCTTAATCTAGGCATTTATCAAACAGATTGTCGGTTTAGGGGAGAGCACTAATTGGGGGAGAGTGATATGTCAAATTTAATCCCCAATTAGACTTGCTCACATTATTCAGCATGTTGATTCTCACAAAGACTTCAAGCGATCTTCTCAACAGATTTCGTTTATTTGGGCTTATAATGTTTTGCTTATAATTCATCAGAAAAACAAAATTACTTATAATGTTTTGCGATCTTCTCAACAGATTTCAAGTGTCAAAACCAGCAAGGGGGAAGGAGACAAACACCTAAACGCGAGTAAACTTGATGAACTTAATACTTCTAAGTAATTGAAGATATCCCGGGAAGACAAATGTTATTACCGCAGAGAAACTCAAGGTTTGACTCATGGCGAGTAAACTTGATGAACTTAATTCTTCTAAGTGATTGAAGATATCCCGGGAAGACGAATGTCATGACCGCAGAGAAACTCAAGGTTTTACTCATCAAGGCGTTTAGTGTTATTATTCCAACTATGTGGGAGAAGTGATGTTAGAGAAAGTTTCTGAAGATATAAGAGGTACACAAGTGTGTGATGATCTCGATGTTATCGCAATCATCGGGGGAGAGAGAATTGTGTACATTAGGGGCTTCACCGTCTCACTTGAGGGCTTAATCTCTGATTCAGATATAATCACTTATTCCGGTGTTGACATCCGCAGAGATTGTCACCCACAGAGATAATCAGTGATTCGGTCTGCTTCTTCAATGTTATTGGTTATTCTCTCTTTGGGCATTCGGGTACTTCGGGTTCTTGAGCTTCATAAACTTTCTTCGTGGGAGAGAAAAGTATACATCAGGGTTATTCTTTGGCTATTGGACTTAATCTGCTACTTTGATGGTATAAGTTTCTTTGTCTTCGGGTATGTGTATTCGGGTTCGTGAGCTCTAGTCTAAGAGACTGACCGCATCAATTCATCTACCGGGGAAGTGGTCTCTTGACAACTCGTTGGGGATGCATTGCTTCTGACTTCAGTGGTAATGAAATATGAGAAGAAATTTAAAGAGTGGGATGATACGTTGCTGTTCTTGTTGATGATATAACCCCGAACGAAGAATCTCGATTATCGTTCTTAAAAGGAGCAGCGGGATTTATCATAATGGTGTGCTTCTCTGTGCACCTAGCTAAGGCAAGCTTGTAATAGAGCTTCGAATCTGCTCAGCTAAAGGATCTTCGCTTTGGGGGAAAGCTGCCAAAGTCTCACTTTCAGATGGTTCAATTTCTTTCTTCGATTCAAGAGCCCTGGAAGCTTTGGTGGTGAATGTTTAAGAGTTGATGACTTCTATCTTCTACAACGGGGCTGTTCGATATACTTATCCCGGTACTCGTATCATCATCTTCCTAAACTATATCATCTACTCTATCTTTGTATATATTCATCAGAAAAACAAAATACAAAAATATAAAATCAACAAAAAGAAAATAGAAAATTATAAAACCAACAAAAACCCATAAAAAATCAGAAAATTAAAAAAAAATGTTTTCTCATGACATGTCTTCTGGTATCGATAACATCTGCGGTCTTAGAAATGTCATTCAATAATGGCACGGGACCATAGATGAAGTTCGAGTAGAAGGTGTAAATATTTCTTTTTAAAACATGTCACAATTCAAATGGCTTGCTATTATTTCAGATAGCAACCCGCTCTTGAAGAAAGGAAAGTGCTACGCTAAACCAATTTTCAAATATTTCGTGCACTTATCCTAAAACTAATTAAGGAAAGTATGTCGAAGGACTGCTGTTCCTACACAAATGTTTTTCCATCTAAAATTGTTAGGAATTAGAAATTCCAGGTATTAAAGAGTCGGTCACCTCAAGTATATGTAATCGTTAGAAAGCTCGTAGTCACTGTACTTTTATGTTAAGTAGTATTTAGTTTAGTAACACCGTGGAGGACGGACGGGTCTTTACCCACTGTATGTCTGATCCACGTACCCGTTGTGTGGCGTTATATTGTAAGACTATAAATACTCTCTACCTTCCAAGGTAGAGAGTTGGAGCTCATAATAAGAATTTTCTTTCTCTCACTAAAGTTCCTTAAACCTCTAACTTTCTCTCTCTAGAATTCCAATTATACGCCTACTTTGTGTTATGGTTTGATGTGTATGTGAAATCCAATATCCTACAATTGGTATCAAGAGCCATGGTTAGATCATATCTTACACATCTTTGGATTTCTAGTGGTTTTTAGGTGGTTTTTGAGTTTGAAAAAGTTTAGTGGTTTTTGCATCATTTGGTTGATTTCTTGTGTTAAAGCTTGGATTTTGTTAGTACTTTTGAGTTTAGAATCATCACAAGTGTTTAGGTTTTCATTTGGTAAGCTTGAATCATCTTGGTTGGGTTGTTTTTTGGATTGAAAAGTGGTGTTTGTGAAGTTTTCTAGCTAGCTTACTTGATCTCACGGATAGCTTTTCTTGCTAGCGACTTGCTTTACATTTTGGTAGCGAGTTGCGTTTGCCATGGAGTTAGCTTACTTAGGCCTAGCGACTTGCTAGTGAGACAAGCCGACAAACAGACAAGTAGTGGAATCTCCACTACGGTAGCGACTTGGTGGAAGTTAGCTTACTTGTACTTTATATTGTTAGCTTACTTGGTGTTAGCGAAGTTGGTACCTAGCGAGTTGCTATTTAGCTTACTTGAATATTTAGCTTACTTGGTGCTTAGCGACTTGCTGCCAAAATTTTGTTAGCGACTTGGATTGTAGCGAGTTGTTACATAACGACTTGGAACTTTAGCGACTTAGCACTTAGCTACTTGGTTCACAATTTTCCTAGCGACTTGAGTGATTTCCTTTAAATACGATTTTCTCTTGATTCAGGAAAATCCCGTGAAAGAATCTATTTCCCGGTTTAATCATAGAGTTATAAAATCTCGCTTAACTTGTCATCATGTCTACCAACGTTCCTACAATCATCTCCACTGTTGACGAGGATGTTCAAGCAGCTGGTTCACACTCGCCCACCCATGCTTGACAAGAATCTGACTATGACTCTTAGGCTCAACGAATCAGATTGTACTGTCTTGGAAAAGAAAATGGGGTTAACATTCTCAAATCCATTGATGAAGGACCTTACCGAGTTGAAACTACTAGAGATATACTTGATAATCGTGAAGATGGAACTTTGATTTACGGAATGGACTGACCAAAGATGTATGATGAGCTTGACGATAAGGAGAAAAAGAGATTCGATGCATATATCCGAGCTTCCAACATTATACTGCAAGGTCTACCAAAGGACATCTACAAGCTTATCAATCACAACACCGAGGCAAAAGTTGTATGGGATAATGTCAAGATGCTTCTTTCCGTTCGAGCTAACTGTTGAAGACCGAGAATCACATATGTATGATGAATTTGAGCACTTCAAGATGAAACCAGATGAAAGTGTCTATGAGTACTATGTGAGATTTCATAAGTTGGTGAATGACATGAGGAACATCATAATGACTATGCCCAACATTCAAACAACTCAAAATTTGTAAACAACATGAATCCCGAATGGCACAAATTTGTTACTGCTGTGAAGCTCACTAAAGGATTGAAGAATACTAACTATGAGCAGCTCTATGCCTTCCTTCTTCAGAATGAGAGACATGCCATGTTTGAAAAGAGGATTCTTGAACAATTCAAAACAAATCCAGAGAGAGAAGCTCATCAAATGATTCAACCGCCTTCTACTCAAACATTGGGATTACCACTAAAGCTTCACAAGTTATACCCATGGGTGATGGAACTCACAAACTGATTCCCGTTCCAAAGTTCAAACAAGCTGATGCTGATGCACACGCTGGTAACTTCATTAATCAACTGGCTCTCCTGATTAGTCAAAACATGAATTCTCTCCCACAAACCAACAACAACCTTAGAAAAACTTCTAACCCACACAATCAAGCTACTGTCAGAGATGGGAAAATTGTTGTGCAACCAGCCAGGAAAGACAAGATGATCAAGGAAGAGGAGGAGCCGGTAGAGGTTATGTTGGTAATCAGAATCGAGGAAGAAATGGAAATCAAGGTCAAACTAAGCCTATCAAATGCTATAACTGTGGTGGTGAGGGACACATTGCAAGGAACTGCACATCTCCAAAACGCCCACTGAATCGCCGATTACTGTGAGATAAGATGTCGCTTGTACAAGCTCAGATAATGGTGATGCGTTGGATGAAGAGGAGTTATTGTTTCTTGCCGAGGGCAATGCCAAGACCTATGATGCAGATGTGGATGAGCAGCCAATTCGGGAGATAGGTCACAATCATCAGAACGCCTTTCAAGTCGCTGATTGTGATGCATACGACTTTGATGTGGATGATGGACCTACTGCACACACAATTTTTATGGCTAGCATTTCTCCAATGGTTTCTTGGTATGTGCTAAAACACATACCTTTTCTATATCAAAACTGACCCAAAATAACCAAGAAAGAGCCGTTTATTGCTAATATTTGTGGTTTTCTTGAGTTTGTGCTTGTGCAGGTATGTATATGTAAAAACACGCAAAAAGGAACCAAATCGACGTAAATCCGAACGCAAGATTAAGAGAGCTTAAGCGAGCCTGAAGGTCAAATTATGCATTTATGATGATTTCTAATCTCTGAGGATGATTTGTGAAGATTTGATCAAAGTTTGAAGAAATGTCGAAAATGGCCCCTCGAAGTTTCAGATTTGTCGAAATGGCCCTTGAAGTATCAAAACTTGCAAATTCAGTCCCTGGTCTATTGAAGATTGACAAAGATGGTCCTTGGAAGATAATTTCAGAATTACATGTTTGGTCCCTCAAATATCCGAATGTACAAGTTTAGTCCCTTAAAGTCTAATGGGTTTAGTATTAATCCTAATCCAATATATTATATCCAATATCCAATCCAAATACTAAGCCGGCCCAATATCTAACACAAAACCCGAGTCCAATAGCCAACCCAACCAACCCACCCAAATTAATCACACTCGATACCCTGCACCGTCAACCACCCTTTTGAAATATCATTAAAATAACCAAACGCGCCCCAAACAGTACCCTGTCCTCCTTCCTCCCAAACACACCCGTTTTCCACCATTTACCCAATCCCAAACATCATACCTCGTACTAGCATCTATCAAGGCCTTATCCTCAGCTGACATGTCAGATGGAGTGCTTACATGGACAAATGGCACAACATTATTGGCCGTGACACCTCATTGATTGATTTGGAGCAATTTGATTGGACAAGGTGATGATGGATGATTTGAGTGGCTCAGAATAAGCCTTCTAGGCTCTTCCAAGGATCCAAGACCTCCTGCTTAAGGCTATATAAAGACCCTTTTGGCTCAACAAAGAAAGTGTGCAATCCTAGTTTTAATTTTAGCTTATTGTCTTTAATTTTCAGTAGTTTTCTAAATATTTTATTAAGCTTTTATTGTATTTCCATTTCCTTGTAACCCCTTTTCAGTTTTAATAAAAGTTTCAAGCTTTTTGAATTTTATCTTGCATTTATGTTTTTAAAGTGATAAATAAGCTAGATTGAATAATGGGATAGGCTTATTTCAAATTTTGTTATAGCTCTAGTAAGCTTAAATTGCACCATCACTGTTCACCTCACTCATTTACATTCACAAAAAGATCAGGTCAACGAAAGTCAACTAGTGGTGATTTTTGGTTTAGAAATGGATGTGGGTTGATTGTAATGATGATTTTGGTTGTTGGTTGGTAGTTTGGTACTACTTTTGCTCAAAATTTAGCTGAATTCCTTGTAAGTTTGATCTTAATCTCATAACTAGCTTATTAAAAGTAGCATTAGTAATAATTCTTAGGTCTGTTATAATATTGATGTTTGCTGTCTCATTAGCTTTAATTTAGTATATTAAATCTGTTTTAATGATTAGCATAAGTCGTTTATGTTTGAGCTTGATTAGATTGCATTTCTTAACATAAAGGAGTGTTTGGTTTAGCTTTAAAATCTGTGCTAGAGGTTGATATATTGGATTAGGTTAGTTGCTTTAGACTTGAGATGGTTTATTGAGCTCATGTCTGTCTTTGTTTTGCATACAAACACACTGAAAGTCAAAATAATTTGGTGACCGCTCTTGTTTGCTTTATCGTTGTAACCAAGTCCACACAAATCATTCATATAAAGTTCAAAACTTGATAAAATAGCTTGAATAACTTTCATTTCATCAAATTACATCAAGATCAGTCCTACATTTGCATTGGAATCTCATTTAAGTCAAACTTTCAAACTGTTTAAAAAGTCAAATCATGTCAAAAAACAGATTTGTGCAGTATTGCAGCAGTTGCACATGGTTCAATAAGGCTTGTTAGGGTTTGATTTTTGGTCTATAAGCAGTCTGCTGGGTGGTCTATAAGACCTCATATCTGTTTTTAGCTAAAGCTCTCTGGATAAGCTAGTGCATAAGCTCAAACATTAGACACTGTTTCTGCTTTGTCGCTGAGATCAGCTTGGTTTTAAATCTTGTTGGATTGATTATCAGAGGTTAGGAGTAGCTTTGATTTAGCTGATTTTAGCTTATTTAAGTATAATATTGCTTCTGTAGAAGTTTGGTTGCTTATTGTGCTTGTTTGCTTATTTCTAAGTGCTTATTTAGCATCAGTTACATTGCAGCCCTTATATTCTCCACATATGCCCTTGTTTTTATATTTTTTATAGATTTAGAATAAGATTTTAGAATTTTCCTGAATTTTTCATGATTTTTGGCTACTGTTCACTATTTTTCTAGATTTAAAACAGTTTTTAATCACTTTTAATTAGCTTTAATTGCATTTAATTCAGAAAAAGTTCCAAAAAATAATTTTTCAATTTTCCCAGTTTAAGATAAATATAAAAAGCATAAAAAAGATTTTTCCATATTTTTCCCTTTTTATTTGGTATTTTTTATAATTTAAATTAGATTAAAATAGTTTTAAATTTGTAGAAAATAGAAAATTAATCTGAAAAATTACAAAAATAGTTCTGAAAAGTCTCTTATGATATTTTAGATTTTATAAAAATAGTTTCATATTTTTCTCCTTAAATTTCATATTTTTTAGAATTTTCATTTAGTTTAAATAGTTAAAAATTAGTTTTTAATTTTAATAAAATCCAGAAAAATCCTAAAAAAAAAAAAAAAAGTTTTAATTCTAAATTAGTTTTTAAATTACATTCCTAGAGTAAAAGTAATTTTAGGCATTTTTAGGATATAATTTAGACGTAGTTGCATTTTAATTACGTTTTATTTATTACGTTTTAGTAATTCGCACTTAGGATTTCCCGTAAAATAGATTCCCTTAATTACTTTCCCCATTCCCGTAGTTTAATAATCAAAATCAAACAAATCAAAACATCGAGCATTAAATTCCAAACCAAGAACGACGTTGGCAATTCACACCTCGTTGGGAAAACGATTCGGGTTGTCTAATCCGTATACACAATCACACACGGGATTTGATTTATTATTCTTTTTCCTAAAGGAATTTGAATCTATCTTCGTGATTATTTTTGATATCGATATTGAGGTTTTTATCCATACACATAACCCCTAAGCCTTCATTATCAAAGACTCAGTGTCCGAGCCGTTTTAAGTTTCTTACGGTTAGTCATTCACAAGTGGCTAGCTTGTGTGAGCAAACTTGACGTTTCGAACAAATCAAATTTTGGCACCGCTGCCGGGGATTGTTTTGCATATCAAATTTTGGCGCCGCTGCCGGGGAGGTTGTGTCACGACAATATCGTTTGAGGTTTGACGATTAGTGACTCGAGATCCTTCATTCGTGAAGTTACTATTTTTCTATAAAATAAAAAAGTAAAAAATATTTTCCTTTTTCTTTTGTATATATGTATATCAGATTAAAAATACAAAAATATTTTCTCTTGTGTTTTTGCTAATAAATAGAAGACACCAATTATATAACATTCTCAACGGAGGTGTTATCATTAATAAGTTCCGGAACTAAAGATCAAAAACTTGCCTTTGTGTCGCTTGTGGATTTATTTATTTCTATCGGATAAACAAACAGTGTGGTGGGTATAAGGGACGGCCGACATTAAATTGCGTGAAAGAAGCGGGTTTTTAATAAGCTTCGACCTAAAAGCTTCTCCGCCGCCAGCTTGTCTTATAGAGGTGATTTATTGACTTGGGATTATTGGTTAAGTTCACCTGTGTTTCGAATACCGCTCGCTTTAATTGCCTTGGTTTTTGAAAGTGCATGCACACTCGTTCTAATATCTACAGACCGATACGTGAAGCCGCTACAATTCCGCGAAGGCGAAATAGACGTGCTTCCTTAGTCGAACCCGAGATTCGAACTAATCAAACCCCCCATTATCGAAATGGCGGAAAGACAACCGATCTATGCTTGAGCAACTCCAAGCACCCACCGAGGGTTATGGAGAAGCCATCGTCGTCCCGGCAATCGTTTCCGATAACTTTGAGCTTAAACACGGATTGATAAATTTGGTTTCGTCAAGCCAATTTTACGGATTCGAGAGAGACGATCCTCACTCTCATATCCGAAGATTCAACAAGCTCACGTCTACGATCAAGTACCGTAACGTTCCGGAAGAGGCTATCAAGCTACTCTTTTCCGTTTTCACTCGAGGGGCCGCTCCGATTTGGCTCAAAAAACTACCCCCTCGATCGATAACCACATGGGAGAATTTAGTATCAAAATTCGTGAACGAATTCTTCCCACCGTCTAAAACAACAAGCCTTAAAATGAAATAACAAAAATCACACAAAGATTTGATGAATCATTTAGTGAGGCATGGGACAGATTCAAAGATTTGCTTAGGCAATGTCCCCATCATGGTTTTTTTGAGTTGCACCAACTTGATACGTTTTATAACAGTTTGAATGAGAACGATCAAGACTCTCTCAATGCCGCCGCGGGTGGTAATTTGTTGACCCGATCAACGAGATATGCCTTGTCCATTATTGAGAACAAATCTAAAGTTCGTGACTCACGTAGCAAATCGGTTGCTGCCGGAAGTGAATGGTACACCATCGTCCCTCGCCTCACGGAAATAACGTCCTAGCACCGATGCTAAGATTGATAAGCTTACGGATATGATCCGTGCTTTGGTTAAGAGTGATTCTTCTCCACCCGCTCAAGTCAAAGCGGTGGAAACGACTTGTACTACTTGTGGTGGCCCGCATGCCTACTACAATTGTACCGCCACCGATGGACATCCTTTCAATGCTAATGCCGTAACCGGAGGTAACCAATACCGTTCTCAAGTTGAACCGAATCCTCGTGTTAGTAATCAAATGGTACCTCCGGATTTTCTCCATCAACAATCGAATCGTTTTAATCAGAATCAAGTTCGTGGACCAAATGTTCAAAACCAATTCAAAGATCCACCAAATCAATACCCAAACCAAGGAGTTAACTACAATCAAGGATATCAAAACCCAAGCTATCAAGCTTCACCTTTGCCTTCAAATGAATTCACAACTTATGTTCAGAACACCAATTCTACCATCCACACTATGCAAAATCAGATTACAAGTTTGAGGAACGAGTTTCAATCTTCGTTAACTAGACAAAGCAATGAGTTTAGGAATGAGATTCGACTTCACAACAAATTGGAGAATTCACAGAATAAACTTGAAAATATGTTGCATGCTGTTTTGTGCCAAATAAGTCAACCCTCGAGTTCCTTCTCTTCCCAAGTAACACGATTCCTAACCCGAAGGGAGAAATGAAATCCGTAACCATTCGAGATGATGGGCCCTCGATGACTACTTCCTCTCCAGTGATGAATGTAGCACGAGAGACCGAGGTGACAAAGGACCCGGTAATTCCTCTTGATAATGGAAAAGCCAAATACGTCCCAACCTCGGTTGCCCAAGTTCCTTCTATCTCCGTCATAACACCAAGTTCTAATCTTACACCGTGCAAATCGATTCAATCACGATTAGACAAAATGAAAGTTGTTTCTGGAACAAAGTTTAAACTTACAACTGATATGATCAAAGCTGCTGACATGATTTATGAAAAGAAATTGGAACAAATTTCAGAGATTTCACTTGAGCCTACACCGTTTAATTCTTCCTCAAACCAAGCTCCCGAGAAGCTTGGTGATCCCGGGAAATTTCTCCTTCCTTGCTCTTTAAATGATACCGAGGAATGTAATGCCTTGACCGATCATGTGCAAGCATAAGTCTCATGCCTCTCGTGATATATCATAAGCTTTGGATTGAAGACTCTTATACCCGACTGTATGACTATCGAATTCGCTAATCGAACAATTGCTCACACGGTTGGTGTAGTCAACGATGTTATGGTACGAGTGGATAAATTCCATTTTCCCGTGGATTTCGTCGTAGTTGATATAGAGGTCGATGCCCGAGTCCCTCTCACTCTTGGAAGACCATTCTTGAGGACCGCAAAAGTCCTTGTAGATCATTACCAAGGAACGTTAACGATCAGAAAAGGAAATGATAAGATTGTGTTTTATGCCGAACAAACGTTAAAACCTCCACCCGATGATCATTCGATTCATAGCATCGGTGTGATTGATTTCTCTGAAGAAAGTGGCAATCCCACTTTTACCGCCTAATCCGATTATGACCGACTCTTTCCCGTCTATCACTACGGAAAGTGACCCTACTTGGGAAGAGATCGAGGCCTTTCTTAATGATGATTCAATCCCCGTTGAGATTGATGATGCTACTTTTGACCCGGAGGGGGACATTCTTTTTTTGAAAAATTGTTATATGACGAGCCATCTTCTTACCCCCCCTCCGGATGATCCGGATGATGTGAAGAAAGTTGAACCTATAGTGGTGGAAACTGCTAGCTCTAAGAGCACACCACTTGTCCCACCTCTAATTTCTAAGAAAATCACCCTTCCTTTGAGTGGCAATCCCACTCCTTCTTCTGAAATTATAGAAATTTCTTCTGAGACATCTTTCAATCCAGAATCTTTCAAAACGACATTCACGAATCCCTTGTTTGAATTTGATTCTGAATATACTCAAAATTTTGAAAATCAACTCTTTGACGAAGAAAGTGAGGAGTTCACTGATGAACTTGCTCCCACCGACTCGATCCTTTCTAAAGAAGATGAATACGATGATCCGTTTTTCCCAAAGAAAGATAAGGAAGTGAAGTTGTCGACAGATGAACTTATTGATCCCGAGGTCCAATATTATTTTTTAGCCGAGAGTGAATCCTCTCCTCGTGAGGATTTTCACATAGATGACACTTTGATCTCCTTCCTCTCCGAAGACAAGATTTTCAACCCCGGGATACGCGTTGATAAGTTTTATGCTAAAAATGTCATTCAAGATAAGGATCCTCTCTTGGATGCCTTCGTTGATGAGCCTTTGAGTCACACCTTTCTATACCATGAGCTCCTGACTTCTTTGGAGTATTCTCTTATCGATCCTTCATCCCTTCGTCCGCCCGCAAAACCACCGGATGATGGATCCTTCTTACATGATATGCCTTATCCACCCATTTTCTTCTCCACCCAACCCACCCAGTCTCATTCTTTCGGAATGAGGACACCGTTTTTGACCCCGGTATCTCTACCACTTTCTTCCCCAAGGACAAATGAATTCGGGGACGAGTCAAGCTAGCGACTCGCTTAAGAAAAACAGTAGCGCTTCGTGGGAGGCACCCCATGCTTATCTCTATCTTCTTTCTATTTTCAAATAAGTGACGCTAAGGGGTGTCCTTCTTCATTTCGTGTTTGGTTGTTTATGATGTTGTTTAGGATGTTCCCGATATGAAGACTCTCGTGCTCGAAGTTTGTCTTTTCTCTACTCGAGTTTCATGATCGATGCTGATGGAAACCATATCCTAAATCTTATCAACTAACGTTTATCTTTGAGCATACTTAATAAACGGCTTTTAGATTTTCGCTGATACCCTTGCTTTTAAACATTGAGGACAATGTTTCGTTCTCGTCTGGGGGTAGGTAATCTTCGATTTGATTTGACCGCACTTGCTTATTTCTTATTCGTGTTTCTCTCGCAACCCGTTTTCCTTGGAAAATGAAAAATTGTGCAAAAATGAGCAAAATTTAAAAAATTTTCAAGCTTTTGTTAAGTCTTTTTGATTGAAAAGTTTGCTAGTCTCTTAGATAAGAAGCTATAAAATGAGAATTCTAGCTCACAAGGCCAAGATTTTGCAAGTTTCCCTGAGTGATTTTAAATATGCATGACTTGATTTCTTTAGACGAAGCATTTGCTAAGTTAATATATGTTTTGACACCTTGTTGACTTTCCGCTGGTGAGAGTAGGAATAGAATTCTGACTTGACCGGGCGTGTTGAGCCCTAGCTTGTTCCCTTAACCATAGATAATCTAAAAATTATGGGCTAAGCATCTGCGGATCTCATTATTTGGGATTTTAAATTTGCAGACATCGAGAAATGATAGAGTTACTTATGAGTTTAGATGCTAAGCGTGGAGTAGTTGGTTCTCTTTAGAGCCCATCGAAGGTACTTATGGCTTTTTGTTCCCACAAAATTGTTTCACCCCATATCTGTCTAAATAATTAGAGATATTGAGTTTTTGGCGATAGTTAGTTCTTTATCTTCTTAAAAGAATCTTTGTTTTAAAAATTGGGTACACATCAAGGATCCGTAATAAATAAATGAGTAATCAGTGCTAAGTGATAAAGTAATAAGTAAAGTTGTGAGTTGCGGTGTCGAGATCGGACCCTTGGATCTTTAGCCGAGATTGAGTGAGGTCTTAGCCTAGCCAGCCGGGATCCTCATTTCATGAAGCCTATAGTCTTGGAATTACCCCGTGAAGCTCCGTGGTTCATAGCTCATACACGTATAAGAAAAAGTATAAGTGAAAAAAAAAAAAAAAATGTTGAAAAATGAAAAATCAAGTATAAGTGAATAAAAATTCCTTGATGTGGACCTCATTTTTACGACAATGGTTCTTGAGGGAAGGCGGATAACTAATTATCGACTTAGCTTTGTATCTTTATCGGAATAAAAGTTATCGAAACGAGAAATTTGAAGAAATTCATTTCTCACAAAAATAAAAAAATCTAGAGGAAAATAGGAAAATGGGAACAAAAGGTAATTACACAAGTAACTTCCATGGGTAGTGTTAGCATCTAGAGTCATATTTAACAATGATTTCGATTTTACGCTTAGTTTGGGACTTGTGAAAAATCAGGGACGATGTATTCTATCCGTATGGTCACTTCACGCTGTGTTGTGTTTTCTACTCCGTGATCCTAACGTGTCGTTTGAAAAATGTTGGAGTTATTGATCGACATGAAAGTTCAGCAAACCGTCATTCGTAATCGGAATGTGCTTAACCGTAATATCTATGAATTGAAAGGTAAACGGGGCGTTTTTAGAATTAAGGCTTTCTTAATCTCTTTTGAGGAACCTTGACTACTTCTTCTCTAATTGGTTTGTCTAAACTGTTTTAAGTTTCTTACGGTTAGTCATTCACAAGTGGCTAGCTTGTGTGAGATAACTTGACGGTTTGGACATATCAATGGTTTAGTAGAAAGAGATTGAAATCCTTGGTTTTAGATTGCGTGAGTTGATTGCATTGCGTGAGGACACGGCAATGGTTTCGTCTGGCGTATTTTGGTATGTGCTAAAACACATACCTTTTCTATATCAAAACTGACCCAAAATAACCAAGAAAGAGCCGTTTATTGCTAATATTTGTGGTTTTCTTGAGTTTGTGCTTGTGCAGGTATGGATATGTAAAAACACGCAAAAAGGAACCAAATCAGACGTAAATCCGAGCACGAGAGATTAAGAGAGCTTAAGCCTGAGCCGGGGTCAATTATGCATTTATGCAGATTTCTAATCTCTGAGGATGATTTGTGAAGATTTGATCAAAGTTTGAAGAAATGTCAGAAATGGCCCCTCGAGTTTCAGCATTTGTCAGAAATGGCCCTTGAAGTATCAAAACTTGCAAATTCAGTCCCTGGTCTATTGAAGATTGACAAAGATGGTCCTTGGAAGATGATTTCAGAATTACATGATTGGTCCCTCAAATATCCGAATGTACAAGTTTAGTCCCTTAAAGTCTAATGGGTTTAGTATTAATCCTAATCCAATATATTATATCCAATATCCAATCCAAATACTAAGCCGGTCCAATATCTAACACAAAACCCGAGTCCAATAGCCAACCCAACCAACCCACCCAAATTAATCACACTCGTATACCCAGACCCGGGTCAACCACCCTTTTGAAATATCATTAAAATAACCAAACGCTCAAACAAGCTACCTGCCCTCCTTCCTCCCAAACACACCGCTTTCCACCATTTACCCAATCCCAAACATCATACCTCGTACTAGCATCTATCAAGGCCTTATCCTCACTGACATGTCGATGGAGTGCTTACATGGACAAATGGCACAACATTATTGGCCGTGACACCTCATTGATTGATTTGGAGCAATTTGATTGGACAAGGTGATGATGGATGAATGAGTGGCTCAGAATAAGCCTTCTAGGCTCTTCCAAGGATCCAAGACCTCCTGTGGCTATATAAAGACCCTTTTGGCTCAACAAAGAAAGTGTGCAATCCTAGTTTTAATTTTAGCTTATTGTCTTTAATTTTCAGTAGTTTTCTAAATATTTTATTAAGCTTTTATTGTATTTCCATTTCCTTGTAACCCCTTTTCAGTTTTAATAAAAGTTTCAAGCTTTTTGAATTTTATCTTGCATTTATGTTTTTAAAGTGATAAATAAGCTAGATTGAATAATGGGATAGGCTTATTTCAGCTTGTTATAGCTCTAGTAAGCTTAAATTGCACCATCACTGTTCACCTCACTCATTTACATTCACAAAAAGATCAGGTCAACAAAAGTCAACTGGTGGTGATTTTTAGTTTAGAAATGGATGTGGGTTGATTGTAATGATGATTTTGGTTGTTGGTTGGTAGTTTGGTACTGTTACTTTGCTCAAAATTTAGTTGAATTCCTTGTAAGTTTGATCTTAATCTCATAACTAGCTTATTAAAAGTAGCATTAGTAATAACTCTTAGGCCTCAAGTATAATATTGATGTTTGCTGCCTCATTAGCTTTAATTTAGTATATTAAATCTGTTTTAATGATTAGCATAAGCTGCTTTTATGTTTGAGCTTGATTAGATTGCATTTCTTAACATAAAGGAGTGTTTGGTTTAGCTTTAAAATCAGTGCTAGAGGTTGATATATTGGATTAGGTTAGTTGCTTTAGACTTGAGATGGTTTATTGAGCTCATGTCTGTCTTTGTTTTGCATACAAACACACTGAAAGTCAAAATAATTTGGGCGACGCTCTTGTTTGCTTATCTGTTGCAACCAGTCACACAAATCATTCATATAAAGTTCAAAACTTGATAAAATAGCTTGAATAACTTTCATTTCATCAAATTACATCAAGATCAGTCCTACATTTGCATTGGAATCTCATTTAAGTCAAACTTTCAAACTGTTTAAAAAGTCAAATCATGTCAAAAAAAACAGATTTGTGCAGACATTGCAGCAGTTGCACAGGGTTCAATAAGGCTTGTTAGGGTTTGATTTTTGGTCTATAAGCAGTCTGCCAGGTGCTCTATAAGACCTCATATTTGTTTTTAGTTAAAGCTCTTTGGATAAGCTAGTGCATAAGCTCAAACATTAGACCTGCTTTCTGCTTTGTCGCTGAGATCAGTTGGTTTTAAATCTTGTTGGATTGATTATCAGAGGTTAGGAGTAGCTTAATTTAGTTGGTTTTAGCTTATTTAAGTATAATATTGCTTCTGTAGAAGTTTGGTTGCTTATTGTGCTTGTTTGCTTATTTCTAAGTGCTTATTTAGCATCGTTACATATGTTCTTATATTCTCCACATATGCCCTTGTTTTTATATTTTTTATAGATTTAGAATAAGATTTTAGAATTTTCCTGAATTTTTCATGATTTTTGGCTACTGTTCACTATTTTTCTAGATTTAAAACAGTTTTTAATCACTTTTAATTAGCTTTAATTGCATTTAATTCAGAAAAAGTTCCAAAAAATAATTTTTCAATTTTCCCAGTTTAAGATAAATATAAAAAGCATAAAAAAGATTTTTCCATATTTTTCCCTTTTTATTTGGTATTTTTTATAATTTAAATTAGATTAAAATAGTTTTAAATTTGTAGAAAATAGAAAATTAATCTGAAAAATTACAAAAATAGTTCTGAAAAGTCTCTTATGATATTTTAGATTTTATAAAAATAGTTTCATATTTTTCTCCTTAAATTTCATATTTTTTTAGAATTTTAATTTAGTTTAAATAGTTAAAAATTAGTTTTTAATTTTAATAAAATCCGAAAATCCTAAAAAAAAAAAAAAAAGTTTTAATTCTAAATTAGTTTTTAAATTACATTCCTAGAGTAAAAGTAATTTTAGGCATTTTTAGGATATAATTTAGACGTAGTTGCATTTTAATTACGTTTTATTTATTACGTTTTAGTAATTCGCACTTAGGATTTCCCGTAAAATAGATTCCCTTAATTACTTTCCCCATTCCCGTAGTTTAATAATCAAAATCAAACAAATCAAAAAATCGAGCATTAAATTCCAAACCAAGAACGACGTTGGCAATTCACACCTCGTTGGGAAAACGATTCGGGTTGTCTAATCCGTATACACAATCACACACGGAATTTGATTTATTATTCTTTTTCCTAAAGGAATTTGAATCTATCTTCGTGATTATTTTTGATATCGATATTGAGGTTTTATCCATACACATAACCCCTAAGCCTTCATTATCAAAGACTCAGTGTCCGAGCCGTTTTAAGTTTCTTACGGTTAGTCATTCACAAGTGGCTAGCTTGTGTGAGCAAACTTGACATTTCGAACAAATCAAATTTTGGCACCGCTGCCGGGGATTGTTTTGCATATCATTTCTCCCAAGGTCTCTTCTTCACCACAAGCTGGCCCATCCAAAGACAAACTCATCTAAGAGGTATTAAAACTATACGATGATGCTGATGTACAAAAGATGCATGACAAAGTACAATCAACTGAAACTATTGAATCAAATATTGAAAACATGGGTAATATCAATGTTGTCCCATATGATCAATATGTGAAACAAAGTGAAAGTGAAATTGTATCAAGTGATGCATCTTCTGCAGTCAACAATGACTATGTTTTTAATGAATACACTGCATGTGCCCCTGATGATGTCCGTTATCTCTCGAATGCCTATAAAGAACGTGTTGCTATTTATGAACAACGTGCAAAATTTGAATTGACCACCCGTGAGCAGGAAATGGATGACCAAATGCGTACAACTATTAGAAAAAGTAGGTTTAGAGAAGAAGTATTAAAACAAGAGTTAAACTCCTTACAAGAAAAACTTTCAAAAACTACTAAGCAAAAACAAGAACTTCAAGAAAATGTTAAAATGCTTAAGCAATAATTCAGTGCTAAGGAATCAAAACTTTTGAATGATTTTTCTAATCTAAAAACCTTGAAAAACAAGCTTGACAATAAGTTGTATGTACAAGGAAACACCATTCAGACTGCTCACATGATCACTAAGCATAGAGTCCTAAGCGATAAGCATAGCATTCCCCTTGTTGAGGAACCAAATCTAGAGGTCATTAAAAAGGCTAGAAATGCTCATAAGGTTCTTTATGATGGCAAGGAAATCCTTAAACCTAGACAGAAACCTAGTTACCCTGAGTGCACAGAGGAAGATAAGAAATCAGATGAAATCACTAGGGAAAAGTTAAACAAGAAACTAGTGATCAAAAATGTAAAGAAAAGAAAGTAATCATCACACCCCATGATTACAAAAAAGAGAATTGGATTGCCTTAAACAAGTTTAAGCCTCAGACATTGTTAACTCCCGAACAAGTGTTCGGAAAATGGATTTAGAAAAGCGAGAAAGCTGAAAATATTGTTGAAACCAACCCTTCCCTTTGGAAAATGCCTAGAGCGATGTGTATCCTCCAAATACACCAATGCATCTAGTTCCTAGAACAATTGCCACTAAAAGCAAGACCTTAATCAGTCAATATGTTATCTTTCAACTATTTGTTGATTTTGAGAAAACTTGCAAGAAAAGGATCACACCCACTGGTATAACTGAAGGAGAAAGAGGTTTTGAGCAAACTAAAGAATGTTATTTAACTGAAGTCATCCCTTTCTTTAAACAACTAAAAGATCACTTTGAGAGTCTTAAAAAGGGAATGAATTTAGACATTAAAGAAATGGAAAAGGAATTTGATGCTATGATAGTTGAGGTTAGTGACTATGAGCGAGCATTAAAATATAATGAGATTGAAAGGAAGAACTTGCATACACTGAATGAGAATATGATTTCTGAATGTATTGCTCAAGATGTGTTTTTCACTGCTACAACTTGTTCTATTAATGCTTCTCAATTTCATGAATTATCTGTTCCCTGAAAGTCTCCCATGATTGTGTCATTGAGCTTGAAAAAACTAATTCTAAATTAACTGAGAAAATTGAACTGAATGATCACGACAATTTGGTTAAACATTTTTCTAAACTAGAGGTTGAGCATTTTAATTTACAACTAAAATATCAACATCTTAACTTCATATATCAAGACATCCTCAGATGCTCCAGAGTTTGATGCAGTTTTCAAATTAACAAACGTGATGAACAGATTCAAGCTCATTGCAACACGATCAGAAAGTTGAAAGCCCAAATCTCTCAATTAAAGGGTCAAAAGAACAATATGACAGGCTCCCAAATGCCTCCTCCTTTAGATTCTCAGAATTCTCAAACTTTTCATCTTCAAAACTTAGTTAATGCCTTACAAAAGGAAAACGAGAGTTTTCTAGAAGAAAATGAAAAAGTTAAACGACATTTTAAAGAGTTATATGATTCAATAAAAGTCACCCGTGACCAAAACAACGAAAAAATAACGTCTTTACAAAAGGAAATTGAGAATCTGAAGTCGGGAAATGGGAAACTACAACTTGTTTTCAATAAGAATGTTGTCTCAAAGTCACCCTTAGATTGCAAATACACTATGACAGTTAAATATATTCCTCCTCATCTTAGGAATAATGAACATGCTTTTCATGACTACTGTGCTCACCTTAAGGATAGTCTAGAATGTCTCCGTGAGATTGTCGAAGAGGATTTCATTAACAAACCTCTTGATAGTGAAATTAGGTTTGCTTGCCTCCGGGCCAAACGATCTCAAGAGCTGCTAGAATGTGTAATTGCAACATGTCCCAAATCCTTAACCTTAGGTGCAAAAGGCAAAGCTGTGATGCCTTGTTCTATGCCTAGTGCCGAGCCTTTAAACCATTCTAGGCCCAGTTTTAAGAAAGTATACATCAATGTGTCGTCTAGTAATACAGATCCTTGCACGTCTAGTTCAGAATGCAAAAAGTAGATCAACCAACTAATGTTCCCATAATTCCCTCTACAGAGTAATCAATGACATTAAAGAAAGCAGGTCAAAGTCTCAAGACAATACAAGGAATGATAGGACCTTGCAAGCTAAAAATGTGCATTGGAAGAGAGTAGAAGACCAACCTAGGAACTTTAAGCTTGAGTTGAATAAAACGAATCGTGTTGATTCTAGTATTAGCCTTAGGCGCACTGTAATTAATTCGAATTCTGATACTATTTGCAAACCTTGTAATGATGTCCGCTTGAATTCTGTTGCTAATCATGAATGTGGTGTGAATGCTTTGTCTAATCTGTCAAATGCCCGTTAAAATTGTTAATGCTAATAATCGTGCAAATAAGGCAAAAAGGCAAAAACCAAAGATTGTTAGAAAACAGTGGAAACCCACAGGAAGAACTTTTATAAAGATAGGTTATTATTGGATACCTTTTGGCCATAAGAATAATCGGTTTTGCTCTCAAACTGCTAAGATTATGCCCACTAGAAAATGGATGCCTACCGGTAGAACTATTCCCTTAAGAAGTGAACATACTTTGAATAGGTCAAATACGACACCAGCATTGCAACTATTCCCAATGATTCCATTGCTTCTACTTCTGATATGGATGTTTCTATTTCGGATGTGGGTGTTCCAATTACTGTTACTAACCAAGTGGAACCCATTCTTGCATGGGGATCCCAATTATCCGTTATCCATTTTGTCTGTGTTCAACTGCATATCGTTCAAATCGTTCTGTGGTACCTGGACTCAGCTGTTCCAAGCATATGACTGGAGACCGGTCGCGGCTCATGAACTTCGTGAGCAAATTCATCGGGACAGTTAGATTCGGTAATGATCATTTCGGTGCAATTATGGGTTATGGTGATTATGTTGTTGGTGATAGTGTTATCTCTAGAGTATACTATGTGGAAGGTCTTGGTCATAATATGTTCTCTGTTGGTCAATTCTGTGATTCTGATCTAGAAGTAGCCTTCAGAAAACATACTTGTTTTGTTAGAGAACTTGATGGTAAGGAACTTTTAAGAGGAACTCGTGGTTCAAATCTTTACACCATCTCTATCGATGATATGATGAAGTCTTCTCCAATCTGCTTGTTGTCAAAGGCTTCAAAAACAAAGTCATGGTTATGGCATCGTCGTCTCAATCACTTGAACTTCGGCACCATCAATGATCTCTCCAGAAAGGACTTAGTTGTAGGTTTACCTCGACTAAAGTATGAAAAGGATCATCTTTGTTCAAGATGTCAATTGGGAAAAGCAAGAAATATGCCCATAAACCCAAACCTACTAACTCTGTCACGGAAGTTCTTCATACAATTCATATGGATTTATGTGGACCAATGAGAGTGCAAAATATCTTTGGGAAGAAATATGTGTTAGTTGTGGTTGATGATTACTCTAGATTCACCGGGGTCAAGTTCTTAAGGACAAAGGATGAAACTCCAGATATCATCATCAAACTCATCAAACAACTGCAGGTTCGACTTAACAAAACCGTCAGAATTATCCGGACAGACAATGGAACCGAGTTTGTTAACAAACAACTTAGTGAATTTTATGAAAGCATTGGAATCAGCCATCAAAGAAGTGTTCCACTAACTCCTCAACAGAACGGTGTAGTTGAAAGACGAAATCGAACTCTTGTAGAAGCCGCTAGAACAATGCTTATTTACTCAAAGGTTCCAATGTTTCTCTGGCTGAAGCTATTGCCACTGCATGCTACACACAAAATCGTTCCCTGATTCACACTGTTCATGGAAAAACTCCATATGAACTTGTCCACAACAGAAAACCTAATCTCTCTTCCCTTCGTGTGTTTGGTGCATTGTGTTATCCAACTAATGAGGGTCAAGACTTAGGCAAACTTAGAGCTAAAGCGAACATTGGAGTATTTGTAGGGTATGCACCAAACAAAAAGGGATACCGAATCTACAACAAAAGAACCCGAAATATCATGGAAACAATTCACGTTACGTTTGATGAGTTGACCGGTCAAATGGCTCCTGGACAATCCAGCCGGAACCCGCACTTCAAAACAGTCCCATTGGTTCATCCCTTGTTCCAAACTTTACTCAAGAAACTCCATATGTACCTCCATCCGAAGATGATTTAAAGAAATTGTTTGATCCTATGTTTGATGAACTTTATGATCCAAGTACTAATGAGGTGTCGATTCCTACAACAGAGGTGCTCATATTCCTGTGAATGAAGTCAATCCTCAGCCTCAATATCATTAAGTCAAGAAGCACCTGCTGATCCTTCAGTCTCATCAACAAATCATCATTCTTCAAATGTACATCATGGAACTGTTTCGGGCATCAATGATGAAGTTAATCCCTTTGCTACTCCTGAAGATGCTCCATTTGAAAACATATTTGCTCCCCGAATCTTCATCATCGAACCATCTTCTTCGGAGACATCGACTCGCTACTTCAGTCCCTCAACAACTGCCACATGAACACCTTCGAAAATGGACTCACGATCATCCATTAGACAACATCATTGGAAATCCTTCTCATCCAGTATCAACACGGAAACAACTTGCAACCGATGCCTTATGGTGCTTCTTCAACTCCGTACTCTCTAAGATCGAACCAAAAGATGTTAAAACCGCCATGAATGAAGATAGTTGGTTCAATGCCATGCAAGAAGAAATTCATGAGTTTGATCGACTTGATGTATGGGAGTTAGTACCGGCTCCAGATTGTGCTATGATTATTGCTCTAAAATGGATCTTCAAAGTGAAACTTGATGAGCATGGTGATGTGTTGAAGAACAAGGCTCGATTAGTTGCTAAAGGATACCGTCAAGAGGAGGGTATAGACTTTGAAGAATCTTTTGCTCCTGTTGCTCGAATCGAGGCAATTAGAATCTTTTGGCTAATGCTGCAAGTAAGAACATGGTAGTCTATCAAATGGACGTGAAGACGGCATTCTTGAACGGAGATCTTAAAGAAGTCGTCTACGTCAGCCAACCTGAAGGATTTGTGAATCCAGAGCATCCTACTCACGTTTATCGTTTGAAGAAGGCTCTCTATGGTTTAAAGCAAGCTCCAAGGGCATGGTATGATACGTTATCAAAGTTTCTTCTATCTACCGGATTCAGCAAAGGAGCAGTTGATCCAACATTGTTCACCAGGAAGTCAGGCAAACATTTAATTCATGTTCAAATTTATGTTGATGATATCATCTTTGCCTCGACTGACCCCAATGAGTGTGACCGTTTTTCTAATGAAATGAGTTCAAAATTTCAAATGTCAATGATGGGACAAATGTCATTTTTCTTGGGATTACAAATTTCACAAAGTCCCGGAGGCATTTTCATAAATCAATCTAAATATGCAACAGAGATCTTAAAGAAATTTGGATTTGATTCAAGTGACCTTGTTGACACCCCCATGATTGATCGAACCAAACTAGATGAGGACCACTCAGGGATCATGATTGACCAAACAAATATCGTAGTATGATTGGATCCCGATGTACCTCACGCTAGTAGACCACATCTTGTTCGCTGTTTTCATGTGTGCTAGATACCAGGCTAAGCCTACTAAAAGCACCTTGAAGCGGTTAAACGGGTCTTTCGGTATCTCCAAGGAACCATCAATATGGGACTTTGGTACCCGAAGGACACCGGTATGTCACTAACAGCCTATGCAGATGCTTATCATGCAGGATGTCAAGATACTCGTCGAAGTACGTCCGGAGGTGCTCGCTTTTTGGGTGATAAGCTTTTAAGCTGGTCTTCAAAGAAGCAAATGAGTACTTCTATTTCCTCTACAGAGGTTGAATACATAGCCATGTCATCTTGTTGTGCTCAAATCCTTTGGATGAGATCTCAATTAACTGACTATGGCTTTGTATTTAACAAAATCCCTCTGTACTGTGATAATAAAAGTGCTATTGCTCTTCCATGCAATAACGTTCAACACTCAAGAGCTAAGCATATCGACATTCGTCATCATTTCATCAGGGAACAAGTGGAAAAGGTTGTGGTGGAACTCTATTTTGTGAGGTCTGAATATCACTTAGCAGACATCTTCACCAAAGCTCTTCCAAGAGAACGTTTTGAGTTCATACTTCCACGACTAGGCTTGAAAAGCCTTCAACCGGAAACACTCAAACGTCTTCAGGAGGAAGACGAGGAGTAAAGGTCTATGCTCATCTATCTCTTGTAAATATCTCTTCAAAAAGCAAATAGAAAATTATAAAACTTTCAAAAATCCATAAAAATCTGAAAAATTCAAAAATCTTCAAAAATATTGTCAATTTGTCATGTTTTTCTCGATTCGATAATATCTACGGTCTTTGTGCTGTCATTCAAAGAATGACACGGGACTTTAGATGTTGCTTGAATTTTAAAAAAAAAAAAAATTAAAAAAATTGGGAAAAGAGAAAAAATGGTTTATTGTCATGTCAGGCAGTAACCCGCTTGTCAAAGAAAGAACAGAGCCATATTGTATCATATTTTCAAAATTCCATGCTCTGATTCTAAAAACATTTATCTGCTGAAAACGAACTGCTATGAAAAATAACTCGGACTCTATTTTTGATAATCATCTGGATTTATTTGTCAAAATATCTATCTCTCAATCAACAACCTATGTCATTGATTGAGGGGAGAATGATTTCAATTAAATTAAAAGTTATTTGGCATTCAATTGTTTTCAAAAGATAATCATGCATGTTTAACCAATGGAGTTTAAAATCTCAAAATCGGATCCTTATCAGTTAAAACGCTTTCATAATCAAGTCACAATTCTCCTCAAAAGCTTTCAAAATCAATTTAAATCTATAAGAGATCACAAATCTCAAATGATTTGATAATTGTGATAGGGGAGAATGTGTGATTTAAATTGGATTTAAACTGATAATTCGGTAAATGGTTTTATAAGGATGTACAA
Organism: Chrysanthemum makinoi; assembly: GCA_910596185.1. Lineage (NCBI taxonomy): Eukaryota > Viridiplantae > Streptophyta > Magnoliopsida > Asterales > Asteraceae > Chrysanthemum > Chrysanthemum makinoi. Next base: position 155,460,471 of record OU343223.1, on the reverse strand, counting down.
GCTCTCCTTCCCACATGTGACAAACGATTTCAAATTTTCCATGCACATGTTGAGGGGGAGCATCTATCTTAAACCTATGATTTGAAACGTGATCACTTATCTCAATGTGCGGGTTCCCTCTAGTATGTGCAAAACTCTTTTCAAATCTCGAGGCACATATTGAGGGGAGCAAAATCATGAAAACCTCATCCTTCCCCAAAATGCTTTATCTACTTGATTCGATTAGGGAAGTGATGTTGATATTTTTAGAAAATGGTAATCAAAGAAGTTAATTCTTTCTCTTGCCTCCGTGTGGAAAACTATTTCAAATACTTGATTCACATGTTGAGGGGAGTTCTTCTTCTAAAAATATCAAAACAATTCAGGTACAAAATGCTTTGATAATATATCACAAGTATCTGGATTGATTTTCAAATGGTTTTCAATTGGTTCCTATGGCGGATGAACAATACCAAATAGACCGACCAACTTTACTTTATGTACGGTGATATAAGGATGATAAGGTTAGGTATTGGTTCCCATGATCCCGCCAGAGGAGGGATCTACCCACGGAAAATCCACTAGATAGTGTAGAGTCCTTAGGTATATTGAAAAAAAGAGAAAAGTGAGATACGGGAAGAGTGCGGACTGAGACTGAGCTAGTACTGGAATAAACCCAACAAGGTTCTAGCTATGAAGTCTCGGTAAGCACTGAAGGGGTTGAAGAATGAAAAAGAATTGAATGTGAAAAGGGTGAAAAGAAATAGCCCTCCAATAATTCAACCTTAGGGCAGACACCGAGTTCAATACATATGCTACTAGTGGTTACTAAGGTAACACTGGTATTGAAGACAAGACGTCATGGACCCAGTGACGCACTGCACTAAACTTCCCAAGCTACTCAAGTTCCTCTTAAAAGGGCTTGTTTCATTCTCACGGGAACCTACATAATCTATCGACTTTCTCTTAGAGATTGTTGATATTGAAGAAGGAGACCCTCTCCTAGTCTCCGATATAGGATCCAAAATGCACAAATTGAGTCTAGAGCCACGAGATCATCAATAAATCTCATTAGGACAATTTCAATGAAGACTCTCTGTTTCACACAATGTGGAAAGAGAAATTATATCTGAGTCCTACGCATTATCCTTGTGGTATTGCCAGAACATCCGAGTGATGTGTTTACATATTCACTGTGAAGATGGAAAGCCTTCTGGAGCCAACATCTAACAAGCTCCTAGTAGGTGGCATGTGAGATCTATTATACAGATCAACCATGTGACAACTGAACAGAAACAATGGGCGATTCAATCTTTTGAATCAATCCTGGTTCAAGTTATGGATTGACGGATACCTTTAAAAACCGGTCTTTGTGCTTTAAAACTCTTTTCATTAGCACGTCGACCGTGTACTAATTTTTCAAATCAAAAGGTGTTTTATGATTGATAATTGATTTTCATTAAAACCTTCGTTATATTGCAAAAACAATTTCTATTGAGCAATACACGATTGTTTTTCAAATCTCTTTTCATCAATCATTGGACTTAAATTCGCTGGTTCACTCACTCCGTGTTGTCTTCTTTGAGACGTTCGTTTGAGAACACTAGAGCAAATGCGAAACCCTGTCAAGGAGATTCTTCGAATTATACCTGATCACAGGCAGTACTTGTACTGATCAACGGGAACCGTGGGCCGTGTACCTCAATTCATCGAAAGTGATCAAAGACACTTTCGTGCGCTTTATTGCTAACTGTCTTATGCAGGTACACCCCGACGTTTGCAGCTGATCAAAATGGAGCGGTCAATCCATAGCCGCATGCTCACACAACACATTCATCTCGAAAGAAATCATGATTGGTGCATCAATGACTATGATATTCTAACTCCATGCTTCTGCTACGCTGCTGCCAATATCATGAATCAACGAAAGCTTCCGCTACTCGGATGAGAAGATATCATGATCCAGAATGTGAGCATGTCGGTCCGAAAGTCACAACATCACATAATACCAACACCACAATGGATGTATCGGAGATTTTCTATTAGCTGATGATCTCAAAAGTTGGCTCAACATTATTATCACGTGGATCCGTAAAAGACCTCCACTTGGATTAACCAAACATGCAATGAGTGGATTCAATGACTACGAGGTCCGAAGCAAAGTACTACATCAAGAATGCAAGATCAATTGTTAATGTAATATCTGATTGTATTCAATGTCATTTTAGTATATGTTTGAGGTGACCTCCCTTAGGGGAGATTGTTAGGAATTAGAAATTCCAGGTATTAAAGAGTCGGTCACCTCAAGTATATGTAATCGTAGAAAGCTCGTAGTCGTAGTACTTTTATGTTAAGTAGTATTTAGTTTAGTAACACCGTGGAGGACGGACGGGTCTTTACCCACTCGTATGCTGATCCATAGCCCGTTGTGTGGCGTTTTATTGTAAGACTATAAATACTCTCTACCTCCCAAGGTAGAGAGTTGGAGCTCATAATAAGAATTTTCTTTCTCTCACTAAAGTTCCCTAAACCTCTAACTTTCTCTCTCTAGAATTCCATCTTAAACGCCACCTTGTGTTATGGTTTGATGTGTATGTGAAATCCAATATCCAACACGTGTTATGAATCATAGGGGATTAGGAGCGCAACAAATTATTTTAGTTAGCATACTTAGGTCATATCGAATTTAATTATCGTATATCATATGGTCTTAGGCTTTTACAAATAATTACGTGACTCAGTAAAATTTCAAATTAGACGAAAAATTGGGATTACGAAATTTAGGGTTTTACAAAGACGATGTGGCTCGAAAAAACGCTATCATAGACGTTATCAATTTGTTTGAGCAGGAAATGGCAGAGAAGGAACGTATGAGAGAAGACTACACGATTTTCAATGGCATTATGCTTGAACGAAAAGCCGTGATCTACAAGTTTTTTATAGATGAAGCCCACAAAGATGACAATATTGCTGACTATATTTCATTAATGTCTTAATATCAGAGTGTTTCTGCTAGACGAGGAAGATTTTGCTCGCATCGAGGAATTTGCCGGTTATCGGTCCTCCTTTTATGATTTTTGCATGCGGGAGCATTCAGATTAGGATTTATCATTTATGTATTTCGTATTGTTAACATTGTTTAATTAGTAGTAACAGCAACAGTAATATTTGTTGCAGCAGCAGTAATGTTTGTTTTTGCAGAAACACTTGTTTCTAGGATAGTTATTCTAATATTTAAAACTGGAATATTATTTTAATAAAACATTTGTTCAAGTTTATTTATTTGTGACGTTAATAACTTTAATATGATAGTTATTGTGATATTAAAGCTTTGCAAAAAAGATATTCTAATATTAAAATTGTGTATATCATTCAAGTATAGTTATTATGATAGGTAACAAAATAGTTGTTCAATGATAGTTATTGTGATATTAAAACTGTTAATATCATTCAATGATAGTTATTGTGATACTTAACTAAACAGTTGTTCAAGGTAGTAGAAGCAGCAGTAGAAATATTTCTGCAGCAGTAGTAACTTTTTGCAGCAGGAGTAAAATTTGTTTTTGCAGTAGCACTTTTTGAGATGCTATTAATATATCTTTCAAAGATAGTTATTTTGAGATGCTATTAATAAAATTTGTTGTTGCAGTAGCACTTTCAAGTATAGTTACTGTGATATTTTTAAGTAAAGTTGAGTTTTCTATGTTTGTGTTTTTTTAGGTGATTCAATGAGACAAAATTGTGCAAGCAATGAGTTTGTTGAAGATGAAAATTTGTCAGCTGATGTTAATGTTGAAGATAATGAAGAAGTAAATTCACCAGATTTTTTTACATCAACTTCAATGCTTATTAAACCTGTTGTTGTTAAAACTCTTGTACCAGTTGAAGGTACTTTGTTTGATAGCGTTGAAGAAGCTTATAATGCATACAAAGATTATGCTGCTGAAGCTGGTTTTATTGTTCGTAGAGGCCATTAAACTAACGATGGAGGTATTGTTATAAATAAGGAATTCTTTGCAGTAAGAAGGTACCAGAAAGTTAAAGTTAAAGAATTTGATAGTTTAAAAGATAATTGTGATGCTAAGGCTGTAGAGAATAAGATCGAGTTTAGGACAAATTGCAATGCTAAAATTTATGTTGTCAGATCTGGTGAAAAGTATAGGGTTAAAAGTTTTATTGAAGAGCACAATCATGGTTTTTTTACTGCTGAGGATAGATATTTGCAAAAGTCTCATAGGTCTATGAGTTTGGCGCATCAGTATTTTGCTATTAAGGCTTCAAACTTAAACATCGATCCTTGTATGTCATTCAATTTTATTGCAGAGCTTTTGGGAGGATATGAAAATGTTGGTGCCACTAAGATTGATTTTAAGAATATGAGTCGTGACATTTACAGCTATATTGGTAAATATGATGCTCAAATGATTATTGACACGTTTAGTATTTTGAAAGAAAGAGATGAAAATTTTACATTCAAGTTTAAGACTAACACTGATGGTCAGTTAAGTTGTTTGTTTTGGTCTGATGATACAAGTAAAAGGAATTATGAAGCTTTTGGTGATGTTCCTTCTTTTGATGCTACATACAAAACCAATATGTAAGTTTTATTTTTCTTTCTTTTATTTATTTATTTATTTATTTATTTTTATGTATAACATAAATTTTTATATTATAATTTTTTTAGGTACAATATGGTTTTTGTGCCTTTTACGGGTGTTGATAATCATAAAAAATGTGTAATTTTTGCTTCTGGTTTACTTTCGAAAGAAGATGTTGTTTCATATAAGTGGCTACTGCAAGCTTTTCTTAACACCCATATTAAGGAGCCGTACCTTGTTTTAACAGATCAAGATCCTTCAATGTTAATAGCTATACAAGATATGTTTAAAACTGCTAAACAACCAGCTTTATATGTGGCATATAATGAATAAACTTCCTACAAAGGTATTTATATATATAATTTTTTTTAATTATTATTATTATTATTATTATTATTATTATTATTATTATTATTATTATTATTATTATTATTATTATTATTATTATTATTATTATTATTTATTTATTTATTTTTTTTATTATTAAGCATCACTTTATTAGAAAATCATAGGATTTACAAGAAATTAGTAGGGAGCCGAGATACCAACTGGGCCCCTACTCCTCTAGCTATAGCGAAGCTAATCCTACTAAAAATATGAGCAGCAGCACGTGCTCCAATGTCTTGAGTCACCGAGAATCTTCGAATACTCTTTAGTAAGGTCACCACATTCTTCTCAAGTTCCCCAAAAGAAGAGAATGAAAAGGGAAGAAACCCATATCCAATATCTGCGCATTTAGCCTCGTACTTGACGCGTTTACGTTGTGCGGCTTCAATCACCGCACGACCGGGCATAAAATCAACCATACCAGTTTGCGTCAAGGGCGATGACCCCGTCAGGTCAACACATACATCAAGCCCACCATCCCACGAGTAAAGTAAAATATCAGCTGGACGTAAGGGTATGTCCCTTCCCCCACTAAGCCCAATGTCAACCTCCTTACGAGCCGAAACACCTGACCGAGAACATATGTCAACAAGAACATCACGCACCACATTATGTCGATGTTTAATACCAATAATACCCGCGCATGATACAGCATGGTCCCCATAAATATCCCCAGTGAAAACCCTGGAACAAGCTGAGCACGGCATCTGAATAGAAAATAAAGGAACACCAAGCCGATAACACAACACACATCGGTAAGTCCTAGCATTCATAGTCTGTCCCAACCCAGATATCGGAACCACCCTAAGCCAATCTGAAGTGTAGTCCTCCTTTTTCGAACTCCATAGCGCTATCTGTCTATGTGAAGAAGGAGGATTCAAGAAACGTCTATGTTCTCTTGTATGGAGGGAAAGCGATGAACCTGTTGAATTTGTTCAAAAATGAAAAGCTTTATTGGATGAATTTGATTTAGATAAGCATAAATGGTTGAATGATATGTTTAACATAAAAGAACGTTGGATCCCTGCTTATTTTAGAGATATCCCAATGAGTGGTTTGATGAAACTACTTCAAGATCTGAAAGTGAAAACTATTTTTTTGGTCATAATTCTAATTGGAGTTCTACTCTAGTTCATTTTCTTTTTCGTTATGAAAGTGCTTTAGATCAACAAAGGAATAATCAACGTGTTCTTGATAATAATTCAAGAATTAATAGATCTTCATTGAAAACCAATCATTTAGTTGAACAACATGCTGCATAATTTTATACTCTTGAAGCATTCTATGTGGTTCAGGCTGAGATTGTTGCTTCTATTGAGAGTTGTACTGGGTCTATGAAAAACTTGGGTTATGTAAAAGACATTGATAAAGAGTGGTTTGGAGAGTTTAAGGTATTGTCTTTTTAAATAAATAAGTATGATCAAGAAAATGTTTTTTAAATTCATTATAAATTGTAGTTAATTTTTTCATTTACTTTTTTCAGGTTGAGTATGATGAAGAAACTCGTTCAGTTAACTGTTCTTGTCTGCATTTTGAAAGACGTGGTCTGTTATGTCGTCATGCTTTTTATACTCTTAGAGGACATGCCATTAACAAGATTCCAAAACAATATCTTTTAAGACGTTGGAAAAAAGAAGCTGTTGTTTTACCTCTTTTTGGATCTTCTTTTAAAGCAAATGGATCTTCAGGTAGTTGTATTTCTAAAATTTATTCTAAAATGAATGTGATAATCAATCATTGAGGATATGATGAAGAAAAACTGGGTATATTTTTTGAAAAATTGAGCATTTATGAATCTGGATTAGAATCATCAACTGTTGCACAGTCTTCAGGAAATAAAGAGGATAGTATATCATCTATGATTGGTATTCCTAAACCTGCTGCTATTGATGTTTTTCGTCCTGATATTGGATCAAATAAGGGTGGCGTTACTGGTGCAAGATATAAACCTTCTAATAATGACGTCAGATTTAAAGATCCTAAAGAATGTGGGAAAAATTTGAGAAAGTGTAGAATCTGTAACATATTAACAGATCATGATTATAGGAATTGTCCAAACAATCCAGACAGGAAAGTTCTTACTGCTAAGAAAGACATTAAGAAGACGAAACGAAACGGAAAGAAAGTTAAAAGGAAATCAAATAATGCTAATGCTGAGCACGGTACTGAAGAATTTAACTTTAAGGAGTAAGTTAACTTATCGTGTCTGAGTCGGTTTTGTTAAGATTGAATCTGCATTATTTTTTTTAAAATTATTTTAAAGCTATAAAGTCAAATTGATGTACTGTGATATTATCAATGTTATGTCTTTTTATTTTTTTCATTATTTATTTCATTGTTAAGTTGTAATGTTGATTAAGTATTTTTTTAAAGGTTATAAAGTGAAATTCATATACTTTATCATTGTCCTAATAATCAATTTGTGAAATTAACAGAAAATGTACTTTATCATTGATCAACTGATTATGTTTATGTTAATTTGATGTACTGTGATATTAAAAAATTATGTGATTTTTTGTTTAAAATTAATTCATTAAACCATTTAATACAAAATATGAGTTTGATACAACTCGAATATTTTTTTCATCAGAAAATAAAGTTAAAAACACAAAATATAAAGTTTACAAACATAAATACTAATTTAATCTTCATCGGAGTTACAATTATCTTGAGAATCTTTATCTTGTTCTTCTCCTTGATTACCCATCTTTTCAAGTTTTGCTACTTCTTTCTCATATTCTTTTAATGATGGAGATTTTTTTATAATCACAGTCATCTTCAGATTCATCAATATACTTCATTCGCTTAAAAATATCATAGTCATCTTTTTTTTCTTCTTCATCTTCTTCATCTTCTTCTTCTTCTTCTTCTTCTTTAACTTCATTTTCTTCTTCTTTTTTAACTTCAATTTCTTTTTTAACTTCTTCTTCTTCTTCTTTTTTAACTTCTTTTTCATCGTGATTTTCCTTTTTTTCACGATTATATTGTTTCCTTTTCTTATTGATATTTTTATTTTCCATTTTTTTCTTTTTGTGTTTTTGTTTTATGTGTTTTTTTCACAAATTTTGCTGTGATATTAAGCTATTTATTCTTAATAGCTATTAAGCTATTTATATATAAACAAATGTTCTTTTTTATATTGACTTTTTGTATTATTTAGTCGTAATAATATATTTTTAATTAAAAAATATGTTATGTGACATTAAGCTATTTATTGTTAAATGAAATTATAATATATTTTAACTAACACAAATGTTATGTGATATTAAGCTATTTATAGTCAATTTTTTATGAATTTTTTTTCTTTTCATAAAATAGTGTGATATTATATTTTTTATTATACTTTTTGAAAAATATATATTTCTTTTGCTTAGAAAAAGTCAATTTGATTTTTATAGTTTAATTTTTTAAAAGCCACTGTGATATTATACTCTTTTTATAGTATATGACTCACTGGGATATTAATTGTTTATTTAAATTAAAAGAGGCAAATTGGTTTACTGTTTATGTGATGATTGATAAAAGGAAATCATATCTATAGTTAAAAGTTATTGTGATATTTTAAATTAATTGTTTACTTAAATTAAAAGAAGCAAATTGTTTACTGTGCATGTAATGATTGATAAAAGAAGCAACTTGAGCCGCCTAATTTATTATTACGAGTATTCACTTAATTATTTTTAATATGAAACTGCATCTTATTAGAAATAATAAAATAACATAAATTAATATCACATTAAAATTTAATAATAATTTTTATAAATATCACACAACATAATAATATAAATCAATTTATATTAATGTTATAATGTCATTAAATATCATAATAACTTTTAGTTAATTATCAGAGTATAAAAAAAATAGATATCACACTAGATAAAAAAATATTAAATTAACAATATTCTTAATATATTATTAGAAAAGGTTAATTCGAGTAAATTTTCTTCAATTTTTACATGATTAATGTTATTATTTTATTAAATATCATAATAACTTTCAGTTTAATTATTACAATATTAAAAATAAAAAAAATAATAAAATCACACTAGATAAAAAAAAATTAAAATACATAGCCGATGGTTACGCCATATCATTAATATTACAAAGTTAAAAAAGTCTCTTTTTCCGTCTATATAATGGATTCAAACGATCTCAACGTTGCGTACGACTTGTTTGTGGGACAAAATGTTTAAAGTTTCGTCACGCACCAAGGCCATCTTCATCAAGTGTCCAAAGCTATCATTAGTTGCAATGTCACCGTGTTTCTTGACAATGTCATTGGTTGCAATGTTCATTTCAATGTCACCGTGTTTCTTGACAATGTCATTGGTTGCAATGTTCATTTCATGAAGGCCATCTTCATAATTTGTAACATCATTAGTTGGAATGTCACCGTGTTTCTTGACAATGGCTTTTAAGAATTGGTGCATTGATGTTCTTCACCTTGTAGCCTTGGACGCCTTGTATATAACTTTCGGTAAAATATCTAAGTTTTTTATCAAATAAAAAACCATAGTATATCCTCCAGGATCATGAATAACAAATTGGAAAAAATTTGTAAATTCAAATACATAATTTTCAGTAATAACACTTTTTGTTTATTTTTATTTTTTGATGAACTAACTTTGTGATTGAAGTTTAGAATAGATATGGTTGTAATGTTAGGTTTTTATAACAAGAGTAAATGACTTTTTTGATGTGATTGATGGTTTGTATCTCGAGGCAAAATAATATATTAATATCATTGAAAGAATCTAAACATAAAATTTACATTTGAAACAATTATAATAATATTAATAACAATTAATCCGTATAAGAATGTAAATTGTATCTTTACATTAAATAACAATTTTCTTAAAAGCAATAATTTTCTATGACATTTTTTTGTGTCTCGAGGTTTTGATGTTTTTGTCTATGAAAAACAACGACTTAAATATTTGCACTGGAAATTTGTTTATAATATTGTGTTAATATCACAGTGATTTTGCAATATTTATTTTAATAAATATGTTTAATTTAGAAATTTATTTTTAAATATTTACTATATAAATAATTTTGATGTATTGTGATATTAAATTTAATATCTTAGTAACTTAATATCACACTAATTTTATTTAGTACTGTGTTATGATATTATTGTCTTAATATCACAGTAAATTAAAAATATTCAAAAAGAGCTAAAATAAAATAAAATTTAGTATTTGACATACATATTTTGAGTATCTGTTGAAAAGATAGATGAATAACACACTGACATACATGTTAGATATTAATTATAGTCATGAAAATTACTTCCTCGAGACTCAAAATATCACTTTATGTCAAACTTTTACATTTAATTTTAATATAATTTTTCATTAATATTCCTTTTTTTTTTAATTCATGTTGTTTTAAGTATTTTTTGTTTATATTTAATTTACTAAATAATTTTAATTTAGTTTATTGTCTTAATAAATGCTATTGTCTTAATATCAGAGTTAGTTATCTTAATATATGATATTGTCTTAATATTAGAGTTAGCTTTTTAATATGTGATATTTTCTTAATATCAGAGAATATTAATCTTCACGTTCTATTTAAAACCAAATCAAAGAAAATTTTATATTTAAAATATAGATATCACACTAGATAAAAAAATATTAAATTAACAATATTCTTAATATATTATTAGAAAAGTTTAATTCGAGAAAATTTTATTCAACATGATTAATGTTATTATTTTATTAAATATCATAATAACTTTCAGTTTAATTATTACAGTATTAAAAGAAAAAAGAAAAAAATATATCACACTAGATAAAAAAAATTAAAATACATAGCCGATGGTTATGCTATATAATTAAGGGCAAATCGCATAAAAAGGTACTTATCTTATGTCCAATTTCAATTAAAGGTACTATTCTTTTTTTTTCTCAATTTAAGGTACCCGACTTTTTTTTTTTTGCCGATTTAGGTTTTTTTCTAACTTCCGTTAACTATTTCGTTAGTAAATTACATGTTTGGTCCTTGAGTTTGTATAGGCATTACATGTTTGGTCCTTCAGTCCGTTTTTGCACATTTTCAAAAAAAAAAAATTCGAAATAAAAAATTTTTCAAAAAAAATTTTTCGAAATATTTTTTTTCCAAATTTTTTTCAACAAAGCTTTTTCTAAATATTATTATTTTTTTTCCAAACATGTAATGCCTATACAAACTCAAGGACCAAACATGTAATTTACTAACGAAATAGTTAACGGAAGTTAGAAAAACACCTAAATCGGCCCAAAAAAAAAGTCGGGTACCTTAAATTGAGAAAAAAAAAGAATAGTACCTTTAATTGAAATTGGACATAAGATTAGTACCTTTTTATGCGATTTGCCCTATAATTAATATTACAAAGTTATATATTACATGATTTCTTTTGAATAATAATATACCAAATTTAGCTTTTTACTCTTGTATGCAATCTAGTGTCCTTGTCTTCCTTTGTTATCAAACTTTAGTGACGGACCAATAAGATCTCAATGTTGCCAACGACTTGTTACTTCAGAAACACCTTATATGTTGAGTA
>OU343223.1:155423981-155448857 GCA_910596185.1 Chrysanthemum makinoi | reverse complement strand
GATCATGTTAGATGACAAATGTCGATAACGTCACAAAATTTCTTCAGAAATGCCTAATATGTTATTCATGCTTATTATTATGAGCATGGCGAAACATAGGTAGGCAAAATGATTAAACTTTCGTCACGCACCAAGGCCATCTTCATCAAGTGTCCCCAACTTTTTGTATTGAAGTTGGGGGTTCTGCTACATGACGGCTATCATCGATATCTTCATTCAGAAGAGAATCAGATATGATTTTTCTGAATGAGATCATGCAATTCCTTCACCGCATGTGTGACAACCCGTACTTTCAGGTCATTTCTCGAAACGATTTATGCCTCACTATTTCAACATTTATCGTAAACTTGGTTTACTTGTTTCAAATTCGCGTAACCTTAAAGGTTTAGTGGCGAATTCATGATCATATCATCACGTACATTTCATATGGACTAAGATTAGTCTACATTTCATTGACATCATTTGCATCTCATTAGTTCATTCATGACATTTCATTTCACATTCGACGCGTAATTTTTATATTTAATAATCGTTATCGCGTGAGTTATTATTTTGAATATTTAATCCATTAATTTCAAAAATGATCCCGACATATTTTTATACTTACAGTTAGTTGATAAAAACTATATTTTGAGTTTAACTAGTGTTTGGAATTTATTTTGAATATAAATCGTTAAATTTATATTATTACGACGTTTTTCTTAAAAACTATACGATAATTATTTTATCACTCAAATTTTACAAGGAATGTATTTTTAAATTTTTATAATATCATTATACTCTAATTTGATCTATTAAAAATTTCTTTACCAAATCACCTTAAACCATTAAGTACACATTACCTTACAGTTTACATTATCTACACAATTTTACTTACATTTTATTTACAATATATATACATAATAAAAGAAAAAAAAAATATATCATGTGGAAACACCCTCCCAAAAATCCGGCCTTGGGGGGGGATGAATCAAGAGTTGTTGATTTTTTTTCATTCAATCACTTATACACTCCAACTTATTTACTTGCTATCATTTATCTCATTTATTTCAAGTGTGAGAAAAACTTTTCCTCTCTCTTTTCCTATCTCAAAACCGGCCATAGAAGGTCTTTGCAAGGGATCACAAAATTTTTCTCAAGTTCAAGTTATACAATCTAGTAACACTCTTTGTTTAGGTTTTGAAATAAAAACCTAGGGTGTTTAGGTTAAACCTTGGTTCTTTGCACCTCATCATATTAACTTGTAAGCATGATTCTTTCATTTTCATGTTTCCTTATCATTTCATATGTATCTTTTTATTTTTGGAGCAACATGCAAGACATATGTGATTTATACCATTTTTACATGATTTTAGATTATATATTTATATTTGGTCATCCTATAATTATCCCCTTTGTATTGGTTGGTCTTGATGATGTCTAGGAACCCATGACACCCTAAGAAGGTGTATGGTAGGATTAGATTAGTTTTGGAGTTGATTTGAAGGGATTAGAATAGGTTTTGTCCGAGAAAAACTATTTTCGATAAGTATATATTGTGTTCTGTCCTTGTTTTGATTTTCTGGAAAATCCGACAGTAGGCACGACTTTTTGGCCTTGATATTTAGAAAATATACTTTAAAACGAATCCGTGGCCGCTTGAACGGATTAAAACGAGTTATACGAAAAGTTATGGATTTTACAAGTTTTACGCGAAATATATTATTTTCTGAAATTTCAGCATACTATATTTATTTTGTCCGAGTCAAAAACGAGCCTTAAGCTTCACAAATTATTTCGACTTCTCAAAAATAAATTAGTTTACTTCGATACGAAGCTAAGGACATATTAGACGTAGAAAACGGATTTGAAACGACAAAGATATGCACTTTTTCATAAACTTGCCGTAACTAATTTTCTGCACACAATTAGCCAAAACCACCATCTTTAACCCTTATTATCTTTATGTTCGAGACCTTTTGGATGAAAACTCCTGAACTGAAACTTTTAGATATCGATACAAACTTTCCAAAACGGTCGAGTTCGTTCTCTAACGATCGACGTACACTGTTTTACGACTAGTTTTCCAAGGCCATTTTTGTTAATTTCATAAAAATTCCGACGACATTGTTTTGCGACGAAAAGTAGTAATTTCTCTAAAATCATTATAAACCATTGTAGGATGACATTTTGACGTAAAAACATGTAAAGTGATTTTGATTGGTCAAGACGTCAAAAGAGTATTTTTCGACGATAAGTAATATTTTCAAAACTCACAAATGGTATAAATAACATACGTAATGCATGCATAACATTACATTGCAACTCATTACATATCATATCATTCATAATAGGTCATTTTCGAGATTCACGCTACATTTCGGTGTACTCACTTTTGTCTTCGCATCATTGACCAAGTGAGTTTCATGGCCCCTACTTTTACTTGCTTTCATAACTGTTTTGGGGGAGATACATGCTCAACTATTTTCATGACATCCATGACTATTTGCAAATTATATGTTTATCCAAACTGAATGTTTAGTTTATGCGAAGTACAGTATTGCCAATTAGAAATTCCATATTAATATTCATTGGTCTAATGGTCTTGGTATATTCATTGAGCTAATGTCTTGTATATTCATTGAGCTAATGGTCTTTGTATATTCATTGGTCTAATGGTCTTGGTATATTCATTGAGCTAATGGTCTTGGTATATTCATTGGTCTAATGGTCTTGGTAATATCATGAACTAATGGTCTTGAACATTTGAACATACCTATATACATTTTGGCAATGGGTTGTGAATACACGGTTGCAATTTTTGTATGGGCGGGACTTGAACGAGTGGGATTTACAATGCCTTTGCTGCATAAACGATTTCGATACATTGAGCCATGCACTATTTGTGAATTCATTTGACATCATGCACTTGAACATTAACTCTACATATTCTGGCAGTGGGTTGTGAACACACAGGTTGCAATTTTTGTATGGGCGGACTTGGACTGAGTGGATTACAATGCCTTTGCTCCATAAACGATTTTGAAAGTCTTTACATTTCAACGATTTACAATGCCTTTGCTGCATAAACGATTTTTAAAGGTTTTACATTTCAACTCAAACTCTATGAACTCACTCAACCTTTGTTTTGACACTTTTAGCATGTTTTATCTCAGGTATCTAAGGCATACACTTCATGGCATGCATTTGGACACCTCATGGAGTCGTGGTGACGACGCGTCTCACTTGGGTTTTACATACTTTAAAACATCGTTTGAATTGTAACAACTTATTTCCGCACAAGTTGATTTTCAATTGGGACCTATACTTTGTAAACTCTGAATGTTTTATTAAATCAAACGATGTATTTTCCAAACGACACTTTAGGTCGTTCAATATATCTGCAACTGTGATGCTATGACAGTCAATCCCCAGGAATTCCATTCCGCTGCAAAACAGGTAATTTGGGGGTGTGACAGATTGGCATCAGAGCTTCAGTTATTGTTGGAATCACTCCTAAACAGTATTTCAAGTATTTATATTTCATATGTAATAGGTAGCTTTATTATGGCCTTTATGTTTGTTTAGGTCAAGCTTATGTAAAGGCCATAAGCTTGACCAAGCCCAATAAGGATAGGAAGGGAACTAGGAGTGTTGCCCTAGCTTTCTCCTCCTATAATACCTCGTAAACCTTCATTTGAAGGTTGATTGTTCAAGTTTTCTCTCATTCATACTCTTTGCATACCGTCTTACTATACGTGTGTGTTTGTGATTTACTTGTTCAATCGCCTCATCTCTTTCTCTATAAGCTTGTGTTGTAAAACTTGTGACCTAACAGTGGTATCAATCGCCAAATAGTTGGGTGTACACTTTGTTTTTTTGAAGTTTTTGGTTTTGGGTCTTACGCGTAAAGATAACACAATCTTTGGTTTCGCTTAAAAAACTGATTTTTTACACTTTTGAATCCAAGATTCTTGTACTTTCAACGTTATTAGGTGTTAAACTATTGGTTTTTGGCAAAAAGTTTGGAACTTTACGTGTTTTTTCCTTGTTTTTAAGCTTGTTTTTGTACGCAAGTGTTATCCTACGCGTAACTGTTTTTAAGTGCTTTGGATCATCAAGTTTCACACTTTTGTGTTATTTTGGTGTTATTGAAGCTATTTCATCACACAAACACTGGTTTAGAAACATCTTTGACAAAATCATCTTACGAGTAGGATTACGCGTATCAAAACCCTAGTTTTACGAGTAGTTCTACGCGTAACTTTGTTCCTGGCTTGATCTACATTTTCCTGGTATTCCGTGTTTCTTACTTGGATAAGTCTGAAATCTCGTCGACTTTGGAATATCTTTTACCTGTGAAGTGTAAAATATCATTTGGGCAAAAACCCTAAAATTACGCATAAGCATAAGCTTACGCGTAGAAACCTACGCTAAGATTCACTTTACGCGTAACCTTAGGTCTACGCATAAGGTAATCCTACGCCTAACTTTCTACGCCTAACTTTTTTCTACGCATAACTTTAAGTGTTTTTTATCCTGCTTACGGAAGCTAAAACCTACGCGTAACTCCTCATTGTTACGCGTAACTTTGGGTGTTTTTACGCATAAGTGCTACTTGGTTCTTGTCTTTTCTACGCCTAAGGACACTTCATCAACAAAGGTTCATTCGACTACAAAGATCCAATTTTACCACACAAGTTTATCAACATGTCACAACCACCATACTCTAACTATTTCCCTTACACTTATCCTCAACAACAACAACAACTAAGTCCACAACATCAGCATGGAATCAACAACAAGCAATTTATCAACAACAATTTAATCAACAACATACTCCACAACTTGCTGCAAATCCACACTCAAATGGTTCACCACCACCCCAGTCTTCAAGTTCAACCATACACAAATGAATACACACATCCATCAAGAACACTATGACGGAACCCACTTGGTTTGCAAAGATGTGTGAAGCTTTAAGCAGCCAACAATCAATTCATGAGGCTGGATCACTGGATAGACCTCCAATGCTCACTCCAGGAAACTACGATCAATGGGTGATAAGGTCTTTAGGTTTTGTGATCTGAAGAAGCCACATGGAAAGTTCTTAAAGAAGGTTATCTTAGAAGGTCCATTTGAGATGCCTACTATCATTGTACCCGGAAATCCAAATGCCATTCCACCAAGAGATGAACAAACCAACATTGCTAACTCGTTGCAGATTTAAATCCCACAAACTTCTACACTATGACTGATGAACTTGCAATGGAATACATCCTCTAGGATTACCAATCCAATTCTTCGTAGTGTTGATGCTCAAAAGACTGCACAAAAATGTGGGATCATATTCGTCTTCTTATGGAAGGATGTACTCAATCCAGAGGATATGGAATCCAAAATTTACTTGGCTTATGAACACTTCATGATTGAACCTGGAGAGACACTAGAGTCCTATCATCTAGATTTTCAGACATCATCAATGATTTGGATAACCACAACATCATCATGCCAAGAATTGCAGTGAATACTAAGTTCCTGAGTAGTCTTGGTCCTAGAATGGGAGAAGTATGTCATTTTTCTCCGTCAAGCGAAGAACATGCATCAATCTTCCTATGGATTGTTGTACGATTACTTGAAACCTCATGAAAGGAATTGTCGGGAAAGGATTCTCCATGCTCAAATTGCTAAACAGTCACAACCGGACAATCAACAACTTGCCTTGTATGCTCACAGATTTATTCTCCTCACCAGCAACTCAACCCAAATGCTTCAACACACCTTCACAACAACACCTCAACAAAATCAATTGGTTCCATACAACAACAATCCAAGCATATGTCATGAAGCGCTGAGGAATCTGATCCTTCGAAGCATTCAACAAGGATTTGCTATGATTGCTAATGCCTTTAGCCGTTATACCACAATCCACAATCGTATCGTTCCTCATCTAACACACAGACTCAAGCTGTTGTGAACAATGGACGTGTTGAAGTTCAGAATCGTGATTATGGTCGGCAGATGGTCGGGGGTCAATGGTTTAAGCTGTGGGTAGAAATAACAACAGAGCTCAAGTGGTGAACAGGGAAAAGCTCAGCATGGGTTGAATGGTCTTCGATGCTACAACTGCAATGAGAAGGGACACCTGGCTAATGCATGCCCAAAGCCAAGGACTAAGGCAGTGCTTATTTCAAAGAGGCTCTTCTTTTGGCTCTTAAGGATGAAGCTGGTGGAACTCTCACAGATAAAAACAAAGAACAGAGCTTTATGGCAAATGCTGACTCAGATGATGAATGGAGGACTTGCAGCCATGCAGCTTTATGTGTTATGGCTAATATGCAGGCGTTACACATGATGACACAGGTCCAGTGTATGACACTTTATGGCTTGTCTCATTCCCGAACAAACCATATATATCTCTGATCTCATATCTCCGCCAACATCTGCATCCGGCAAGGCTCAGAATGTTCAAAATGAGTCATCCACATCTCATAGCATTAGTTATAGAGAACTAGGTTGCATCATTGACCCTAGACTATAACTACATTATCATAGCATCTCATCATTTCATCATAGGTGCATGTTCACTCTACATGCGGTTTATACGTACATTTTTCGGGTTATTTACTTTCGTTTCATATCGACTGTCACATGGATGCCCTTAAATACCCATCCCATTATCCTTTCCTCATACTCTAATGTGGAGAATTCCTTGTTATTCCCTATCACAATCTTTACATCAATTGACTCATCACCGATAACGCCGAATGCCGAGATAAACCTTTAAGTAGGGCGAAGTCACTCTCACTCCTTTGTTTCATCACTAACATGTCGAGTTACACGTTACTAACACATTAAGTCACTAAACCATTATACACTTGAAGCACTTACGACACCTCATAACCCATCTTTTCGGAACCCGTCGATTATTTTGAAAAATAACCTCAAACTTACCATTTCTTATCACATCTCTTTGGAGCGTTTATTATTGACATCGGATTTTGCTACGTCTCACATTTCCTCTTGTTTTGAAGAAGATATGGCACCGAAGAAAGCTACAGTTGAAATGACCCAAGCAGCTATTCAAAAGTTAGTGAATGATAGCATAGCTGATGCTTTAAGAGTCGAAGGGAAACAGTGGGCTGCTGCTGCTGACTGCGCGGCCACGGCGGCTGCTGAGCCGCTAGGCTAGCTACTGCTACTGGAAATGCCGGAGGATCCGGAGTTAAGAGATGTTCGTACAAGGATTTCAAAAGTGGTGAGCCCACGAAGTTTAGGGGACGAAGGAGCCACGGCCATGGTACGATGGTTTGAAAAGTTGGAATCCGTGGTTTTGCTTTGTAATTGCCCGGATGATAGTAAGGTCAAATTTGCTACAAGTACATTACTCGATGGAGCATTGTCGTGGTGGAATTCATATGCTCAACCGATTGGAATGGAGAATGCTTTCAAGCTTACTTGGGAGCAATTTAAGGGTTTGGTGACCAAGAAGTTTTGTCCTCGTATGGAAGTGAAAAAGTTGGAGACTCGGAGTTCTCCTACGAACTAGTAACAATTGGGTACGATATTGACACATACATTCGGAGATTTCAGGAATTGGCCGCGTTATGCCCGTCGATGGTACCGGATAACGAGAAGTTGCTAGATGCTTTTATCGGGGACTTCCCGAAGTTATTCAAGGAAATGTGACTTCGTTGATCCACAAACAATCGAGGAAGCTATTAGGGTGACTCAAAAGCTCATGGCCCGGGTAGTGAAGAGAGGTAAGTACACCAACACCAACCAAAACAACAACAACCCCAACAACCGCACCAACTACAACAATAACCAAAAACAACAACGACGATAACCAAATCAACAACAACAAAAGGAAATGGGAAACGACCAAGGAGATAATAACAACAACAACCAAAACCGCAACACTAACCGTCATCAACAACAAAATAGAAGGCAAGAAACGCAATAGTATATGTTTAGTCGCTGCACCAATAGAAAGCAGAGGTTATGCTGGAACCTACCCACTATGTAATCGATGTAAGTATCATCACACGGGTCTTTGTCCCTGCTAGGTGCCAAGTGTCGTGCAAAACACCGGGACACCTTGCCAGGAATTGTAGAGTCAAGGCCATGGTTACATGTTACAGATGCGGGGAACAAGGACACTATCGGAATCAATGTCCTCAAAACCAAGGTCAACCAGTTGAAGGTGCTCATGGGAATGTATATATGTTGGAAGGAGGAGGAGGAACTCGTCAAGGTATCAACGACGCGGAAGACTGAAGAAGTTCGGAAACTAACAGTCTTATTTCTCCTTATGTACTATGTCGTACTAGTTTATGTTTTCCATCATATCCGAATCTTTATAACCTAAGATGTATTTCTGTTGATAAACCACTTGTTGTAAAATATTCTCATCTATCGTACTTTATTTTCTTTCCGATTTGTTATCATTTACGAGGATTTCAATTCTTTTACTTTAACTATCATTTTAACGACACTTCTCCATGTCTTCTCTCCTCGATGTTCATCACAATTTTAACATCGGTTGACTCAACACCAAACATCATATGAGTCGATTAGTCCAAGCATTGCATAGTTACTCCTAAATTATACATAGCCTGATCACCTATGTCTAATTCAGGAAGAATCATGCAATGAAGGGAGTAGTAGGCTTATATGTGTAAGCAATTCCGTAATCGAGCCAAATTTTCAAAAGATTTTCTACAAACCACTTGTTTCCAGTTTGATCCGCGTGACAGTTCTTGTTTGATGAGTTGCAAAGATCGAGCTAGAAACAAGTTGTTACCTAAACCGATTTAGCCTAATCGTATGACAGTTCTTGTTTGATGAGTTGTGGATTAAGTAAAAATCGGTTACCAAAAAGTCTTTTGAGGGTTTTGCTCGAGAATGGGAAGGCTTGCCTCATCAAACCCTAACCCGATAGACTAACACGAACTGAATTCAGGGACTGAATTCCTTTTTGGATGGGCGAATGTGACAACCCGTACTTTCAGGTCATTTCTCGAAACGATTTATGCCTCACTATTTCAACATTTATCGTAAACTTGGTTTACTTGTTTCAAATTCGCGTAACCTTAAAGGTTTAGTGGCGAATTCATGATCATATCATCACGTACATTTCATATGGACTAAGATTAGTCTACATTTCATTGACATCATTTGCATCTCATTAGTTCCTTCATGACATTTCATTTCACATTCGACGCGTAATTTTTATATTTAATAATCGTTATCGCGTGAGTTATTATTTTGAATATTTAATCCATTAATTTCAAAAATGATCCCGACATATTTTATACTTACATTAGTTGATAAAAACTATATTTGAGTTTAACTAGTGTTTGGAATTTATTTTGAATATAAATCGTTAAATTTATATTATTACGACGTTTTTCTTAAAAACTATACGATAATTATTATATCACTCAATTTTTACAAGGAATGTATTTTTACAATTTTTATGATATCATTATACTCTAATTTGATCTATTAAAAATTTCTTTTATCAAAAATCACCTTAAACACACTAATGTACACATTACCTTACAAGTTACATTTTTTACTACACAATTTACTTACATTTTATTTACAATATATATAAAAGTAAAAAAAGAAGAAAAAAAAAAAATATCATGGGGGAAACACCCCCCCCAAAAATCCGGCCTTGGGGGGGATGAATTTGCATTTATGAGTTGGTAAAAGATTTTTTGTCATTCAATCACTTATACACTCCAAATACTTATTTTACACTGCTATCATTTATCATTTATTTCAAGTGTGAGAAAACTTTTCTCCTCTCTCTTTTCCCTCCTATCTCAAACCGCCATACAAGAAGGTCTTGCAAGGGATCACAAGATTTTTCTCAAGTTCAAGTTATACAATCTAGTAACACTCTTTGTTTAGGTTTTGAAATAAAAACCTAGGGTGTTTAGGTTAAACCTTGGTTCTTTGCACCTCATCATTTTCATTACTTGTAAGCATGATTCTTTCATTTTCATGTTTCCTTTTCATTACATATGTATCTTTTCATTTTTGGTACAAACATGCAAGACATATGTGATTTATACCATTTTTCATGATTTTAGAGTTATATATATATATTTGGTCATCCTATAATTATCCCCTTGGTATTGGTTGGTCTTGATGATGTCTAGGAACCCATGACACCCTAAGAAGGTGTATGGTAGGATTAGATTAGCTTTGGAGTTGATTTGAAGGGATTAGAATAGGTTTTGTCCGAGAAAAACTATTTTCGATAAGTATATATTGTGTTCTGTCCTTGTTTTGTTTTTCTGGAAAATCCGACAGTAGGCACGACTTTTTGGCCTTGATATTTAGAAAATATACTTTAAAACGAATCCGTGGCCGCTTGAACGGATTAAAACGGAGTTATAACGAGAAAGTTATGGATTTTACAAGTTTGACGACGAAAAATATAATTTTCAGAAATTTCAGCATACTATATTTATTTTGTCCGAGTCAAAACGAGCCTTAAGCTTCACAAATTATTTCGACTTCTCAAAATATATTAGTTTACTTCGATACGAAGCTAAGGACATATAATACGTAGAAAACGGATTTGAAACGACAAAGATATGCACTTTTCATAAACTTGCCGTAACTAATTTTCTGCACACAATTAGCCAAAACCACCATCTTTAACCCTTATTATCTTTATGTTCGAGACCTTTTGGACGAAAACTCTGAACTGAAACTTTTAGATATCGATACAAACTTTCCAAAACAGTCGAGTTCGTTCTCTAACGATCGACGTACACTAATCGTTTTACGACTAGTTTTCCAAAGCCATTTTTGTTAATTTCATAAAAATTACGACGACATTGTTTTGCGACGAAAAGTAGTAATTTCTCTAAAAATCATTATAAAACCATTGAAGGATGACATTTTGACGTAAAAACATGTAAAGTGATTTTTGATTGGTCAAGACGTCAAACGAGTATTTTTTCGACGCATAAGTATTTTTCAAAACTCATAAGTGGTATAAATAACATACGAAATGCATGCATAACATTACATTGCAACTCATTACATATCATATCATTCATAATAGGTCATTTTCGAGATTCACGCTACATTTCGGTGTACTCACTTTTGTCTTCGCATCATTGACCAAGTGAGTTTCATGGCCCCTACTTTTACTTGCTTTCATAACTGTTTTGGGGGAGATACATGCTCAACTATTTTCATTTACATCCATGACTATTTGCAAATTATATGTTTATCCTAACTGAATGTTTAGCCCCACTTATGCGAGAGTAAGTAAACTTTTGCCATATTTAGAAATTCCATTTATTTCATTGGTCTAATGGTCTTGGTATCATTGGTCTACATGGTTCTTGGTATATTCATTGAGCTAATGGTCTTGAACTGTATATTCATTGCTAATGGTCTTGTATATTCATTGGCTTTCGAAGTCCCTACATGGTCTGGTAACCATATCTTGCGAGTAGCGCGAGTATAGTGAATAGGCCTATGGAATTAACACTCCCGCTCTAATGGTCCCATTGGTAATATCATGAGCGCCACTAATGGTCTTGGAACGATTAAGGTGAAATTGGCATACACTATAGGGCGGCGATACATTTACCATGGCATGTTTACGCTGGGTTGAACTGAATACACAAAGTTGCAAGTTTTGTACGATGGGCGGACTTGGAACTGAATGTGGATTTACAATTAATTAACCTTTGCTGCATAAATGATTCCGATACATTGAGCCATGCACTATTATGTGAATTCATTTGACATCATGCACTTGAACATAAACTCTACATATTCTGGCAGTGGGTTGTGAACACACAGGTTGCAAGTTTTGTATGGGCGGGACTTGGAACTGAGTGGATTTACAATGCCTTTGCTACATAAACGATTTTGAAAGTCTTTACATTTCAACGATTTACAATGCCTTTGCTGCATAAACGATTTTGAAAGGCTTTACATTTCAAAACAAACTCTATGAACTCACTCAACCTTTGTGTTGACACTTTTAGCATGTTTTATCTCAGGTATCTAAGGCATTCACTTCATGGCATGCATTTGGACACATCATGGAGTCGTGGTGACGACGCGTCTCACTTGGGTTTTATAAACTTTAAAACATCGTTTGAATTGTACAAACTTATTTTCCGCACAAGTATAACTTTCAATTGGGACCTATACTTTGTAAACTCTGAATGTTTTATTAAATCAAACGATGTATTTTCCAAACGACACTTTAGGTCGTTCAATATAACTCTGATTGTGATGCTATGACAGTCAATCCCCAGGAATTCCATTCCGCTGCAAACAGGTAATTTGGGGTGTGACAGTATTGGCATCAGAGCTTCGTTTATAGAGAACTAGGTTGCATCATTGACCCTAGACTATAACTACATTATCATAGCATCTCATCATTTCATCATAAGTGCATGTTCACTCTACATGCGGTTTATACGTACATTTTTCGAGTTATTTACTTTCATTTCATATCGACTGTCACATGGATGCCCTTAAATACCCATCCCATTATCCTTTCCTCATACTCTAATGTGGAGAATTCCTTGTTATTCCCTATCACAATCTTTACATCAATTGACTCATCACCGATAACGCCAAATGCCGAGATAAACCCTTATGTAGGGCAAGGTCACTCTCACTCCTTTGTTTCATCACTAACATGTCGAATTACACGTTACTAACACATTAAGTCACTAAACCATTATACACTTGAAGCTTTTGCACTTACGACACCTCATAACCCATCTTTTCGGAACCCGTCGATTATTTTGAAAGATAACCTCAAACTTACCATTTCTTATCACATCTCTTTGGAGCGTTTATTATTAACATCGGATTTTTGCTACGCCTCACATTTCCTCTTGTTTTGAAGAAGATATGGCACCGAAGAAAGCTACAGTTGAAATGACCCAAGCAGCTATTCAAAGTTAGTGAATGATAGCATAGCTGATGCTTTAAGAGTCGAAAGGGAAACAGTGGCTGCTGCTCGGGCTGCGAGGCCACTCTGGCGCTGCTGCTGAAGCCACTAGGCTAGCTGCTGCTACTGGAAATGCCGGAGGATCCGGAGTTAAGAGATGTTCGTACAAGGATTTCAAAAGTGGTGAGCCCACCTAAGTTTAGGGGACTGAAGGAGCTACGGCCATGGTACGATGGTTTGAAAAGTTGGAATCCGTGTTTTTGCTTTGTAATTGCCCCGATGATAGTAAGGTCAAATTTGCTACAAGTACATTACTCGATGGAGCGTTGTCGTGGTGGAATTCATATGCTCAACCGATTGAAATGGAGAATGCTTTCAAGCTTACTTGGGAGCAATTTAAGGGTTTGGTGACTAAGAAGTTTTGTCCTCGTATGGAAGTGAAAAGTTGGAGACTCCGAGTTCTACTCTAACTAGTAACGATTGGGTACGATATTGACACATACATTCGGAGATTTCAGAATTGGCGCGTTATGCCCGTCGATGGTACCGGATAACGAGAAGTTGCTAGAGGCTTTTATCAGGGGACTTCCCGAAGTTATTCAAGGAAATGTGACTTCGTTTGATCCACAAACAATCGAGGAAGCTATTAGGGTGACTCAAAAAGCTCATGGCCCAGGTAATGAAGAGAGGTAAGTACACCAACACCAACCAAAACAACAACAACAACCGCACCAACTCTAATTTATAACCAAACAACACACGACGATCAACAACAACAACAAAAGGAAATGGGAAAACGACCAAGGAGATGATAACAACAACAACCAAACCGCAACACTAACCGTCATCAACAACAAAATAGAAGGCCGGCGGCAAGAAACTGCAATGGTTTATGTCGCTACACCAATGAGAGGTAGAGGGTATGCTGGAACACACCCACTATGTAATCGATGTAATTTTCATCACTTGGGTCCTTGCCCTGCCAAGTGCCACAAATGCAAAACTAGGGACATCTAGTAGCCAGGATTGTAAGATAAAGCCGTAGTCACATGTTTCGGATGCGGGGAACAAGGACACTATCGGAATCAATGTCCTCAAAACCAAGGTCAACCAGTTGAAGGTGCTCATGGGAATGTATATATGTTGGAAGGAGGAGGAGGAGCTCGTCAAGGTATCAACGACGCGGAAGACTGAAGAAGTTCGGAAACTAACAGTCTTATTTCTCCTTATGTACTATGTCGTACTAAGTTTATGTTTTCCATCATATCCGAATCTTTATAACCTAAGATGTATTTCTGTTTGATAAACCACTTGTTGTAAAATATTCTCATCTATCGTACTTTATTTTCTTTCCGATTTGTTATCATTTACGAGGATTTCAATTCTTTTTACTTTAACTATCATTTTAACTACACTTCTCCATGTCTTCTCTCCTCGATGTTCATCACAATTTTAACATCAGTTGACTCAACACCAAACACATATGACGATTAGTCCAAGTATTGCATAGTTACTCCTAAATTATACATAGCCTGATCACCTATGTCTAATTCAGGAAGAATCATGCAATGAAGGGAGTAGTAGGCTTATATGTGTAAGCAATTCCGTAATCGAGCCAAATTTTCAAAAGATTTTCTTCAAACCACTTGTTTCCAGTTTGATCCGCGTGACAGTTCTTGTTTGATGAGTTGCAAAGATCGAGCTAGAAACAAGTTGTTACCTAAACCGATTTAGCCTAATCGTATGACAGTTCTTGTTTGATGAGTTGTGGGATTAAGTAAAAATCGGTTACCAAAAAGTCTTTTGAGGGTTTTGCTCGAGAATGGGAAGGCTTGCCTCATCAAACCCTAAACCCGAGAGCTAACAACGATTGAATTCAGGGACTGAATTCCTTTTTGGATGGGCGAATGTGACAACCCCTACTTTCAGGTCATTTCTCGAAACGATTTATGTCTCACTATTTCAACATTTATCGTAAACTTGGTTTACTTGTTTCAAATTCGCGTAACCTTTATGGTTTAGCGACGAATTCATGATCATAACATCACGTACATTTCATATGGACTAAGTTTAGTCTACATTTCATTGACATCATTTGCATCACGATAGTTCATTCATAACATTTCATTTCACATTTAACGCGTAATTTTTATATTTAATAAACGTTATCGCGTGAGTTATTATTTTAAATATTTAATCCGTTACTTTCAAAAATGATCCCGCACATTTTTATACTTACATTTAGTTATATAAACTATATTTTGAGTTTTCCTAGTGTTTTAAATTTATTTGGTACATAAATCGTTAAAATTTATATTATTACGACGTTTTTCTTAAAAATTACTCGATAATTATTTTATCACTCAAATTTCACAAGGAATGTATTTTTACAATTTTTATAATCTCATTACATTCTACTTTGGTCTATTAAAAATCTCTTTTACCTAAAACACCTACCATTAAGTACCTTACCTTAAGTTACATTTAACTATACAATTTACTTACACATTTTTTTACAAAATATACACAAGTAAAGAAGAAAAAAAAAAAATTGTGAGAAACAAGTTCCCCAAAACCGGCCAAGGGGAGTTGATGCATTTATGAGTTGGTAAATTCTTTTGATTGTCTAGATATATACTCAACTTTCATTTCACTTCATATCAATCTCATATTTCAAGTTAGTCAAAATTTTTCTTCTCTCCTTGTTCTCATCCTATAACCACCGGCCTTTACAAGAGAGTACAAAGGGATCCTCAAAATTTTTCAAGTTCAAGTTAAAAACAATCTAGATTACACTCTTATAAAGGTTTTGAAATAAAAACCTAGGGTGTTTAGGTTAATCCTTGTTACTTACACCTCATCATTTTCATTAGTAAGCATATTTCTTTCATTTTCATGTTTCCTTATCATTTCATATGTTTCTTTTCATTTTTGGAGCAAGTATGCATGATATGTGATTTATACCATTTTATTTCATGATTTTAGAGTTATATATATATTATGGTCATCCTATAATTATCCCCTTGGTATACTTTGGTCTTGATGATGTCTAGGAACCCATGAAACCCTAAGAAGGTGTATGGTAGGATTAGATTAGCTTTGGAGTTGATTTGAAGGGAGAATAGTTTTAGTACGAGAAAAACTATTTTCGACTAGTATTAAAAGTGGTCTGTCCTTGTTTTGTTTTTCTGAAAACCGACAGTAGGCACGACATTTTGGCCTTGATATTTAGAAAATATACTTTAAAACGAATCCGTGGCCGCAAACGAATAAAACGGAGTTATAACGAGAAAGTTATGGATTTTACAAGTTTGACGATTAAAATTATAGTTTCCTGAAATTTCAGCATGCTGTTTTACATTGTTCGTCAAAACAGCCTTAAGCTTCACAAATTATTTCACTTGTCAAAAATATATTAGTATACTTTGATACGAAGCTAAGGACGTATAAAACGTAGAAAACGGATTTGAAACGACAAAGATATGCACTTTTCATAAACTTGCCGTAACTAATTTTCTGCACACAATTAGCCAAAACCACCATCTTTAACCCTTATTATCTTTATGTTCGAGACTTTTGGACGAAAACTCCCGAACTAAACTTTTAGATATCGACACAAACTTTCTAAAATGTCGAGTTCGTTCTCTAACGATCGACGCATTAATCGCTTACGACTAGTTTTCCAAAGCCATTTTTGTTAATTTCATGATATTTCCGGCGACATTGTTTTTTGCAATTTAAAAGTGATAATTTCACCATAAATCATTATAAAACCATTGTAGGATGACATTTTGACGAAAAAACTTGTAAAGTCATTTTTGAAGGGTCAAGACGTCAAACGAGTATTTTTCGACGACAAGTAATATTTTTCAAAACTCGTAAATGGTATAAATAACATAAGAAATGCATGCATAACATTACATTGCAACTCATTACATATCATATCATTCATAATAGGTCATTTTCGAGATTCACGCTATTTCAAGATATCCACTTTTGTCATCGTAATCATTGCAACAGGTGAGTTTTCATAGCCCCTACTTTTACTTGCTTTCATAACTGTTTTGGGGGAGATACATGCTCAAACTGCTTTCATTTACGTTTCATAAGTACTTTAACTTTTTAAGGATTACCGTGAGTTCATAGCCCCACTTTTTACTCTTTTAACTCGCTTTTACAAACTCTTGGGGAGATACAAAAGGGCATTTTTAATCGAACACAACCTGCTTTGGAATCTGATGCTATATCCGAATATTTTATTGTCACTAAGTATTTGCCATGTTCGAAGTCCCTACATCATGAACCATTAGTCACTTGCGAGTGGCGAGTATAGTGAATAAGGCCTATTGAATTAACACTCCCCGCCCTATTGACCCAGTTAGGGAAATCGAAAGACTATATTTGAATCATTAAGGTAAATTGGCAAGTTACCTATTAGGCGCTATGAAACGATGATTAACAATTTTTATTGGTGCGATGTTTACGCTTTGGTGTCATGAACTTAGTGAAATAAATACTATGTTGTTTTTAACGATGAGTGTGAAACAATTTAACTCACACTACGATGATTGTGTTCAAAGCGAATTAATTAAACCTATGGTTTTACGTCGAGTCATGCACTATTTTGTGAATTCATTTGACGATTTCTGTTTGAACATAAACTATGCATATTCCGGCGGGGTTTTAACACAAGGGTTGCAAGTTTTGTATGGGCGGACTTGAACCGAGGATTTACAATGCCTTGGCTACATAATCGATTTTGATAGTCTTTACATTTCAACGATTTACAATGCCTTGCAATAAACGATTTCGAAGGCTTTACATTTCATCTCAAACTCTATGAACTCACTCAACCTTTGTGTTGACACTTTTAGCATGTTTTATCTCGGGTATCTAAGGCATTCACTTCATGGCATGCATTTGGACACATCATGGAGTCGCGGTGACGACGCGTCTCACTTGGGTTTTATGAAATTTAAAAACATCGTTTGACTTGTACTAAACTTATTTTCCGTGCATAGTAACTCTCATTTGGGACCTATCTTTGTAACCTAATGTTTTATTAAATCGCGATGTATTTTCCAAACGACACTTTAGGTCGCTTCAATATAACTGTGATTGTGATGCTATGACAACAATCCCCGTGAATTCCATTCCGCCAGAAAAACAGTAATTGGGGGTGTGACAGAACTCCACGTCCTAAGTTGTCTAGGGAGTTTGGGAATGGTTGGTGTGGGTATGGTTATCATTTGGTGGGTTATCACCTTCCATGATGAAAAGTGGTTGGGTTACTAACAAAGTCATGGAAGAAGGGATAGACTACAAGAAAGCTAAAAATGAGAAAAAATCTTACTTGATAGGAATCAAGCAAGGAAACCTAAATGTGATAGAAATCTAACTAGCTATTCTATTCCCCGCAGCGGCAAAAAAAACTTGATGCTGCATCGCTGCTCGGGGTCAAGGAACTTCCTTTTCGTCGAGAAAGTTTTTCAACAACCCAAAGTGAACCTAATCGTTGTAGTGTAGTATTAGGTAAGCCTCGGGTATTGATATCGTTCTCTAAGGTGGGGTTGAGGATGATTATTTTTTTTATCTTTTATTGGTTTTTTTAGAAAGCTAAGGGTAAAATATCGAGGCAATTGGTTTGGGGTTTGGTACTTCTACCGATTACTTCTACTATCTAATTATCTATTACTACGGGTAGCTATGTCTTTTTAGTGTGTGCTCGTATGATGATTAAAAATGTGTTTACCTAGATACTATTACTCCGTAGTTATCTTTTATTGTTGGTTGAATTGTCATGTCCTTATTCTTAACGCTTGGTTTTCTAAGGTCGTAGGGTGTGCCTTTGTCCTAACTCTTTGAGAATACCTTTAGGTTATTGCCTACTAAATCCTCTAGATTAATCATAAACTAACTTTAAGGTTATCTTTGAATGTTTAGACTACGAAATCCTCTAAGTGATTCATAAACTAATGTTCACAAAGGTTACTCAAGCATTTAAACACAATGATAGCCTAGTTGCACTCCTAAGCCAATTACAATTAAGATAAGAGACAACCAATCAATAATTAACAACTAGGTTTCATAGATCTAAGTAAATATACAAGAATTTTAGCTAGACATGTTAAACCAGCAAGTATACACATAATAAATGTAAGACATAATGATACTACTGGATTAAAACATTATCTTGATGTAAAATAGGTTTGGGACCCTAAGATACACCGTCCTACAACGTTTAGGTTTTTACTCCAAAAGTCTACCTCTCAAAATTCAGAAAAATCGAATTTTATATATAGATTTACACTTTACCACGACGCGCTTTATGGGTGACACCGCGATCGTCGTAATTAGGGTTTTCGTCTTGGCCAAGTTATCGATGGACGCGGCCACGTTGTAGTTGTGGCGTCAGCCACCTGACGTCGTCCTCGATTCTGGATCTTGGCCGCTGAGATGAAAAGTCTTAGTGCGCCCTTCCTTTCAAAGCCTGACGCCGTCAGTGTTATAAAAAAATTCTACCGAAAGGTGTATTAGTTATCAAATCAAGAGAGAGGGACGGCCGCCCTTTAGTTGGGATGTCGTCGGTTCGCTTTTAGCAGCTTGAGTGGCTTCGATCTTGACTTTGCCATTTTATTCATATATTCACTCCTTTTCGTCCAAATAAGCATCATTCCAGCATTTTGCTTCCAAGAGACCTAAAAAGTGAAAATGAGCGAAATTAAGCAGTAACGGATATAAAAGTGGTCGATTATGGGCTTAAATGATCCCTTAAAAGTGTACGTTTTAAATCTTTATCTCTTTTGCTTAGTGGAAAACCTAATTCAATGTATATCGGACTTTACAACAAAGATAAAAAAACGCTCCTCAACCGGAGTAGTGTCCCGCACCAAAAACTTGTACACCCAATGAAAGAGAAATTACAATTTACTTCTTTTGTCTGTACAGTGCCGAAACCAATGAAAAAGAAATTATATTTTATTTCTTTTTTTATATTATTGGTTATTGTGCGTAGTTGTGTCTGTATTGAGGATATTTTTAAATGATAAAAATAAGAAAAAATAATTAAAGTAAAAGAAAGAATGTATTGCAATCGTTGAGAGAAAGTTAAAAAAAAATATAAACAAAAAAAGTTTTTTAATGATGTAGATGTGATACGACGAGAAAAACCCTCAACTACACTTATAAGACTAAAATAGTGTATCATGATAACATTGTAAGACAACTTTTGCAATATAATTCTACTATACTGGAGAAAGTTACATTTAGTAATGTGATTGAAGATGCCATAAGAAACCAATGATGAGTGCGAGAGTAGATTAATGAATCTAGTTGACACCCACCTTTCCACGTCTGAAAGGGAAACTAGGATGTCGAAATTCAGGAACTATAGAAGCCAAGTTTAATGTTTGGTGGTAATTTGCATACTCTCATAAATATTTGGGACATCTAAATTTAAAATCTTTTAATATAAATATTTTTATGAGAAAAGTACCAAAAGAGGACAA
This sequence comes from Chrysanthemum makinoi, assembly GCA_910596185.1. NCBI lineage: Eukaryota > Viridiplantae > Streptophyta > Magnoliopsida > Asterales > Asteraceae > Chrysanthemum > Chrysanthemum makinoi. Next base: position 155,428,415 of record OU343223.1, on the reverse strand, counting down.
AATATTTTTTGAAGTACTCCCAATCATGGTCATTTTTAAGGCAATTCCCAAAATGGTCATACTCAACTACTCAACTCCGCAACTCCACCCAAAATTTGACACGTGGCAACTACTCAACTCCGCAACTCCACCCAAAATTTGACACGTATCCAACTACGCAACTACTCAACTCCGCAACTCCACTCAATACTCGACAAGTGTCCAACTCCACTCAAAATTTGACATGTGTCCAACACGTATCGAGCAATGTGTGGAGTCAGGAGTTGAGTAGTTGATTATGACCATTTTGACAATTAGCTTAAAAAATGACCATAATTGGGACATCAAAAAAGATTTTGTCCCTTTTCCCAAAAATGACCATATTACTTTTAGTCATGTTGATCCTGTAAAGATATAAATGTTTAAACATTTTAAATTTAAATGTCTTAATCATTATTAAAGTGTGCAAATCAACTCCTATATGTTTAGTGTCCCAATTTCTCAAACTCCCATGTGTTTTGTTCACATCAAATCAAACCCTCTTTTATGTGGATTTCACCACCTCTTTCAACCTTTATGTATTTAGATTTGTTATATAAATCACCTTCATCCCTCACATAGTGCATGATGGACCCTCTCACTACCTTACACATGGAGGTATCTTATACAACTATATATAGAAATCCTAAAGCAGAGTGTCTTTCTTAAGTATAAAGATCTAAGTAGTTAATGTGATTCGTTTGTCTTCTTTGATCCTAAGCAATCACAGTGTATCTCTATATTCTATCTTAATACTAAAGATGGTGGCCGGTGGACTATTAAAAGAAATTAATCTCATGGTCGGTGGAATAAAATAGGTTCCATAAATATAAACAAATACTTTCTCAAGTATATTTGTTCCGTTCCATAACGTGTCTTCAACAAGGATACGTGTCTTCATAAGCATATCCAACTCATCATCTTTTTTCTCCAAAGATCCAACTAATACGAAACACACAAAAAACAACCACAACAAACACACTGTCTTCTCTAATAAGATTCGGCTTTTAAAACAAAAAATAGTGCAGATTTTTGGAGAATATTGAAAGTCACCTGTTATCACCCCATTAATTCTTCCAGTGTAAACTCAGTTTCACACACACATCGTATACACAACAGCCTCAACATATTAACGATTTTAGATGTGAAGAAGAAGGTAGAGATCTTTTGAGATTTTAGGTATGCACTTATGTTTAGGTTTATGGGGTGAATTTAGGGTTTAAGAAAAATATTATTTTATCCTGATAATAATTAATTAGGTTTTTATTTGCATATGGAACTTGGATCTTGATTATTGTAGCAGCAGTTCGATGTACTCATTCGTGAACCAGGTTTGGGAAAATCATTTTTTTTCTTCATAATTTATGGTTTTTTGGGTGGATGCTTGCGGTCTGGATGCAATACCATGATTTGTTATGATATATGTAATCATCGTTGTGGCGTGTTTTTAGTTTTTGGGTAGGGTAGGTTTGTCACTTCGTTGGTGTTTGTGGGGTTAGGATAGACGCCTTGGTTTGTGATGGTCATCTGAGGTCATGTCATGTCGATTCGGGAGGGGAGGGCAGGATAGGTGGGGTTGGTGGTGTGGGCGGGGCTAGCAGTCTGGGCGGGGTAAGGGGTAGGTGGGTATAGGTTGGGTAGGGGTTTAGATAGGGTGGCGCCCATCCGTAGGATTAGGGTGGGTAGTTGGAACCTTGGGTCTTTGACCGGGAAGCTCTTTGCGTGTTTCCAGGAGACCAAATGGAAGGGCTCGAGTACGAGGGAGGGGAACGATTTCAAGCTCTGGTACTCAGGCTCTAGGACTGCGAGAAACGGAGTTGGGGTTATTTTGGCGGCGGAGCTGAAGGATAATGTAGTACAAGTGAGTCGGAGAAGCGATAGGATCATGGCGATTATGTTGGTTATTGATGGGGAGACAGTTAACGTAATCAGTGCTTATGCACCGCAGGTCAGCCAAAGTGATTTAGAGGAGAGGAACTTCTGGGACTCTCTTGACGAGCTAGTTAGGGAGTGCCCATCGGACCAGCGTTTGTTCATAGGGGTGACTTAAATGGCCATATAGGAGCGGCTTCGGATGGCTACACGGGGGTCCACGGAGGGTTTGATTTTGGAGTTAGGAATGACGAAGGTCAATCGATTTTAGAGTTTGCTACTGCGCACGACTTGATAATAGCAAACTCTTTCTTCAAGAAGAGAGATGTGCACTTGATCACCTTCCAGAGTGGGGGCCACAACACCCAGATTAACTATATGTTGGTGCGAAGAAGTGATCTTAGAGCATGTAGGGACTGCAGGGTTTTCCCTGGCGAGGCATGTTCTTCCCAACACAAATTGTTAGCATTACACTCTCTTTTCGAGAGGCAAAATCCGAGGAGGGTAGCGAGCAGGGTACCAAGGATTATTTGGAAGAATTTGAACGGAGACGCGGCTGAGTCATTTAGAGCGAAAGTCTTTGAGGGACTTATGACTCGGTCGGAGGACTTGACTACTTCAGACGCGGACCGGATGTGGAGCACTCTTTCCAGCATCATTAAAGACGCAACAAAGGATTCACTTGGTGTGGCTAGCGGAGCAGCGAGGACCTAGTCGTCTAACAGGGAATCTTGGTGGTTTAGCGAGGAGGTGCAACTCAAAGTAGCGGCGAAACAATCAAGGTTCAGAGAGCTTCTCCCATGTCGAGAGGGACACCAAGAAGACTTCTCGCCGCAGTAGAGAGGTACAAAGTAGCTAAAAGAGAAGAAAAAATGGCAGTCGCTCAGGCGAAGGACAAGGCATACGAGAACTTGTATAAGAAATTGGACGCTAAAGAGGGGGCTAACGATATTTTTAGGATTGCTAAAGCCCGAGAGAGGAGGAGGAGTGATTTAGGAAACGTTAAATATATCAAAGACGGGCGGAGGCGGACTATCACATGAAGAAGAGATATAAGAAAAGATGGGGAGAGTATTTCTCCGCTCTTTTCAACGGAGGAAGTTCTGAAGGTAGCAGGGAAGAAGAGAACCCTAGTCAACTCCCAGAATGCTACTATTTGAGGATCAGCCAACCAGGAATAAAGGCGGCTCTACAGATGATGGGTAGAAACAAAACGGTAGGGCCTGACCTTATCCCCATAGAAGCTTGGAGGTGTTTGAGTGATGAGGGGGTAGAGTGGCTGACTTGCCTCTTCAACAAGATCTTCTCCAGGGGAATGATGCTGGAAGATTGGAGACTCAGTGAAATCATCCCCATCTACAAGAACAAGAGAGATGTGTAAGTGTGTAGCAACTACAGGGGCATCAAGCTTCTTAGCCACACCATGAAGCTTTGGGAGAGAGTTATTAAGAGGAGGCTGAGAAGGGAGACGAGGGTGTCTGAGAACCAATTTGGATTTATGCCAGGAAGATCATCTATTGAGGCTATCTACCTTCTTAGAAGTCTCATGGAGAAGTATAGAGAAAAACAAAGGGACCTACATATGGCGTTTCTGGACCTTGAAAAGGCATATGATAGTGTCCCACTCGAGTTGATTTGGAGAACGCTTGTTGATAAGGGAACCCCAACGAGATATGTGCGAGTCATTAAGGATATGTACGAGGGGGTCAAGACCCGTGTACGGTCCACCGTGGGGACCTCAGAGTGTTTCTCGGTGGAAGTGGGGCTCCACCAGGGATCTGCTATTAGCCCTTACCTTTTCGCCTTGATCCTTGATGAGTTATCGCGAGGGGTACAAGGGGCATACCATGGAGCATGATCTTTGCCGGACATTGTGTTGGTGGCAGACCGCGTATGGGCTAAACAACAGATCAAGCGCCGAGGGAGGCCTGAAGCCAATGCCTTAAAGCGTGAGCAGAGAAGACTAATACCGAGATATGATTTCGAGGATAGAGTCGGGCACCACGGCGATGTGGATATTCGTTTAGGTGACGATCCCGCCACCTAAGGAGTCCTTTAGATAACTGATCGATGATTCACAAATCGGGGAGGTAGATGAGGACGTGACCCACGGATCGTAGGTGGAAAAAAACAGAGCGGCTCGGGGTCCTTTTGTGACAGAACGTCCCTTTAAAGCTAAAGGGAAATTTTATAGGGTGGCGATTAGATAGCTATGTTGTACCTGTTGAGTGTTGGCCCATCTCCAAGGCCCGCTAACAAGATGGAGTGGCGGAATGAGAATGTTTAGATGGACGTGTGGTAAAACCCTGCTTGATATGATCTAGAGCGGAGTTTTCAGATCAAAACTTGAGGTTGGGAATATTATTTCGAAGATGAGAGAAGGAAGATTGAGGTGGTTCGGGCATGTCAAGAGGAGGCAACAAACGCAGTAAGAAGAGTCGAAGAGCTAACTGTAGATGGAGCGAGAAGAAGGGGTAGACCTAAACTCGGGTGGGAGGATAGACTCAAGCTCGACAAGAAGGAGCTTCTCTTGCCGGATGACAT
>OU343223.1:155400900-155423881 GCA_910596185.1 Chrysanthemum makinoi | reverse complement strand
ACAAAGGGGCGTATACTTTAGGTTTTAGAGAGAGAAAGTTTAGAGGTTTAGGGAACTTAGTGAGAGAAAGTAAAAGTATTATTATGAGCCTCAACCCTCTACCTTGGGAGGTAGAGGGTATTTATAGTATCATACATAAACGCCTCCCTAATGGCTGTGGATCAGCATACAAGGGGTAAAGACCGTCTGTCCTCCACGTGTTACTAAACTAACTACTAACTAACATTAAATAACTACGACTACCACCTTTCTAACTATACATACACTTGAGGTGACCGACACTTTAATAACTGGATTTACTAAATCCTAACAATCTTCCCCTAAGGGAGGTCACCTCAAATTTCATTGAATACAAACAGATATTATATTAAGATAGTTCTTGGATTCTTGTTAAGCTCTTTGCTCAGAGTCTGTAGTCTTTGATTCTTCTGCATGTTTTGCATGTTTGGTTAATCCGAAGTGAAGGTCTTTAACTGATCCAGTGATAATGAGTTTTGAGCCGCTTTGAGATCATACAGCTACCATAAATCTCGTGACTTTCCTTTGTAGTGTTGACATTATGTGAAGTTGTGACTCTTTGAACCAACATGCTCACATTCTCCGATCATGATATCTTCTCATCGAGTAGCAGAAGTTTTATATGATTCATGATATTTGCACAGTTGTAGCGTAAGCATGGAGTGAAAAATATCAGAGTCGCGATGTACTTATCATGATTTCTTTAAATGAATGAGTTGTGTGAGCATGCGATATGGATTGACCTCTCACTCACTGCAATTGTCAGGGTGTACATGCATACAACAGTTAGCAATAAAGTGCATGAAAGTGTCTTTGATCACTTTTGTTGAATTGAGGTACACCGCCCACGTTCCTCGCTGATCAAGACAAGTACGCCTCGTGATCATGTATAATTCCAAGAACCTCCTTGACAAGGTTTCGCAAATGCTCTTAAATGTTTCTCAAACCGAACATTCAAAGAAGACAACACGGAGTGAGGAACCAAATAATTAAGATTCATCGATTGATGAAAAATGATTGAAAACAATCGTACGCTTTAATAAAGTGTGTCTGCAATACAACAAAGGTTTTAAGAAAAATCAATTATCAATCATAAACACCTTTTATTTTTGAAATATTAATACACAATCGATGTGCTAGAGAAAATTATTTTAATGCACAAAGACCGTTTTTCAAAGGTATCCACAATCCATAACTCAACCGTGATTGATTCATAATTTTGAATCGCCCCATTGTTTCTCGTTTTGTTGTCAAATGGTTGATCTATTGATAGATCTCACATGCCACCTACCAAGAGCTTGTTTGATGTTGGCTCTAGAAGGCTTTCCATCTTCATTGTGAGTATGTTTGCATGTCACTGATGTTCTCGCAATACCACAAGGATAATACGAGGACTCTCTTAGATATACTCTCTTTCCACATTGTGTGAAACAGAGAGTCTTCATTGACATTGTCCTAATGAGATTTATTGATGATCTCGTGGCTCTAGACTCAATTGTGCATATTTGGTTCCTATGCCGAGACTAGAGGGCTTCTCTTCAATATCAACAATCTCTAAGAGAAAATCGATAGATTATGTAGGTTCCCGTGAGAATGAAACAAGCCCTTTTAAGAGGAACTTGAGTGGCTTGGGAAGTTAGTGCAGAAAGGCCAATGGGTCCATGACGCCTTGTCTTCACATCGTATGTTACCTTTAGTAACCACTAGTAAAGCATATGTATTGAACCCGGCTCGCCATAAGGTTGAATTTCATGGAGGGGCTATTTCTTTTCACCCTTTTTACATTCATTTCTTTTCATTCTCACCCTCAAAGGCTTACCGAGACTTCATTACTAGAACCTTTGGGTTTATTCCAAGCATTCAGCTCTGCCTCACCGCACTCTTCCCATATTCTCATTTTTCTCCTTTTTTCATCATACCTAAGGACTTCTACACAATCTAGTGGATTGTCCCCGGTAGATCCCCTCGCTCGGCGGATCGTGGAGAACGTAATACCTAACCTAACCATCCTTATATCACCATACATAAAGTAAATTTGGTCGGTCTATTTGGTATTGTTCATCCGCCATCGGAACCAATTGAAAATCATTTGAAAATCAACTGCATACTTGAGATATATTATCAAAAGCATTTTGTACATGAAATATTTTTGATATTTCGTAAAACAAGTTTCCTCAACATGTATCAAATATTAGAAAACATTTGGCACATGGAGGCAAGAGGAAGAATTCAATTATTGATTAACATTTTCTAAAAAATATCTACATCACATTTCCCATCAAGATTAGTATTTTTCTATACTTAAGTTAAAGATATTTTTGGGAAAAAATGTGGTTTTAAAAAAGTTGCCCCCTCAATATGTGATATAGATTTGAAAGTGTTTTGCACACATATTAGTGAAAAACCTCGCACTTTGAAGCAAATCAATCACGCTACAATCCTTGGTTTGAAATAGATGTTTCCCCTTAACATGCATGAAAAACTTGAAATCGCTTGGCACATGTAGGGATGAGAGCTTTCTAATCACTTATAAAACCATTTACTTAATTATCTGCTTAAACCAATTTAAATCTCACAAGTTCTCCCCCATCACAATTTCAAATAATTTGAGATTTGGATCTCTTATAGATTTAAATTGTTTTGAAATATTTTTGAGGAGAATTGGTGACTTTCTTATGGAAGACATATTAAAATCGACAAGGATCAAATCTGAGACTTTAAACTCCAAAGATTAAACATGCTTGAATATCTTTTGAAAAAACATGACATAAAACCTTGGTCTAAAACCAATTGTATGACAAATAACCTTTTGATTTAATTGAAATCATTCTCCCTTCAATCAATGACATAAGTTGTTGATTGAGAAATAGAGATTTTGACATATGTCAAGTCCAGATGATTTTCACAAAATTGAGTCCTGGTGCTATTTTTATTAAGTTTTCATTTTCTAGATAACAAATATTTTTCTAAGAATTTATAGAAGGAAAAATATTTGTGAGGGAAACATTTGTCTTTTTAGTGACAAAACATTTTTTAGAATCGAGCATGAGATTTGAAAATAAGATAAAGCACGCTCGTTTCTTTCTTTTAAAACGGGTTATAGACCTATATTTAATTATAAGCCTTTGTTTTTCTTTCTCTCAATTTTTTTATTTTTATTATTATTATTTTTAATATGTACATTCAACTTCATCTAAAGACCCGAAGGTCACTTTTTTGAATGACAACAAAAAAGACCGTGAGATGAAATCTAATGAAGGAATGGATGAGAAAAAATATTTTTTAGCTTTTTTTCAAAGATTTTCTCGACATTTTTGATGGATTTTTGAAATTTTATATTTTTCTATTTTTCTTTTGAGGGTTGGTAACATATTGGATTTCACATACACATCAAACCATAACACAAAGTGGGCGCATAAGTGGAATTCTAGAGAGAGAAAGTTAGAGGTTTAGGGAACTTAGTGAGAGAAAGTGAAAGATATTATTATGAGCTCCAACTCTCTACCTTGGGAGGTAGAGAGTATTTATAGTCTTACATAAAACGCCACACAACGGGCCGTGGATCGTGCATACAGTGGGTAAAGACCCGTCCGTCCTCCACGGTGTTACTTAACTAAATACTACTTAACTAAATATAACTATGACTACAAGCATTCTAACGATTACATATACTTGAGGTGACCGACTCTTTAATACCGGAATTTCTAATTCCTAACAATCTCCCCTAAGGGAGGTCACCTCAAACATATACTAAAATGACATTGAATACAATCTGATATTACATTAACAATTGATCTTGCATTCTTGATGTAGTACTTTGCTTCAATGTAGCTCGTAGTCATTGATTCCACTCATTGCATGTTTGGTTAATCCAAGTGGAGGTCTTTACCGATCCACGGATAATAATAATGTTGAGCCAGCTTTTGAGATCATCACTAATAGAAAATCTCGATACATCCATTGTGGTGTTGGTATTATGTGATGTTGTGACATTCGGACCGACATGCTCACATTCTAGATCATGATATCTTCTCATCAGAGTAGCGGAAGCTTTCGTTGATTCATGATATTGGCAGCAAGCGTATTCGTGCATGGAGTGAAAATATCAGAGTCATTGATGCACTAATCATGATTTCTTTTGAGATGAATGTGTTGTGTGAGCATGCGGCTATGGATTGACCGCTTCATTCTCAGTACCGCAAACGTCGGGTGTACCTCGCATAAGACAGCTTAGCAATAAAGCGCACGAAAGTGTCTTTGATCACTTTCGTTGAATTGAGGTACACGCCCACGGTTCCCTCGCTGATCAGACATAAGTACGCTCGTGATCGTATAATTCAAGAATTTCCTTGACAGGGTTTCGCAGCTGCTCTAGCTGTTCTCAAACCGAACGTCTCAAAGAAGACAACACGGAGTGAGTGAACCAGCGAAATGAGATTCACCGATTGATGAAAAGAGATTTGAAAAACAATCATGTATTGCTCAATAGAAATTGTTTTTGCAATATAACGAAGGTTTTAATGAAAATCAATTATCAATCATAAAACACCTTTTGATTTGAAAATTAGTACACGGTCGACGTGCTAATGAAAAGAGTTTTAAAGCACAAAGACCGGTTTTTCAAAGGTATCCGTCAATCCATAACCTGAACCGTGATTGATTCAAAAGATTGAATCGCCCCATTGTTTCTGTTCAGTTGTCACATGGTTGATCTAGATAATAGATCTCACATGCCACCTACCAGGAGCTTGTTAGATGTTGGCTCCCGAAGGCTTTCCATCTTCACAGTGAATATGTAAACACATCACTCAGATGTTCTGGCAATACCACAAGGATAATGCGTAGGACTCAAGATATAATCTCTTTCCACATTGTGTGAAACAGAGAGTCTTCATTGAAAGTGTCCTAATGAGATTTATTGATGATCTCATGGCACTAGACTCAATTTGTGCATATTTGGATCCTATATCGGAGACTAGGGAGAGGGTCTCCTCCTTCAATATCAACAATCTCTAAGAGAAAGTCGATAGATAATGTTGGTTCCCCGTGAGAATGAAACAAGTCCTTTTAAGAGGAACTTGAGTGGTTTATAAAGTTGAAGTGCAGTATCGCCACCGGGTCCATGACGCCTTGTCTTCAATACCGATGTTACCTTGGTAACCAGAGCATATGAATTGAACCCTGCCGCCTTCTAAGGTTGAATAAATGGAGGGCTATTTGTTTTCACCCTTTTCTCATTCAATTCTTTTAAATTCTTCAACCCCTTCTAAGCTTACCGAGACTTCATAGCTAGAACCTTGTTGGGTTTATTCCAGACTAGCTCGCTCACCTATCCGCACTCTTCCCATATCTCATTTTTCTCCTTTTTATCATCATACCTAAGAACTCTACACTAACTAGTGGATAGTCCCCGGGTAGATCCCTCCGGTTCTGGCGGATCATGGGAACACATACCTAACCTTATCATCCTTATATCACCATACATAATGTAAAGTTGGTCGGTCTTTTTGGTATTGTTCATCCGCCATAGGAACCAATTGAAAACCATTTGAAAATCAATCCAGATACTTATGATATATTTTCAAAGCATTTTGTACCAATTGTTTTGATATTTTTAGAAGAAGAACTACCCATCAACATGTGAATCAAGTATTTGAAATAGTTTTCCACACATGGAGGAGGCTTTGAAAGAGAAAGAATGAAAGGTAACTTTGATTACCATTTTCAAAAAATATCAACATCACTTCCCTAATCAATCATTTGAGTAGATAAAGCATTTTGGGGAAGGATGAGGTTTTCATGATTTTGCTCCCCTCAATATGTGCCTCGAGATTTGAAAAGAGTTTTGCACATACTAGAGGGAACCTGCACCTTGAGATAAGTTATCACGCTTCAAATCATAGGTTTAAGATAGATGCTCCCCTCAACATGTGCATGGAAAATTTGAAATCGTTTGGCACATGTGGGAAGGAGTTGTACATGCAACCTTATAAAACCATTTACCGAATTATCGTTTAAATCCAATTTAAATCACCAATATTCTCCCCGATCACAATTATCAAATCATTTGAGATTTGTGATCTCTTATAGATTTAAATTGATTTTGAAAGCTTTTAAGGAGAATTGTGACTTGATTATGAAAGCGTTTTAACTGATAAGGATCGGATTTTAAGACTTTAAACTCCATTGAATAAACATGCATGATTATCTTTTGAAAACATTGAAGGTCTTGAACAAAATATTGTAAAAATTAGAGAATGCCATTTAAGTGCCATTGTTTGAAAAGAAACTTTTAATTTAATTGAAATCATTCTCCCCTCAATCAATGACATAGTTGTTGATTTGATTAGATTTTGATTGATATTTTGATTTTCAAATAAGTCCAGATGATTATCAAAAAATAGTTTTCATAAGACTGCAAAGTTATTTTTCAAAGAATCATTTAGAAGAAAAATTTTCGCAGATAAATTTGTCTTGTTTGACAAAATTTGTTTTAGAATCGAGCATGGAATTTTGAAAACATGATAAAGTATGGCTCGTTTTTTCTTTGAAAAGCGGTTACTGCCTGAAATGACAATAAACCATTGTTTTTACTCTTTCTCCCTTTAAAATTTTTGATTTTTTGATTTTTTTAAATTCGAACAACATCTAAAGTCCCGTGTCATTCTTTGAATGACAGCACAAAGACCGTAGATATTATCGAACCAAGAAAACGCATGACAAAATGACAATATTTTTGAAGATTTTTGAATTTTCGATTTTTATGGATTTTGAAGGTTTTATAATTTTGTATTTTGATTTTCGAATAGATATATACAAGAGATAGATGAAGATAGACCTTTACTCCTCGCCTTCCTCCCTCAAGACGCTTGAGTGTTTCTCGTTGAAGACTTTTCGCCAAGACGTGGAAGAATAAACTCAAAACGCTCTCTTGAAGAGCTTTGGTGAAGATGTTCTAACCGATATTCTCGACCTCACAAAATAGAGTTCCACCACACCTTTTTCCACTTGTTCCCCGATGAAATGATGTCGAATGTCGATATGCTTTGCTCTTGAGTGTTGAACGTTGTTGCATGAGAGAGCAATAGCACTTTTATTATCACAGTACAGAGGGATTTTGTTGAATTCAAAGCCATAGTCCGATAATTGAGATCTCATCCATAAGACTTGAGCACAACAAGATGACATGGCTATGTATTCAGCCTCTCTAGAGGAAATAGAAGTACTCATTTGCTTCTTTGAATACTAGCTCACAAGCTTATCACCCAAAAACTGAAAGCACCTCCGACGTATTTCGACGAGTATCTTGACATCCCGCATGATCAAGATCGCATAGGTCGTTAGTGACATACCGTGTCCTTCGGGTACCAAAGTCCCATATTGATGGTTCCTTGGAGATACCGAAAGACCCGCTTAACCGCTTCAAGGTGCTTTTTAGTAGGCTTAGCCTGGTATCTAGCACACATGCAAACAAATGAACAAGATGTCGGTCTACTAGCTGTGAGGTACATCAGGGATCCAATCATACTACGATATTTTGTTTGGTCAATCATGATCCCCGAGTGGTCCTCATCTAGTTTGGTTCGATCAATCATGGGAGTGTCAACAGGGTCACTTGAATCAAATCCAAATTTCTTTAAGATCTCATTTGCATATTTAGATTGATTTATGAAAATGCCTCCCGGACTTTGTGAAATTTGTAATCCCAAGAAAATGACATTTGTCCCATCATTGACATTTGAAATTTTGAACTCATTTCATTAGAAAAATTATCACATTCCATTGGGGTCACCGAGGCAAAAATAATATCATCAACATAAATTTGAACATGAATTAAATGTTTGCCTGACTTCCTTGTGAACAATGTTGGATCAATCGCTTTCCTTTGCTAAATCCGGTTGATAGAAGAAACTTTGACAAAGTATCATACCATGCCCTTGGAGCTTGCTTTAAACCATAAAGGGCCTTCTTCAAACGATAAACGTGAGTAGGATGCTCTAGATTTACAAATCCTTCGAGTTGGCGACGAACGACTTCTTTAAGATCTCCGTTCAGAATGCCGCCTTTACATCCATTTGATAGACTACCATGTTCTTACTTGCAGCATTAGCCAAAAGATTCTAATTGCCTCGATTCGAGCAACAAGAGCAAAAGATTCTTCAAAGTCTATACCCTCCTCTTGACGGTATCCTTTAGCAACTAATCGAGCCTTGTTCTTCAACACATCACCATGCTCATCAAGTTTCACTTTGAAGATCCATTTTAGAGTAATAATCATAGCACAACTCGGAGCAGGTACTAACTCCCATACATCTAGTCGATCGAACTCATGAATTTCATCTTGCATAGCATTGAACCACCTATCTTCATTCATGGCGGTTTTAACATCTTTTGGTTCGATCTTAGAGAGTACGGAGTTGAAGAAGCACCATAAGGCATCGGTTGCAAGTTGTTTCCGTGTGGATACCGGACGAGAGGGATTTCCAATGATGTTGTCTAATGGATGATCGTGAGTCCATTTTCTGAGGTGTTCATGTGGTAGTTGTTGAGGACTAAAGTAGCAGAGTCGATGTCTCCCGAAGAAGATGGTTCTGATGATGATTCAGGAGCAAATATGTTTTCAAATGGAGCATCTTCATTAGTAGCAAAGGGATTAACTTCATCATTGATGCGTAAACATTTCCATGATGTACATTTGAAGAATGATGATTTGTTGATGAGACGAAGGATCGCAGAAGGCGCTTCTTGACTTAAAGATATTGAGACTGAGGGATTGACTTCATTCACTAGAATATGAGAGTGTTGTAGGATCAACACCTCATTAGTACTCGGATCATAAAGTTCATCAAACATAGGATCAAACAATTTCTTTAAATCATCTTCAGATGGAGGTACATATGGAGTGTCTTGAGAAGAGTTTGGAACAAGGGATGAACCAATTGGACTGATTTGAAGTGCGGGTCCAGAACTGGATTGTTCAGAGCCATTTGACGGTCACTCATCAAACGTAACGTGAATTGTTTCCATGATATTTCGGGTTCTTTTGTTGTAGATTCCGTATCCCTTTTTGTTTGGTGCATACCCTACAAATACTCCAATGTCCGCTTTAGCTCTAAGTTTGCCTAAGTCTTGACCCTCATTAGTTGGATAGCACAATGCACCAAACACACGAAGGGAAGAGAGATTAGGTTTTCTGTTGTGGACAAGTTCATATGGTGTCTTTCCATGAACAGTGTGAATCGGAACGATTTTGTGTGTAGCATGCAGTGGAAATAGCTTCAGCCCATAGAAACATTGGAATTGAGTAAATCAAGCATTGTTCTAGCGGCTTCTACAAGAGTTCGATTTTTCTTTCAACTACACCGCTCGTTGAGGAGTTCGTGGAACACTTCTTTGATGACCGATTCCAATGCTTTCATAAAATTCACTAAGTTGTTTGTTAACAAACTCGCCCATTGTCCGTCGATAATTTGACGGTTTTGTTAAGTCGAACCTGCAGTTGTTTGATGAGTTTGATGATGATATCAAGAGTTTCATCCTTTGTCCTTAAGAACTTGACCCAAGTGAATCTAGAGTAATCATCAACTATAACTAACACATATTTCTTCCCAAAGATATTCTGCACTCTCATTGGTCCACATAAATCCATATGAATTGTATGAAGAACTTCTGTGACTGAGTTAGTAGGTTTGGGTTTATGGGCATACTTCTTGCTTTTTCCCAATTGACATGCCGAACAAAGATGATCCTTTTCATACTTTAGTCGAGGTAAACCTACAACTAAGTCCTTTCTCGAGAGATCATTGATGGTGCCGAAGTTCAAGTGATTGAGACGTCGATGCCATAACCATGACTTTGTTTTTGAAGCCTTTGACAACAAGCAAATTGGAGAAGACTTCATCATATCTTCTATAGAGATGGTGTAAAGATTTGAACCACGAGTTCCTCTTAAAAGTTCCTTACCATCAAGTTCTCTAACAAAACAAGTATGTTTTCAGAAGGCTACTTCTAGATCGAGTCACGAATTGACCGACAGAGAACAGATTATGACCAAGACCTTCCACATAGTATACTCTAGAGATAACACTATCACCAACAACATAATCACCATAACCCATAATTGCACCGAAATGATCATTACCGAATCTAACTGTCCGATGAATTTGCTCACGAAGTTCATGAGCCGCGACCGGTCTCCATCATATGCTTGGAATGTACTGAGTCCGAGTACCACGTAACGATTTGAACGATCCGCAGTTGAACACGCACAAGAATGGATAATCGATAATTGGGATCCCCATGCAAGAATGGGTTCCACTTGGTTAGTAACATTATTTGGAACACCCACATCAGAAATAGAAACATCCATATCGAAGTAGAAGCAATGGAATCATTGGGAATAGATGCAATGTCGGTGTCTGTATTTGACCTATTCAAAGTATGTTCACTTCTTAAGGGAATAGTTCTACCGAGGGCATCCATTTTCTAGTGGGCATAATCTTAGCAGTTTGAGAAGAAAACCGATTATTCTTATGGCCAAAAGGTATCCAATAATAACCTATCTTTATAAAAGTTCTTCCTGTGGGTTTCCACTGCTTTCTAACAATCTTTCGTTTTTGCCTTTTTGCCTTATTTGCACGATTATTAGCATTAACAATTTTAATTGGGCATTTGATAGCATTAGACAAAGCATTCACACCATATTCATGATTAGCAAATGAATTCAAGGGGCATATCATTACAAGGTTTGCAAATAGTATCGAATTAATTAATTACAAGACGCCTAAGGCTAATACTAGAATCAACACGATTCGCTTTATTCAACTCAAGCTTAAAGTTCCTAGATTGGTCTTCTACTCTCTTCCAATGCACATTCTTAGCTTGCAAGGTCCTATCATTCCTTGTATTGTCTTGAGACTTTGACCTGCTCGCTTTAAAGTCACCGATTACTCCTGTAGAGGGAATGGGAACATTAGTTGGTTGATCTAATTTTTGCATTCTAACTTGATGCAAGGATCTGAAGTACTAGAAGGCACATTAGTGTATACTTTCTAAGATCGTGATTTGCTTTTTGCGGCACACTAAAGTTCACTTTCTTAGCACTAACATATCCGAATCAACTACTTGAAGGCACATTAGTGTTTCCTTTCTTAAGACTGGGCATAGAACGGATTTCCTGCTTGGAACTAGGCATAGAACAAGGCATCACAACTTTGCCTTTTGCACCTAAGGTTAAGGATTTGGGACATGTTGCAATTACACATTCTAGCAACTCTTGAGATCGTTTGGCCTGGAGGCAAGCAAACCTAATTTCACTATCAAGAGGTTTGTTAATGAAATCCTCTTCGACAATCTCACGGAGACATTCTAGACTATCCTTAAGGTGAGCACAGGATTCATGAAAAGCATGTTCATTATTCCTAAGATGAGGAGGAATATATTTAATCACTGCAGTATTTGCAACCTAAGGGTGACTTTGAGACAACATTCTTATTGAAAACAAGTGGCAGTTTCCCATTTTCCCGACTTCTCAGATTCTCAATTTCCTTTTGTAAAGACGTTATTTTTTCGTTGTTTTGGTCACGGGTGACTTTTATTGAATCATATAACTCTTTAAAATGTCGCTTAACTTTTTCATTTTCTTCTAGAAAACTCTCGTTTTCCTTTTGTAAGGCATCAACTAAGTTTTGAAGATGAAAAGTTTGAGAATTTCGAGAATCTAAAGGAGGAGGCATTTGGGAGCCTGTCATATTGTTCGTTTGACCCTTTAATTGAGAGATTTGGGCTTTCAACTTGCTGATCGTGTTGCAATGAGCTTGAATCGTTCATCACGCTTGTTAATTTGAAAACTGCATCAAACTCTAGAGCATCCGAGGATGTCTTGATATTTGAAGTTTTGACATTTTCTTTAAGATGTTGATATTTTAGTTGTAAATTAAAATGCTCAACTTCTAGTTTAGAAAAATGTTTAACCAAATTGTCGTGATCATCCAGTTCAATTTTCTCGTTTAGTTCAGAATTAGTTTTTCAAGCTCAATGACACGATCATGGGAGACTTTCCGTGCAACCGATAATTCATGAAATTTGGAAGCATTAATGGAACAATTTGTAGCGTTGAAAAACACATCTGAGCAATACATTCAGAAATCAAGTTCTCATTTAGTGTATGCAAGTTCTTCCTCTCAATCTCATTATATTTTAGTGCTCGCTCATAGTCACTAACTTCAACTATCATTGCATCAAATTCCTTTTCCATTCCCTTAATATCAGTTTCTATCCCCTTTTAAGACTCTCAAAGTGATCTTTTAGAAGTTTAAAGAAAGGCATGACCTCAGTTAAATAACATTCTTTCATTTGCTCAAAACCTCTTTCTCCTTCCGTAATACCAGTGGGTGTGATCCTTTTCTTGCAAGTTTTCTCAAAATCAACAAATAGTTGAAGTATAACATATTGGCTAATTAAGGTCTTGCTTTTAGTGGCAATTGTTCTAGGAACAAGATGCATTGGTGAATTAGGAGGATACACAAGTAAACTCTAGGCATTTTCCAAAGAGGAGGGTTTGTTTCAACAATATTTTCATCTTTCCGCTTATCTAAATCCATTTTCCAGAAAACTTGTTCGGGAGTCAACAATGTCCGAGGTTTAAACATGTTCAAGGAAATCCAGTTTTCCTTCTTGTAATCATGGGGTGTGATCTTTATTTTCTTCTCTCTACATTTAGGATCATCTAATTTCTTGTTCATCTTTTCCCTAGTGACTTCATCTGATTTCTTATCTTCCTCGGTGCACTCAACGCAACTAGGTTTCTGTCTAGGTTTAAGGATTTCATTGCCATCATAAAGAACCTTATGAGCATTTCTAGCCCTTTTAATGACCTCTGATTTGGTTCCTCAACAAGGGGATGCTATGCTTATCGCTTAGGACTCTATGCTTAGTGATCATGTGAGCGATCTGAATGGTGTTCCCTTGTATGTACAACTTGTTTTCAAGTTTGTTTTTCAAAGTTTTCAGATTAGAAAAATCTTTCAAGAGTTTTGATTCCTTTGCATTAAATTCTTGCTTAAGCATTTTCACATTTTCTTGAAGTTCTTGTTTTTGCTTAGCAGTTTTAGAAAGTTTTTCTTGCAAGGAATTTAACTCTTGTTTTAATACTTCTTCTCGAAAATTACCTTTTCTAATAATTGTACGCACTTGGTCATCCATTTCCTGCTCACGAGTGGTCAACTCAAATTTAGCACGTTGTTCATAAATAGCAACACGCTCTTTATAGGCATTTAATTCAGATATTACAGAATCATCGGGCACAGTGTATTCATCAAAAATATAGTCATTGTTGAATGCAGGAGATGCATCACTTGGTACAACTTCACTTTCACTTTGTTTCACATATTGATCATATGGGACAACATTGATATTACCCATATTTTCACTATTTGATACAAAAGTTTCAGTTGATAGTACTTTGTCATGCATCTTATGCACATTAGCATCATCGTATAGTTTTAGTACCTCTCGAGATGAGTTGTTGGATGGGCCACCTTGTGTGAAGAGGAGACCTTGGGAGAAACCATTGGAGAAATGCTAGCCATAAAGATTGTGTGTGCAGTAGGTCCATCATCCACATCAGAATCGTATGCATCACAATCGACTTGAAAGGCATTCCTGATGATTGTGACCTATCTCCCTAATAGGCCGCCATCCACATCTGCATCATAGGTCTTGGCATTGCCCTCGGCAAGAAACAACAATTCCTCTTCATCCAAAGTAGCACCATTATCCCGAAGCTTGCACAAGCAGCATCTTATCTCTGAAGTAATCAGCATTCTGTGGACGCTTTGGAGATGTGCCGTTCCTTGCAATGTGTCCCTCACCACCACAATTATAACATTTGATCGCCTTGTAGATGTTCTTTAGGAAGACCTTGAAGAACAATGTTAGAAGCCCGATATCGATAATCTCTTTTTCTCCTTATCATCAAGCCTTCATCATACATCTTTGGTCCTGTCCATTCCGTAAATCAGAGTTCCATCTTCAGAAGATCAAGTACATCTCTAGTCGCCTCAACTCGACTACGGTCCTTCATCAATAGATTTGAGAATGTTGACACCATTTTCCTTTCCAAGGAGCAACTGATTCGTTGAGCCCAAGAATCGTAGTCAGCCTGGCTCAAGCATGGGGGGACGAGTATCTAACCAGCTGCTTGAACATCCTCGCAACCTTGATGTGGAGATGATAGTAGAACGGCGTTGGTAGACATGTTAACACATTATACGGGATTTTATAACTCTATGATTAAACCGGGAAATAGATTCTTTCACGGGATTTTACTAAATCAAGAGAAACCGTAAACAATCACCCAAGTCGCTAGAAGATAATGCACCAAGTCGCTAACACCTAATTCGCTACACCCCAAGTCGCTAAAGTCCCAAGTCGCTAGTCAAATGCAAGTCGCTAAGTAGTAACTCGCTAACCCTCAAGTCGCTAGCAAAATTTTGGCAGAATTGCCTACTCAGTCGCTAAAACTTCAAGTCGCTAAAAGAGCATCACTCGTCAAGTCGCTACCCGTAGTGGAGAGTCCACTACTTGTCTTTAATCGCTAGGTCTAAGTCGCTAGCTCCAAAATAACTCGCTACAAAATTGTGCAAAGCAAGCACTCGCATTTAAGAAAGAGATCCGTATATCAAGTCGCTAGCAAGAAAAACCACATAAACATCACTTTTCAATCCAAAACAACCCAACCAAGATGATTCAAGCTTACCAAATGAAAACCTAAACACTTGTGATGATTCTAAACATAAAAGTACTAACAAAATCCAAGCTTTAACACAAGAAATCAACCAAATGATGCACAAACCACTAAACTTTTTAAACTCAAAAACCACCTAAAAACCACTAGAAATCCAAAGATGTGCAAGATATGATCTAACCATGGCTCTTGATACCAATTGTTGGATATTGGTTTTCACTTACACATCAAACCATAACACAAAGTGGGCGTATAAGTGGAATTCTAGAGAGAGAAAGTTAGAGGTTTAGGGAACTTAGTGAGAGAAAGTGAAAGATCTTATTATGAGCTCCAACTCTCTACCTTGGGAGGTAGAGAGTATTTATAGTCTTACATAAAACGCCACAAATCGGGCTGTGGATCGGCATACGCTGGGTAAAGACGTCCGTCCTCCACGGTGTTACTTAACAAAAACTACTTAACTAAATATAACTATGACTACGAGCATTCTAACGATTACATATACTTGAGGTGACCGACTCTTTAATACCGGGAATTTCTAATTCCTAACATATGTCTACGAGCTAACATATGTTAGACAATAGTTGGGGTGACCGACACTTCACTATGGATTTTCTAAATCCTAACAATATAAGATTTTATATTTTATATTTTATATTTGAAAAAATTATTTACAAAAGAGGTTTTAGTGTTTGACTGTTTTCAAGAATGTGTTAAAAGTTTGTCCAGTTCTTCCAGAGTCAAACATCTCATACCAATCCGGTGAATCAAATCAGTAAACCTTGCTGGAGCTAAGGATTTAGTGAGAAGATCCGCCAGTTGGTGTTCAATACCTACAAAGTATAATTCAACGGTACCCTTTTCCACATGCTCTTTGATGAAATGATATCGAAGATCGATGTTCTTGGACTTCAAATGTTGAAGCGGTAAGTTGTATGAGATCGCAATAGCACTTCGATTGTCACAAGATACCGATTCGTCAAATACATAACCATAGTCTTTGAGTTGTGTTCTCATCCAAATGACTTGAGCACAACACACAGAAATGGCTACATATTCTCGCTCATTTGAGGACAGTGGATGTACAGTCTTGTTTCTTCGATTGCCATGACACCAATTTATCACCAAGGAATTGTAAACCTCTCAAGTACTTTTCCGTGAATCTAAGCATCCTCGCATGGTCACGTCAAAAGTTATTAGTTCAAAACCGAATCCTTCTGGATACCGGATACCTAAGTTAATGGTTCCCTTTACGTATCGGATGATTCTTTTAGCCTCAGTGAGGTGTCTTTCAAATTGGCCTTGACTTATAACGGACCAAATATATACGAATATACATATATCGGTCTATCTGGTTGTTAGATACATGAGAGACCCAATAATACTTTGGTATTTGGTAGGGTCAACCAATTTCCCATGCAAATCAACATCCAGTTTGTTGGTGTGTGCCATTGGTGTTGCATATGTGTCACAACTTTGCATTCCATGTTTATTCAATATTTCAAGACCATATTTGAACTGACTTAGGAAAATACCATGGGGTGATTGATGAACTTGAAGTCCTAAGAAGAACGTAAGTTCACCCATCATTGACATTTCAAAAAAAAATTCATTAGTTTCGAAAAAGCGTTTGAGTACTTTTTGTGGGTAGAACCAAAAATGATGTCATCCATATAAATCTGAATAATTAAAATGTGTGCCCCGTGATATTGAATAAACAGTTTCGGGTCGACCGATCCTTTGACAAAATTATGAGAAAGGATAAAGGAGGACAACTCATCATACCACACCCAAGTGGCAAGTTTGAGACCGTAAAGAGCCTTATTCAGTTTGTAGATGTGATTAGAAACTCGATCAACGAATCCTTCTCGGCCGACTAACATATACTGTTTCCTTCAGTTTACCATTCGAAAGCAGTTTTGACATCCATCGATAGACCGTGATGTTCATGTGAGCCGCGAATGCCGAAAATCCGTACTGACCTCAAGTCTAGCTCGGTGCGAATGATTCTTCGAAGTCAATCCCTCTTCCCGTCTATAACCCTTAGCCACCGACGTGACTTATTTCGATAACCTGCACCTTCAGATCTAACTTGTTTTTCCAAATCCATTTTAGACCAATGACATAGACCCTTTTTGGTCTTTCAACCAATTCCCATACTTCTAAACGTTTAAATTGGTTCAACTCTTCTTGCATGGATTCAATCCAGTTGTCTTTGGTCATTGGGGAGAGCATAAATGCAGTGTTCACCGTTAGTCTGAAGGCGTTGTCGAGTTACGACTGGTTGGTTCGGGCTTCCAATAATGTTAACAAGGGGATGATCCTTAGTCCAACGATGTGTGGAGGGTTAATGTTAATATACGTTGTGCAGATTTGGTGGATCAGATGACCGTTGATGATTCATCAACATCGAGTTTGCATTTTCAGTAGCAAAATGCGCTTCCATCATAATCCGCTAGAGCGGTACATCTTGATTCGAATATCATCACCTGGATCAGCGTCGTTAGAAGCGGTTTGTTCGGCTGTTGTTGTAGAATCAATTGGAAGTGCATCAGCAACAGTTGTTGTTGTGTCAGGTGTATCGGGAATTGGAATATTATCAGGTTGAGCAGCGGAAACATTTGATACATCTGGAGCACGTTGATCAATTTCATCACTAAACAGAGGAGCAAATAACGTTTCCATTTGACGACGAATAAGTCGTAAGCTTGGTTCAACACGGTGATGATGGGGTTTGGAGGAAGTTAAGAGGGTTATGTCTGGGTGTTCTAAGCTATTTTGCTCAGAATCCATTTCTGTAAGCTCATCAAAATTAGAATGAATCGTTTCCATAATCTCCCTTGTACGACGATTCCAAATCCAAATCCCTTTGAGTTTTCACAAAGTATCCAACAAAGACTCCAATGTCGGCTTTAGCCTTGAGCTTTCCAAAGTCATCACGATCATTATTTGGGTAACAGAGAGCACCAAATACAGTATGATGTTTGGGTAACAGAAGCCATTTATGTAAGCTCATCAAAATTAGCATGATGTTTGATGCTCAATTCCCACTTTCTCATAGTATTCTCGAAGAGTTTGATTCACAAATTCAGCCTCTCTGTACTTACTTGTCGTACTATATTAGTGAACTTGAATTTTTGTGAGAAAGGTGACGATCATTTGTGGAGCTTGATCTTTACTTCGAAGAAAATAAACCCAAGTCCATCTTGAGTAGTCATCAACAATTACTAGAATGTAACGTTTGCCATTAATCGTCTGCATACACATCGGGCCACACAAATCCATGTGAAGAAGATGAAGGACATGCTGAGAGTTGTGGTCCTTCTTTGAGGGAAAGTGAGCACAAGTGTTTTTCCCTTGTTCACAAGCTGAGCATAGGTGATCTTTTGAATACCGAAACCTTGGAAGACCTTCAACTAGTCTGTGTCGTGCAAGATTGGTTATGGTTTGAAAGTTCAAGTGTGAAAGACGTCGATGCCATAGCCAAGATTTTGTAAATGATGCCTTAGAAAGTAGACAGATGGGAGATGAAGCAATCATGTCTTGCATTGAGATTGTGTAAAGGCTTGATGTGCGGTTTCCAAACATAAGATCGTTTTCTTGTAGATCACGAATGAAGCAAGTTTTCTCCCTAAAAGCAACTTCCAAATCACCATCACAAAATTGACCGACTGAAAATAGATTGTAACCGAGACCTTCCACATAATAAACTCTGCTAATTTCGATGTTCCCATAGATGTAGTCTCCGTAGCCCATGATAGCTGCGAAGTGATCATTCCCGAATCGGACAGTGCCGATTAACTTTGAGACAAAGTTTGATAGCAGTTTGAGATTGCCTGTCATGTGTCGGGAACATCCGCTATCAACAATCCAAAGGATGATCTGTATCACCTACATTACACACAGACGACATAGGTGGAATAGAAGTAGAGGTGGAACCCGAAGAGTTAGAGGGTTCCGTTACAGTTACAGTTGAAACACACATGTTAATGATTTTAGGAATCCATTTAAATCCTGGTGTATTTTGTAACCATCTCTGCCAAGTCCAACTAGTTTGTGCTTTGGTCTTAGTGAATGCACTAGGTGATATTCTCTTCCTAGGAGGTGAAGTGGGTTCTATGGGTACATCAATGATAGTTGCAGAAACACTAGAAGGCGGTTTACCTAGCACAGACTTAGAAGCATTAGTGGGCCCAGGGGTAATCCGATTTCTATTATTCCGCTTACGAGATAAGATAGATTTAGCAACACATTTATCATGAAAACCAGAAAACATGCTTTTACGACAACCAATACAAGATTCTTCAAACAAAACATTCAAAGTACTTAAAGATTCAAAGATTCGTTACATCCCTTTTTCTATTACATTTTTCTAACGCAATGTCTAAACCTGGTGCAACATGAGTTTTATTCAAAGTCCTAAGGTGTTCTTCTACTTCAGAGGTCTTTACTGTTCTTCTCTTACGTTGCAACTTCCTATTCTTCTTGTTTTTGCTCTTAAGCTATGAAGTGCTAACATTAGGATTAGAGGCAACTACTCCTGTAGAAGTGGAAGGAAGCACATTAGTATCTTGTGGTTTGTCAATAGGCGTTCTAGTGTCAATTTTAAACATACCAGGTGCAAGGACATTTGTGTTACTAGACTTATCTTGTTCATAATTCTCTAACTTCTCTTTCAACTCAACTATAGTGTGCAACAAATCTTGATTTTCAGAGCGAATGTTTCCACTAACATTTAAGACCTCTTTAGTGTATGTGGTATGTGCTAGAACACATACCATTTCTTTACCAAATCAGACCCAAAATAACCAAGAAAAGAGACGTTTATTCCTAATATTTGTTGATTTCTTGAGTTTATGCATGTGCAGGTACGAATATGGCAAAACACGCAAAAGAAAGACAAATCAAACAAAAACCAAGCACGGGAAGAAAAAGAGTGCAAAAGCTGAGCCGGGAAATCAGAAGTGAGTGATTGTGAAGATTTTGATGCTAAAAGGGTGATTTTTGAAAGATTGGATCAACTTTAAAGAATTGGCAAAATCAGTCCTTCAAGTTTCAGAAATTGTCAGAAATTACCCCTGGAGTTTCAGAATTGGCAATATTGGTCCTTGGTTTATTTGGAAATGTCAAAAGTGGCCCTTAGAAATACTTTTCAGATTTGGCATCATTGGTCCTTGGAATTTTACAAATTACATGAATAGTCCTTATGTAACATTCAGATCTCAAAATTAGTCCAAGAACCAAATCCAATCCCAAAATTCAGGCCCAAGCCCAACATCCTACAACCCAAGTCAAACGGTCAACTAATACTTTTACCTCAAGTCAAATCCCAGTCAAACGTTAATATTAAATTTACCCAAAATAAAACCCGCGTAATTTAGCCCCAATTTACCCAGACCCTTAGAACCCTAAATTGCCCTCATAACAATTAAACAAAATCAATCTAATTAAAGGGTACAATTGTACTTTACACTGACACCTACTGACATTAGAATGCCAAGTCATCAATCCGTGTGCCATTGCTTGATTCTGATTAGATGATGGGACGTGGACATGTCTAATCAAGGGCTATGATTGAAGGGAATGATGTGGGATTGATCTAACGGATGAAAGGGACTCAAAAGAAACACAAATTGGCATTTCTGAATCCTTCCAAGCTCCATAGCTCTCCTATATAAACCCCTTGTAATCATAGAGTTATGTGTGTAGAAATTTGAGTAGTAGTTTTAGCTTTTTATTGTTCCTAATGTTTTAGTTAATTTTTTGTGTTTGAATTTCATTTTGTACCCAACTTTCATTAATAAAATCAATTTTAGCCTCACTTCTCATTTTAATCTTAATTTATGTTTTACTGTTGCATTAGCTTAATATCATTTCAGTTTAATCATTTTAGCTTATTCTAAATCATTTCCTGCTTATATGTCTCTTTAAACAAAAATTACAAAAAAATTAGAAAAATACTCTAAAAATCAAAAATATCTCAAATATGTTCTAACGTTGAATTCAGTTTGAATTAATATTATCATAAGCTCTTATAAGCTTATCTATAGCTTATTAAGTGTTTATTTAGATTCCTACTCAGTTCTACAATCAATTTACATTAATTCACAAATTCAGTCAAAGGAAGTCAACTGCAGATAGGTGGAAGCTGACATGGGTTGAGAAGCAGTTTTGGCTCAGATATTGGGTTGAATTGAACTTGATTTGGGGTTAGTAATAAGATTAG
Source organism: Chrysanthemum makinoi (assembly GCA_910596185.1). Classification (NCBI taxonomy): domain Eukaryota; kingdom Viridiplantae; phylum Streptophyta; class Magnoliopsida; order Asterales; family Asteraceae; genus Chrysanthemum; species Chrysanthemum makinoi. Next base: position 155,402,891 of record OU343223.1, on the reverse strand, counting down.
GATAGGTAGATTGGTTCTCAGTTGCAAGCCATAGTGGTTGGACCACTTGTAAGTTCAACATCCTTTCTCAAATTTGAAGCGGTAGTATAGAATAATTGTGTTGCTTAATATTGCTTAATCTAGTGTAGTTTAGTATAATAATGCTTGTTAGTTTGTAGTTGTAATCTGTTTTATCATTAGCTGTCATTATCTGATTTTATCTACATAAGTAGTCTAGATTGGTTATTGTTGGATATTGCTGTTTTAATTGCTTCATTTAGATCTCATTTAGCATATTGAATATGATTTGATGATTGTGTAGGCTTAGATAAGTGATTTGGCTTATTAAATTGCATATCAGCTTGATTAAGAGTGTTTGGATCAGTAGTTAATATTAAGTTAGAGGTTGCTATAGTGTTAGACTACTGTTGCTTTAGAATTGCTTAGGTACATTTAGTCAATTTTAGTCAGTATATTGCATCTTAGTTAGCTCAAAGTCAAAATCATTTGAAATCTGATCTCAGCTTAATTTTTGTTAGAATTAGCTTGTCATATTTTGCACTTAGGTTTAGAAGTAATTAATCTAGCTTAATTTAGTTTCATTTTATCATTAAACATCACTTACATTCAGTTTTAGTGATTCAAAGTTCATTTAAGTCAAAGTTTCAAATCTGTCAAAAGTCAAAATGTTCATCTAACTTTTCTGAGTACTGATCTTTCTTCAATTTTTAAATCCTCATTTGTGGTCCAATTTAAGTGAAATTCTGGATTTAAGCTCTTTGATTGGTGGTTTATATTAGCATATTTTCAGATTATTTTAGTAAATTTTCTACAGCTGATTTATAAGCTCTTGAACTTGGCCATTTTTAATAAAGGTGTCCTGTGCATGAACTCAGTGAATACTGAGTTCATCACAGCTATTTGTTAAGCTTCTCAGCTGTTTAATACTTGTCCTTATTAGCTGAAAATTGGTTCATAAGTAGTTGGCTAGGTGATCTTAAGGTTTTAATTTCTGGATTTCAATTTGTGCTTATTTTTAAGCTTCATAAGTGAAAGTTAGAGGTTCAGTGATGTTTGGGATTTTTGCTATTTAGGAATAGAATTTGATAAATTGCTTATTAACTGAGCTTAACTGGTTAGAATTAGTTGCAGTAGATCACTTTAAGTTAGTTTAGTTGTAATTCAGCTTGTCTTAGCTTCTGGTTAACTCTTGTAGCTTTTGGCTTATTTTCAAAGTGCTTTTCAAATCAGATACATTGCAACTAGCTTAATCTGCATTTACAAGTAGCTTTTAGTATTTTTCATAGCATCTCAGTAATTTTTAGGACTTATCTGGAATTTTTCATAACTTTTTGTCATTGTTTACTATTTTTCTGCTTTTAAAACTGCTTTTAGTACTTTTTAAATAGCCTTTAATACAAATAAATCAGAAAAAGCTCAAAAAATTTTCTCAGATTAATAAAATTCAAAAAGACATAAAAATATTTTTCCTTAATTTTCCTAGTTTAAATAATAATTTTTAGCCATTTAATTATTTTTAAATAGATTTAAATTCATAAAAGACAGAGAAAAAGTCAGAAAAATAAAAATTCAGTTTTGAAAATTATTTTTGGTTAGTTTAGATTTTTGAAAATAGTTTTGTAAATTTCTCATAAGTTTTCATAATTTTTAGTATTTTAGATCTATTTTAAAAGTTAAAAATTAGTTTTTAATTCAAATAAAATCAAGAAAAATCATAAAAATTAGTTTTAAATCTTAGATAATTTTCAAATTTCATTCTTAGCTGTAGAATAATTTTAGATCACTTTTAGGGGTTTATTTAGAATAGTTTACATTTAATTCACGTTTTAGTTTTAACGTAATTTGCATTTTAGTTGTTAATTTGCATAATTAGTCATAATTCCTTGTTTGCATAATAGATTTAGTGCCTTTAATTGATTCCCTTTACTTTCCCTTGCCCCATAGTTTAGACATCATCAAAATTACCCCTCTTCCCATTCAAATCCCGATAA
>OU343223.1:155308584-155400800 GCA_910596185.1 Chrysanthemum makinoi | reverse complement strand
TGTTAGGAATTAGAAATTCCGGTATTAAAGAGTCGGTCACCTCAAGTATATGTAATCGTTAGAAAGCTCGTAGTCATAGTTATATTTAGTTAAGTAGTATTTAGTTAAGTAACACCGTGGAGGACAGACGGGTCTTTACCCTTGTATGCACGATCCACGGCCCGTTGTGTGGCGATTTATGTAAGACTATAAATACTCTCTACCTCCCAAGGTAGAGAGTTGGAGCTCATAATAATATCTTTCACTTTCTCTCACTAAGTTCCCTAAACCTCTAACTTTCTCTCTCTAGAATTCCATCTATATGCTACTTTGTGTTATGGTTTGATGTGTATGTGAAAAGTTATATCTTACAATTGGTATCAAGAGCCATGGTTAGATCATATCTTGCACATCTTTGGATTTCTAGTGGTTTTAGGTGGTTTTTGAGTTTGAAAAAGTTTAGTGGTTTTGCATCATTTGGTTGATTTCTAGTGTTAAAGTTTGGATTTTGTTAGTACTTTTATGTTTAGAATCATCACAAGTGTATAGGTTTTGATTTGGAAGCTTGAATCATCTTGGTTGGGTTGTTTTGGATTGAAAAGTGATGTTTATGTGGTTTTCATGCTAGCGACTTGAGCTCACGGAAAAGTTTCTTCGTAGCGACTTGCTTACATTTTTGTAGCGAGTTACGGTTTGGAGCTAGCGACTTACCTAGCGATTTGTACAAGTAGTGGACTCTCCACTACGGGTAGCGACTTGGTGGTAGCGACTTGGTGTGTAGCGAGTTGCTCTTTAGCGACTTGTATCTTTAGCGACTTGAGTAGCGAATTCTTTGCCAAAATTTTGCTAGCGACTTGAGGTTAGCGAGTTACTACTTAGCGACTTGCATTTGTCTAGCGACTTGGGACTCTAGCGACTTAGTGGTGTAGCGAATTAAGCGTTAGCGACTTAGTGCATTATCTTCTAGCGACTTAGTGCATTATCTTCTAGCGACTTAGTGCATTATCTTCTAGCGACTTGAGTGATTGTTTACGGTTTTCTCTTGATTTAGTAAAATCCGTGAAAGAATCTATTTCCCGGTTTAATCATAGAGTTATAAAATCCCGTATAATCTGTAAACATGTCTACCAAGCGTTCCTACTATCATCTCCCATTGCGAGGATGTTCAAGCGGTGGCTCGGATACTCGTCCACCCATGCTTGCAGGCCGACTACGATTCTTGGGCTCAACGAATCAGTTATGCTTGCCTTGGAAGGAAAATGGTGTCAACATTCTCAAATCCATTGATGAAGGACCATATCGAGTTGAGGCGACTAGAGACATACTTGATACTAATGAAGATGGTACTTCTGTTTACGGAATGGACAGACCTAAAATGTATGATGAGCTTGATGATAAGGATAAAAAGAGATTCGATCACGGATATCGGGGCTTCAAACATTGTTCTTCAAGGTCTTCCTAAAGACATCTACAAGCTGATCAATCATAACACGATGCAAAGGCGGTATGGGATAATGTTAAGATGCTTCTCTCGAGGTTGAATTAACTATGGAAGGCAGAGAATCCCAACTCTATGGCAATTTGAACACTTCAAGATGAAACCGGATGAGAGTGTCTATGAGTACTATGTGAGATTTCATAAGTTAGTGAATGACATGAGGAACATCAGAATGACTATGCCTAACATTCATTTGAACTCAAAATTTGTGAACAACATGAATCCCGAATGGCACAAGTTTGTCACCTTTGTGAAGCTCACTAAAGGATTGAAGAATACAAACTATGAGCAACTCTATGCCTTCCTCCTTGAGAATGAGAGACATGCTATGTTTGAAAAATTGATTCTCAATCGGTTCAAAACCAACGAGGAGAGACAAGCTCGTCTAATGACTCAACCGCCTTCTACTCAAACATCGGAATCACAACCAAAGCATCACAAGTCATACCCTTGGGTAATGGTAATCACAAACTCATTCCTGATACTATGTTCAAACAAGGCGATCTTTGATCCACGCGTGGGTAACTTCATTAATCAACTAGCTCTTCTGATTAGTCAAAACATGAATTCTCTCCCACATACCAACAACAACCTCGAGCGACATCTAACCCACACAATCAAGCCCTTTGTTAAAGATGGAAGGATCGTGGTGCAACGATTCGGGAAAGACGGTATGATCAGGGAAGAGGTGGAGCTGGTAGAGGTTATGTTGGCAACCAGAGTCGAGGAAGGAATGGTAACCAAGGTCAAGCTAAGCCAATCAAATGTTATAAGTGTGGTGGTGAGGGACACATTGCAAGGCGTACATCTCCAAAGCGTCCACAGAATCTTGATTACCGAGAGATAAGATCTTTGCTTGGTACAAGCTCGGGACAATGGTGCTACTTTGGATGAAGAGGAATTGTTGTTTCTTGCTGAGGGCAATTCCAAGACCTATGATGCGAGATGTGGATGGCGGCCTATTAGGAGATAGGTCACAATCATCAGAATGCCTTTCAAGTCAGTGATTGTGATGCATACGACTCTGATGTGGATGATGGACCTACGGCACACACAATTTTATGGCTAGCATTTCTCCAATGGTTTCTCCCAAGGTCTCTTCTTCACCACTAGTGGCCCATCCAAGACAAACTCATCTCGAGGTATTAAAACTATCACGATAATCTTGATGTGCAAAAGATGCATGACAAAGTACATTCAGCTGAAACTATTGAATCAAATGTTGAAAATATGGGTAATATCGATATTATCCCATATGATCAATACGTGAAACAAAGTGAAAGTGAAGGTGTACCAAGTGATGCATCTTCTGCGGTCAACAATGACTATGTTTTTGATGAATACCTTTGCATGTGCCCACGATGATTACGTAATTTCGAACTAAATGCCTATAAAGAGCGTGTTGCTATTTATGAAAAACGTGCAAAATTTGAGTTGACCACTCGTGGCGAGGAAATGGATGACCAAGTGCGTACAGTCATTAGAAAAAGTAATTTTATAGAAGAAGTATTGAAACAAGAATTAAATTCCTTGCAAGAAAAACTTTCTAAAACAGCTAAGCAAAAACAAGAACTTCAAGAAAATGTGAAAATGCTTAAGCAAGAATTTAATGCAAAGGAATCAAAACTCTTGAGAGATTTTTCTAATCTGAAAACTTTGAAAAACAAACTTGAAAACAAGTTGTACAGACAAGGAAACACCATTGATTTGCTCACATGGTCACTAAACATAGAGTCCTATGCGATAAGCATAGTGTTCCCATTATAGATAAACCCAACCACGAGTGCGGAAAGATAGCAAAAGCAGCTCAAAGTGTGATCTATGATGGCAATGAGATTCTTAAACCTAGTCAGAAACCTAGTTGCGTTGAGTGCGAGGAGGATAAGAAATCAGATGAAGTCACTAGGGAAAGGATGAACAAAAATTAGATGATCCTAAATGCAAAGAGAAAAAAATAATTATCACTCCCCATGACTACAAAAAGGAAAAGTGGATTTCCTTGAACATGTTTAAGCCTCGAGACATTGTTGACTCGAACAAGTTTTACGGAAAAAGGATTTAGATAAGCGAAAGTGAAAATATTGTTGAAACAAACCCTCCCTATGGAAAATGCCTAGAAGCGTGTGTATCCTCCTAATACACCAATGCATCTTGTTCCTAGAAAAATTGCCACTAAAAGCAAGACCTTAATTAGCCAATATGTTATATTTCAACTATTTGTTGATTTTGAGAAAACTTGCTAGAAAAGGATCACACCTTGGTATAGCGGAAGGAGAAAGGGGTTTTGAGCAAATGAAAGAATGTTATTTAACTGAGGTCATGCCTTTCTTTAAACTTCGAAAAGATCACTTTGAGAGTCTTAAAAGGGGATAAGCGATATCAAGGGAATGGAAAAGGAATTTGATGCAATGGTAGTTGAAGTTAGTGATTATGGGCGTGCACTAAAATATAATGAGATTGAGAGGAAGAACTTGCATACATTAAATGAGACTCTTATTCCTGAATGTGTTGCTCAAGATATCTTTTCACTTTGCTTCAAATTGCTCTATTAATGCTTCCAAATTTCATGAACTATCTGTGGCCCCGAAAGTCTCCCATGATCGTGTCATTGAGCTTGAAAAAACTAATTCTGAACTAAGCGAGAAAATTGAAGCTGGATGATCACGACAATTTGGTTAAACATTTTTCTAAACTGGAAGTTGAGCATTTTAATTTACAACTAAAATATCAACATCTTAAAGAAAATGTTAAAACTTCAGATATCAAGACATCGTCGGATGCTCGAGTTTGATGCGAGTTTTCAAATTAACAAGCGTGATGAGCGATTCAAGCTCGGTGCAACACGATCAGAAAGTTGAAAGCCCAAATCTCTCAATTAAAGGGTCAAGCGAACAATATGACAGGCTCCCAAATCCCTCCTCCTTTAGATTCTCGGAATTCTCAAACTTTTCATCTTCAAAACTTAGTTGATGCCTTACAAAAGGAAAACGAGAGTTTTCTAGAAGAAAATGAAAAAGTTAAACGACATTTTAAAGAGTTATATGATTCAATAAAAGTCACCCGTGACCAAAACAACGAAAAATTAACGTCTCTACAAAAGGAAATTGAGAATCGAGAAGTCGGGAAATGGGAAAGCGCCACTTGTTTTCAATAAGAATGTTGTCTCAAAGTCACCCTTAGGCTGCAAATACACTTTGTGACGATTAAATATATTCCTCCTCATCTTAGGAATAATGAACATGCTTTTCATGAATCCTGTGCTCACCTTAAGGATAGTCTAGAATGTCTCGTGAGATTGTCGAAGAGGATTTCATTAACAAACCTCTTGATAGTGAAAATAGGTTTGCTTGCCTCGGGCCAAGCGATCTCAAGAGTTGCTAGAATGTGTAATTGCCACATGTCCCAAATCCTTAACCTTAGGTGCAAAAGGCAAAGCTGTGATGCCTTGTTCTATGCCTAGTGCCAAGCATGAAATCCGTTCTATGCCCAGTCTTAAGAAAGGAAACACTAATGTGCCTTCAAGTAGTTGATTCGGATATGTTAGTGCTAAGAAAGTGAACTTTAGTGTGACTGCAAAAAGCTCAAATCACAGTCTTAAGAAAGTATACACTAATGTGCCTTCTAGTACTTGAGATCCTTGCACATCAAGTTCAGGAATGCAAAAATTAGATCAACCAACTAAAGTTCCCATTCCCTCTGGGAGTAATCGGTGACTTTAAAGCGGCGGTCAAAGTCTCAAGACAATACAAGGAATGATAGGACCTTGCAAGCTAAGAATGTGCATTGGAAGAGAGTAGAAGACCAATCTAGGAACTTTAAGCTTGAGTTGAATAAAGCGAATCGTGTTGATTCTAGTATTAGCCTTAAATCTTGTAATTAATTGAATTACGATACTATTGCAAACCTTGTAATGTATGCTTGAATTACATTTGCTAATCATGAATGTGGTGTGAATGCTTTGTCTAATCTTTGTCAAATGCCCGTTAAAATTGTTAATGCTAATAATCGTGCAAATAAGGCAAAAAGGCAAAAGCGAAAATTGTTAGAAAGCGATTGGAAACCCACGGGAAGAACTTTTATAAAGATAGGTTATTATTGGATACCTTTTGGCCATAAGAATAATCAGTTTTGTTCTCAAACTGCTAAGATTATGCCCACTAGAAAATGGATGCCTATTGGTAGAACTATTCCCTTAAGAAGTAAACATACTTTGAATAGGTCAAATCTGAGACACCGACATTGCATCTATTCCCAATGATTCCATTGCTTCTACTTACGATATGGATGTTTACGTTTTACGATGTGGGTGTTCCAATTCCTGTTACTAACCAAGTGGACCCCATTCTTGCATGGGGATCCCAATTATCGATTATCCATTCTTGTGCGTGTTCAAGCTGCGGATCATTCAAATCGTTACGTGGTACTGGACTCGGTACATTCCAAGCATATATGGAGACGGTCGCGGCTCATGAACTCCGTGAGCAAATTCATCGGGACTGTTAGATTCGGTAATGATCATTTCGGTGCAATTAAGGGTTATGGTGATTATGTTGTTGGTGATAGTGTTATCTCTAGAGTATACTATGTGGAAGGTTTGGGTCATAATCTGTTATCTGTTGGTCAATTCGTGATTCGATCTAGAAGTAGCCTTGAGAAAACATACACCTTTGTTAGAGATCTTAATGGCAAGGAACTGTTAAAAGGAATTCGTGGTTCAAATCTTTACACCATCTCCATAGAAGATATGATGAAGTCTTCTCCAATTTGCTTGTTGTCAAAGGCTTCTAAAACAAAGTCATGGTTATGGCATCGGCGTCTCAATCACTTGAACTTCGGCACCATCAATGATCTCTCGAGAAAGGACTTAGTTGTAGGTTTACCTCGACTAAAGTATGAAAAGGATCATCTTTGTTCAACATGTCAATTGGGAAAAAGCAAGAAGTATGCCCATAAATCCAAACCTACTAACTCTGTCACAAAGTTCTTCATACAATTCATATGGATTTATGTGGACCAATGAGAGTCTGAGAATATCTTTGGGAAGAAATATGTGTTAGTTATAGTTGATGATTACTCTAGATTCACATGGGTCAAGTTCTTAAGGACAAAGGATGAAACTCCTGATATCATCATCAAACTTATCAAGCATTTGCGAGTTCGACTTAACAAAACCGTCGAATTATCGGACGGACAATGGGCGAGTTTGTTAACAAACAACTTAGTGAATTCTATGAAAGCATTGGAATCGGCCATCAAAGAAGTGTTCCACGAACTCCTCAACGAGCGGTGTAGTTGAAAGGCAATCGAACTCTTGTAGAAGCCGCTAGAACAATCTTGATTTACTCAAAAGTTCCAATGTTTCTGGGTGAAGCTATTGCCCTTGCATGCTACACACAAAATCGTTCCACGATTCACCTTGTTCATGGAAAGACACCATATGAACTTGTCCACAAGAGAAAACCTAATCTCTCTTTCCTTCGTGTGTTTGGTGCATTGTGTTATCCAACTAATGAGGGTCAAGACTTAAGGAAACTTAGGGCTAAAGCTGACATTGGAGTATTTGTAGGATATGCACCAAACAAAAGGGGATACCGAATCTATAACAAAAGAACCTGAAATATCATGGAAACCATTCACGTTACGTTTGATGGTGACGGTCAAATGGCTCTGGACACTCCATTCGGGACCCGCACTTCAAAAGCAGTCCCATTGGTTCATCCCTTGTTCCAAACTCTTCTCAAGAAACTCCATATGTACCTCCATCCGAAGATGATTTAAAGAAATTGTTTGATCCTATGTTTGATGAACTGTATGATTCAATTACTAATGAGGTGTTGATCCCTACAACAGAAGATGCTCATATTCCTGTGAATGAAGTCAATCCTTGAGTCTCAATATCTTTAAGTCAAGAAGCACCTGCTGCTGATCCTTGAGTCTCATCAACAAATCATCATTCTTCAAATGTACATCATGGAAATGTTTATGGCATCAATGATGAAGTTAATCCCTTTGCTAATCCTGAAGATGCTCCATTTGAAAACATATTTGCTACTCTGAATCATCATCGAACCATCTTCTTGAAGACATCGACTCGGCTACCTCGGTTCCTCAACAACGCCACATGAACACCTTAGAAAATGGACTCACGATCATCCATTAGACAACATCATTGGAAATCCCTCTCGTCCTGTATCAACCGGAAACAACTTGCAACCGATGCCTTATGGTGTTTCTTCAACTCCGTACTATCTAAGATCGAACCAAAAGATGTTAACACCGCCATGAATGAAGGCAATTTGGTTCAATGCCATGCAAGATGAAATTCATGAGTTTAATCGACTTGATGTATGGGAGTTAGTACTGCTCAGTGTGCTATGATTATTGCTCTTAAATGGATCTTCAAAGTGAAACTTGATGAGCATGGTGATGTGTTGAAAAACAAGGCTCGATTAGTTGCTAAAGGATATCGTCAAGAGGAGGGTATAGACTTTGAAGAATCTTTTGCTCTTGTCGCTCGAATCGAGGCAATCGAGAATCTTTACGGCTAATCTTTGCTAGTAAGAACATGGTAGTATATCGGATGGATGTGAAGGCGGCATTTCGAGCGGAGATCTTAAAGAAGTCGTCTCGTCGGCCAACTGAAGGATTTGTGAATCAAGAGCATCCTACTCACGTTTATCGTCCGAAGAAGGCTCTTTACGGTTTAAAGCAAGCTCCAAGGGCATGGTATGATACCTTTGTCAAAGTTTCTTCTATCAACGGATTGACAAAGGAGCGATTGATCCTACATTGTTCACCAGGAAGTCGGGCAAACATTTAACTCATGTTCAAATTTATGTTGATGATATTATTTTTGCCTCGGCTGACCCAATGGAATGTGATCGTTTTCAAATGAAATGAGTTCAAAGTTTCAAATGTCAATGATGGGACAAATGTCATTTTCTTGGGATTACAAATTTCACAAAGTCCCGGAGGCATTTTCATAAATCAATCTAAATATGCAAAAGAGATTTTAAAGAAATTTGGATTTGATTCAAGTGACCCTGTTGACACCCCATGATTGATCGAACCAAACTAGATGAGGACCACTCGGGGATCATGATTGACCAAACGAAATATCGTAGTATGATTGGATCCACGATGTACCTCACGGCTAGTAGACCGGACATCTTGTTATTTGTTTGCATGTGTGCTAGATACCAGGCTAAGCCTACCAAAAAGCACCTTGAAGCGGTTAAACGGGTCTTCGGTATCTCCAAGGAACCATCAATATGGGACTATGGTACCCGAAGGACACTAGTATGTCACTAACGGCCTATCGGATCTTGATCATGCGAGGTTGTCAAGATACCGTCGAAGTACATGCGGAGGTGCTTTCGGTTTTTGGGTGATAAGCTTGTGAGCTGGTCTTCAAAGAAGCAAATGAGTACTTCTATTTCCTCTGAGGCTGAATACATAGCCATGTCATCTTGTTGTGCTCAAATCTTATGGATGAGATCTCAATTATCTGACTATGGCTTTGATTTCAACAAAATCCCTACATCTTTGTGATAATAAAAGTGCTATTGCTCTCTCATGCAACAACGTTCAACACTCAAGAGCAAAGCATATCGACATTCGACATCATTTCATCGGGGAACAAGTGGAAAAAGGTGTGGTGGAACTATATTTTGTGAGGTGCGAATATCGGTTAGCGGACATCTTCACCAAAGCTCTTCCAAGAGAGCGTTTTGAGTTTATTCTTCCACGTCTTGGTTTGAAAAGCCTTCAACGAATACTCTCAAGCGTCTTGAGGAGGAAGGCGAGGAGTAAAGGTCTATTTTCATCTATCTCTTGTATATATCTATTGGAAAATCAAAATACAAAATTATAAAACCTTCAAAATCCATAAAAATCGAAAAATTGAAAAATCTTCAAAAATATTGTCTTTTTTGTCATGCGTTTTCTCGGTTCGATAATATCTACGGTCTTTGTTTTGTCATTCAAAGAATGACACGGGACTTTAGATGTTGTTGAATTCAAAAAAATCAAAAATCAAAAATTATTTTTGGGAGAAAGAGAAACAATGGTTTATTGTCATTTTAGGGCAATAACCGGTTTTAAAAGAAAAAACGAGCCATGTTTTACCATGTTTTCAAATTCCATGCTCCGATTCTATAAACATTTATCTGCTGAAAACTAAATGCTTTGAAAAATAACTCGGTCTCTATTTTTGATAATCATCGGGACTTATTTGTCAAAATCTCTATCTCTCAATCAACAACCTATGTCATTGATTGAGGGGAGAATGATTTCAATTAAATTAAAAGTTATTTGGCATTAAATTGTTTTCAAAAGATGTACATGCATGTTTTATCAATGGAGTTTAAAGTCTTAAAATCCGATCCTTATCAGTTAAAGCGCTTTCATAATCAAGTCACAATTCTCCTTAAAAGCTTTCAAAATCAATTTAAATCTATAAGAGATCACAAATCTCAAATGATTTGATAATTGTGATCGGGGAGAATGTGTGATTTAAATTGGATTTAAGCGATAATTAGGTAAATGGTTTTATAAGGATGTACATGTTTCCTCCCGTAAGTGACAAGCGATTTCAAATTTTCCATGCACATGTTGAGGGGAGCATCTATCTTAAACCACAATGATTTGAAACGTGATCACTTATCTCAATGTGGAGGTTCCCTCTAGTATGTGCAAAACTCTTTTCAAATCTCGAGGCACATATTGAGGGGAGCAAAATCATGAAAACCTCATCCTTCCCCAAAATGCTTTATCTACTTGATTCGATTAGGGAAGTGATGTTGATATTTTTAGAAAATGGTAATCAAAGAAGTTAATTCTTTCTCTTGCCTCCGTGTGCAAAACATATTTCAAATACTTGATGCACATGTTGAGGGGGAGTTCTTCTTCTAAAAATATCAAAAACAATTCCGGTACAAAATGCTTTGATAATATATCACAAGTATCTGGATTGATTTTCAAATGGTTTTCAATTGGTTCCAATGGCGGATGAACAATACCAAATAGACCGACCAACTTTACTTTATGTATGGTGATATAAGGATGATAAGGTTAGGAATTTTGTTCCCATGATCCGAGAACGGAGGGATCTACCGGGGACTATCCACTAGTTAGTGTAGAGTTCTTAGGTATGATGATAAAAGGAGAAAAATGAGATATGGGAAGAGTGCGGACTGAGGCTGAGCTAGTCTTTGGAATAAACCCAACAAGGTTCTAGCTATGAAGTCTCGGTAAGCTTGAAGGGGTTGAAGAATTAAAAAGAATTGAATGAGAAAAGGGTGAAAACAAATAGCCCTCCATTTATTCAACCTTAGGGCAGAAGCCGAGTTCAATTCATATGCTCTTGATGGTAACATCGGTATTGAAGACAAGGCGTCATGGACCCGGTGGCCTTGCACTTCAACTTTCCAAACCACTCAAGTTCCTCTTAAAAGGACTTGTTTCATTCTCACGGGGAACCGACATTATCTATCGACTTTCTCTTAGAGATTGTTGATATTGAAGAATGAGGCCCTCTCCCTAGTCTCGATATAGGATCCAAATATGCACAAATTGAGTCTAGAGCCACGAGATCATCAATAAATCTCATTAGGACACTTTCAATGAAGACTCTCTGTTTCACACAATGTGGAAAGAGATTATATCTTGAGTCCTACGCATTATCCTTGTGGTATTGCGGAACATCGAGTGATGTGTTTACATATTCACAATGAAGATGGAAAGCCTTCCGGAGCCAACATCTAACAAGCTCCTGGTAGGTGGCATGTGAGATCTATTATATAGATCAACCATGTGACAAGCTGAGCGAAACAATGGGGCGATTCAATCTTTTGAATCAATCACGGTTCGAGGTTATGGATTGGCGGATACCTTTGAAAAACGGTCTTTGTGCTTTAAAACTCTTTTCATTAGCACGTCGACCGTGTACTAATTTTCAAATCAAAAGGTGTTTTATGATTGATAATTGATTTTCATTAAAACCTTCGTTATATTGCAAAAACAATTTCTATTGAGCAATACATGATTGTTTCTCAAATCTCTTTTCATCAATCGATGGGACGTAAATTATTTGGTTCACTCACTCCGTGTTGTCTTCTTTGAGGCGTTCGGTTTGAGAACGGCTAGAGCATTTGCGAAACCTGTCAAGGAAATTCTTGAATTATACGATCCGAGGCGTACTTATGCTTGATCAGCGAGGAACCGTGGGCGTGTACCTCAATTCATCGAAAGTGATCAAAGACACTTTAGATGCGCTTTATTGCTAAGCTGTCTTATGCGGTACACCCGGCGTTTGCGGTGATCGAATGAAGCGGTCAATCCATAGCCGCATGCTCACCTAACACATTCATCTCAAAAGAAATCATGATTAGTGCATCAATGACTCTGATATTTCACTCCATGCTTACGCTTTCTGGCTGCGCCAATATCATGAATCAACAAATGCTTCGCTACTCGATGAGAAGATATCATGATCTAGAATGTGAGCATGTCGGTCTGAATGTCACAACATCACATAATACCAACACCACAATGGATGTAACAGAGATTTTCTATTAGTGATGATCTCAAAATGGCTCAACATTATTATCCGTGGATCGATAAAGACCTCCACTTGGATTAACCAAACATGCAATGAGTGGAATCAATGACTACGAGCTTTTGAGCAAAGTACTACATCAAGAATGCAAGATCAATTGTTAATGTAATATCCGATTGTATTCAATGTCATTTTAGTATATGTTTGAGGTGACCTCCCTTAGGGGAGATTGTTAGGAATTAGAAATTCCGGTATTAAAGAGTCGGTCACCTCAAGTATATGTAATCGTTAGAATGTTCGTAGTCATAGTTATATTTAGTTAAGTAGTATTTAGTTAAGTAACACCGTGGAGGACAGACGGGTCTTTACCCTTGTATGCACGATCCACCCGTTGTGTGGCGATTTATGTAAGACTATAAATACTCTCTACCTCCCAAGGTAGAGAGTTGGAGCTCATAATAATATCTTTCACTTTCTCTCACTAAGTTCCCTAAACCTCTAACTTTCTCTCTCTAGAATTCCATCTATATGCTACTTTGTGTTATGGTTTGATGTGTATGTGAAAAGTTATATCTTACAGATGCTATGACAGTCAATCCCCAGGAATTCCATTCCGCTGCAAAATAGGTAATTTGGGGGTGTGATAGATTGGCATCAGAGCTTCGGTTATAAAGAACTAGGTTGCATCATTGACCCTAGATCATGTTGATTTTCATTTCGGACGAAGTTGCACCTACACCATCGCGATCACTATTGATTCCTTTGTGTAGGATGGGACAATTTTATCATTATGTTGAGAGCCGAGATCATACCATTTGGTAGGACTTATAAGCTTAGTCCTGGTGGACCTATTAGTCATACATTTGATTTGCGGCAGAAGCGGGCTGTGATTTGACACACCACTACTATCTACCATTAAGACTCTAAACACTACACCATCTCAAAGGTTTGGGGGCGTGAGATTTCTAAATATTGCTGCTAGACAGCCTACTACTCCTACACTTGAAACCGCGATTTGACCATCAACAGGGAACAAATAATAGGTACCTTCAATCTTATGTAATCTTTGCCATTTATATCTCCACGATAATCCCACAACCTTTGTTTTATTTCATTCCTTATTCCAATTGCCTAAATTTTCTAATCATTTTAAGATGATACCTCACTATCTTACTAGGGGTTAGGCCAACTTTATTCTTGACTAATTAGAAAACTATTACCATTCTATATGAGGGTTTCCCAAGTGTATCCACCTGAAACCATTCAACAAATTATATTTCAAGTTATTTTGCTACCATTTCATGAGATTATTTCACTTAATTTTTATTTGAGCTATTTTCATCTTAGAAACATTGCTCATAAGTTTTACTAAAACAAAGGATTTGTTTAGATTTACCACCCTATCAATTGGTTTTCGGTCATTTTATCAACTATTTAATACCATCATCGAAGCGATTTTTCATGTTACTCGAAAAATTATTGAGCCATTATCTTCAAAACAAAACGTTGAATACCATTTAAAAATTAGGGAGGAACATAATACCATTTCAACAAACCAAGCATCATCATTTTGTCCTCGATTATACATGGCACGATCACCTATGTATAATTAGAAGAATATGTCATGGAGAAACAAGCATCATTTACAAATCTCTTAAAACAATCTTTGCTCAAAGCAAGGAAACTTTATGTCGAGATAAATTGTTCATAAACATTTCTTTTTGTTAACACTCTATAGATACTTACGCCATTCATTCCTCACTCAACTGATAAGTTAGAATTTGACGAGTGACCTTTTTAGGAAATACTTCCTATACCATTTATGAGGAGGATTCCTCGATACAAGAAAACAATGAAAGCATTCTAGGACTACCACCAGGACTAGAAATATATAGTAAGATTATTTCAAAACTCAACAAAAATCTTAAGACATGAGAGACATTAGAACCACTATTTTGGACTAGAGTCAAATTATATCATTTCAAAAGTACTATAAGACGAGGATACAAGATTTGATACGAAGCGAATCTGAACTAAGCAACACTAGGGATAAACCAAGTCTTAGCTGAGACTTCTGAGAGCATTTAACTAAACATGGCCTCAACAATATGTGAACTTCCCTACAATGAGTTTCCCTTAAAGGAAAATGTTGTTAAATTAAGGTTATCGATATAAACTCCCTCTAAGGCATTGTGTTCTCTAGAAATTCCAAGTGACCTCACTTTCATATCGGAGGAGATGCAGAGGTTTGAACATATGGACAATCAATGACACTCCATCTACAAGTGAAATTAGAACAAACATTCTTCGACATAGTATAAACTGATATCTATGTTTATGCTAGCATGATAACAATCTAAGTGATGAAATAATTTTAGAAGCACTCAATATCGGAATGATCTTGAAAATCAATCACTACACCACATCACTTAAATATTTAAGGTTTGTGACTTTACAACATAGAGCATGGAAACACTTCGATAATCAAACAATAAATATTTTAGTCATGGAAACTTCAAGCACCTTAGGCAGTAGATTCAGTAATGACATTAAGCTAGAACTAGAAGCAGCGAGGAATCACAAGCCCATTGCCATAATCTATTCCTTTCTATAAGGTCCTTTTTGACAGATTTAACATTTTGAAATTTGGCATGAGACACGTGGTATCAATTCCGGTTGTACTTTAGCAAGCTATTAAATTCACCTTGAACGACAATTATTTTAAGATTCCTTTGGAATTCACTAGTACATGATTACGCTCATTATCCTGACTCAATGGTTAGAAGCGATAGAACAATTCCACATTAGACACATCTTTTAGCGTTGAATTAGCTAATGGTAGCAATTAGCAGAGCACACCATTGTCAGGTGGTTCACATCAATTTTCTAAATCATCCCTTCAATATAGACCTTATGCATTAAGACTTTGTATTTCGGCGTCATCATCGGCATGGATTGGTTATCCAAAGCGTTGCAAGAATCATTTGTGATGAAAAGGTTGTTCATCTTCCTTTGCTTGGCGAAACTTTGATCATTGGGGGAGATGGAACTAGACTCGATGTTATATCATGTGCATCAAGGCGGAGATTACATAAAGGTTATTTATGCTTTCTTAGCACATATAACAGAGAAGAGGAATTGAAGAAGCGACTTGAGGATGTACCAATTGTAGAGAATTTCACGAAGTCTTTCGAAGACTTGCCGGACTTCCAAACGTGGTACAAATTTCATATTGACTTAGTGCGGTTTGCCTGATTGCACGGCCTTACCGTCTAGCACCATCGAAATGCAAGAGTTGTCTAATGGGTTGCAAGAACTTTTAGACAAAGGATTCATAGGCCAGTTCCTTTCGCGAGGAGCACGGTCTTGTTTGTGAAGAAGAAAGATGGGTCCTTCAGAATGTATAGATTATAGAAATTTGAACAAGTTAGCGGTGAAGAATGGTTACCCACTCCCGAGAATGAAGCGACTTGTTCGATCGATTTGCAAGGCTCTAGTATCTACTCAAAGGTGGCTAAGGTGGTTACCATCAACTTAGAGTTGGGAGGAGGATATCCAAGCGGCTTAGAACCGTTATGGACATTATGAGTTTCAAGTAATGCCGTTGGTTAACTAATGCACAATATTCATGGATCTCATGAATAGGTATACAAACGTATTTGGACAAGTTTGTTATAGTATTCATCGACGACATATTGATTTACTCAAAGAGCAAAAGAGCGAAGGGCATTTAAGAACAATTTTAGGACTACTCAAGAATGAGAGTTGTATGCAAAATTTTGAAGTGTGATTTTGGAACCGTAAAGTACAATTTCTTGGTCATGTCATTGATAGTCAAAGACTACAAGTTGATCCTGCAAAGATTGAAGCCATAAAAGATTGGGCTACTCCAACAAATCCTACGAATCCGACAATTTCTAGGACTGCGGGTATTACCGAAGATTCATGAAGGTTTTTCAAAAGATAGCTAAAGCTTTGACCAAGTTGACACAAAAAAAAGAAGTCTGAATGGGGAAAAGCAGAAGGTACTTTTGGGTTGTTTGAAGCAAAAGCTTTGCGGTCTGCCAATTTGTAGCACTACCCAAAGGAATTGAGAACTTGTTTGTATACTGCGATGCTTCAAATAAAGGGCTTGGATCTGTATTAATGCAAACGAGAAGGTGATAGCTTATGCTTCTCGACAACTTAAGGTTCATGAGAAGAATTACACCACTCATGATCTTGAGTTGGGGGCCGTAGTTTTTGCCAATTTCCATCATTTCCTACAGAGATAGTCGATTCACTTCAAACTTCTGGAAATCATTACAAGATTCATTTGGAACCAAATTAGAGATGAGCACAACATATCATCCACAAACCGATGGTCAAAGTGAAAGGACAATTCAAACATTAGAAGATATCTTTGAGGGCATGTGTGATTGATTTTGGAAATGGTTGGGCAAATCATTTGCCATTGATCGAATTCTATTACAACAATAGTTATCACACCCGATTATAAAAGCGGCACCATTGGGGCACTCTATGGTCAGTGTCAATCACTTATTCAAGGTCAAAACGGGAAAGTTTAACTCACGTTCCATAAGTCATTCAGAAACAATAAAAGTGATCGTGAGATCAAAATCATTACAAGTAACAACATATAGCTAGATAAGCTATAATAGATGCTCGACGCAAAAATATTAGTATATTCCATAAGTCGCCAAACCATTAGAATTTCAAGTTGTAACAAATATATATTCAACGTCCGTCTTGAAAGGCGCTGTGCGATTCAAACACTAGACGACCCGATCACGACCCAAATATCCTCACCTTTCTGATAACATCATAGAACCTAACATGGACTAAGATTAGGGGACTGAATTCCTTTGAGGATTGATGAATGTGACAACTCGTAATTCAGGTCATTTTAAAACTTTAAAAGTTTCACTATTTCATCATTTATCTAAACTACGTTTCTGAGTATCAAATCAGCGTAACCTTAATGGTTTAGCTGCGAATTCATAAACATTTCATCAAGGACATTTCATATAGACTAGATTTAGTCTACATATCATTAGTAACATCATCAACATATTAGTTCATGCATGGATTTGCATATTTCATTAAACGTTTATTTTCTTATTAAATAAACGCTTTCGCGTAATCATTTATTTTGAATATTTGATCCGGCACTTCCAAAAATAATCCTAATATATTTTTATTCTCATATTAAGATTATAAAAATAATATTATTAGTTTACCCGGTGTTTTAAATTTATTTGGTATATAAATTGTTATATTTATATAATTACGACGGTTTTGGTAAATACTACACAATAATTATTATTTCACTCAATTTTTGTAAGAAATGTATTTTTATAATTTTTATGACTTTGATACAATCTATTTTGTTCCGTTAAAATTTATTTCTAGCTAACGCTACCCTAAATACTTAAATAAATACACAAGTTATCAACTATACTTAAACAATTATACTATTGCTTATACAAATTACAATATGTCATACAAGAAAATGCACTACCTTTTTATTTGTTTGAGTATGTCGACACATACATGATGACACAACATTGAGTACAAAATATCAACTAGCTACATGTTACTTACTTATGTTATATTATTTTAATACTACTACACATACATAACATAACATTAGGTGCAAAACAAATAATTCTCTCCCATTCTCCTTGAAGAACCGGCCATATCAAGACACCAAGGGAAACCATGAAATTTTTTTAGCTCAAGTGATTATCAAGTCCTAGGAATAATCTAGTTAGGGTTTTGAAATAAACACCTCAAGATTATTAAGCATACTTTGCTCAAAAATTCATAATTATTCAAGTAAGCATTTCATGATTTTTATAACTCTTTCATATTTATCTTTATGTTATTTCATCATTTTTGCAAGAAAACATGCATGTTACATATGA
Organism: Chrysanthemum makinoi; assembly: GCA_910596185.1. Classification (NCBI taxonomy): domain Eukaryota; kingdom Viridiplantae; phylum Streptophyta; class Magnoliopsida; order Asterales; family Asteraceae; genus Chrysanthemum; species Chrysanthemum makinoi. The sequence goes on along the minus strand of OU343223.1, from coordinate 155,382,838 downwards.
GTTTATACCACTTTCAATGTTTTTATTACATATAATTAAGTTACATCATCCTATAAATTATCCCTTGTAAAATATCACTTTTGGTGATGTCTAGGAACCCATGACACCCTAAGAAGGTGTATGGTAGGATTTGAATAGCCTCGGAGTTGTTTTGAATTGGTTAGAATAGGTTTGGCCTTGAGAAAAACTCATTTCGACAAGTTTACATAAGGGTCTGTCCATATTTTTGAAATCTGGAAATATCGACAGTAGATAAAAATTTTTGGCCTAAATATTTAGAAAATAAACTTTAAAGCGAAAGCGTGGCGCTTGAGCGGGTTAAGCGGAGTTATAACGAAGAAGATATGAATTTTTGAAGTTTGGCGAAAACTATTTGTTTCAGAAAATTCAGCATGTTGTCTCGACTTTTTACGAGTCAAAATGAGTCTTAAGCGTTATTAAATGTGTCGACTTATCAAAAATATATTAGTATATATTATCGCGATTCCGAGGATATATAAAACGTAGAAAACGGACTTATAACGACTAAGTTATTCACATTTTAAACAAGGTTGTCGTAACTTTTATTATAAGTACAATTATATATTTCTATTAGGCAAATATTATGGCCAACAAAGTGACCATGTTGAGGGTCGTTGTTAACATGGACGTATTATTTTTTATAACACGATGTCTTCTAGTAAAAGTAAGTTCACCTAGCCTATTTTCCAAAAATGTCCGAAGCGTTTGTCAAGCGGTTATGTGAGTAAATCGGTCACTTAAACTTTGCGAAAACCATCCTTAAACAATATTCGGACACAAGTTTCCTTTTATATTTCTCCATGATCGGAGACCTCTAGGATGAAACCTTAAATGCTTAAACTTTGAGATAATGATACAAGCTTCCCAAAACCAGTTTGAGTTCGTTTTACGACATTCATTTTTGGACTAGCAGCTTTTGAGGCCGGTTTTGTCAACATGAACATTTATTTTTCTGCGAAAAGTTATAATTTCACAATAAATCATTAAATGATTATGGTAAGATATCTTTTCAAGCGTAAATACTTGTAAAGTATTTTATAACATGACGAGATGTCATAAACATATATTTCGACGATAAATTCTATTTTCAAAAGCGTGCAAGTGGTATAGATTACATGTGGATTTGCATGCACGACATTGTTTCACGATTTACATTAGAATATATCATTCATAATAGGTCCGCATCAGAGTTTAGCCTCATTTCAAATATTGCCATTATATCAACATTATCATTTACAGCAGGTGAGTTTTCATAGCCCGATTTATTCAAGTTTTTACTTTATTTCAAACCTCACGAGGAGAATACATTGCACATCATTTTTATTACGATACCAAGTATATCAAATTCATTACATTGCTTAAGTTACCTCATGCCAATTGAATGTCCCCATTATATAACATGAACCGTTAATTTCATAGAAATGAGGGTGAGTGGATAGATCTATCGAGGGTGACTCCTCCATCCGGGTTGAGTGGATTCCAAGCTGGTTAAGCGGATGCATTTCATTTAATATCATTATTTGAGTTGTTTGGCAAAACCTTTCTGTTAGAGGCGAACATCATGATCATCTAGTTTGGTGTCATGGACTTATAGCAATTGTAACATTTTGTGACATATTTGTCATACATAATTTATACTTGTGGTAGTCGCATTAAACATTTTCAACAACTCTATGAACTCACTCAACCTTTGTGTTGACACTTTTAGCAATGTATTTTCAGGTAACTAAGGCATCCACATCATGGCTTGCATGTGGACATATCATAAAGTCGGATGATGACGGCCGTCTCACATGGGATTTATACACTTTAAAACATCGCTTTTATTTGTACCAAACTTATTTTCCGCATTGTTGATTTTCATTTGGGACCTATCTTTTGTAAACTCTGAATGTTTTATTATATCAAACGATGTACTTTTCAAATGACACTTTAGGTCGTTCAATATAACTGTGATTGTGGTGCTATGACAGTCATCCCCCAGGAATTCCATTCCGTTGCAAAACAGGTAATTTGGGGGTGTGACATTTATGGTTGATAGTTTACCAAAAACTATATGGCTAGTCCATAGCAAACGGCTCATGGTAAAGACATATCAAATCCGTTGATAGCTGGTAGTTTGCTAAAAACTATGATAAGAGTAGTCTAGTTTTCAAATGATTTTATTTACCACTGCTCTTTGAAATTTTTGTGAAAAATTATCATGCTAGTTCACAGCTTTCCACTTACAAGTGTTATTTTACCAATCGTTGTTCTAGCCGTTACTAAACTGATTATGTCAAGAACTTATTTTTATGGCCGCTGAAAGTAACCACTGATTTCCATATATATATAGGGTTAAAATTTTAAGGAAATTATCTTCTTTCCATATTATTATTTATCCTCTTAAAGATAAATACTTTCTAAAGATAATCTTTCTTTACAATTATCTTAAACCCTAACCCTATATATCTTTCTCTCTCAATTGGCTAGTTATTAATTCAATTCTTACTGACATAATATCGTTTTTCATCAAAAGTTTCTATGGCACCTTTAAAATTTGCAGATGAGCACAACCTAGTGGCCTACCTACAAAAGTCTAACGAGAAGAGTGGCCCTGTTTTTCATCAAATTGTGGACTTTCTCAATACCTCTCATATAAGGTATGCTTTGCTTTTAAAACCCACAACTATATCTCTCAAATCAACAGCTTCGACTTCGCTAAGTCCATAACACTTGAGATTGGAGATACACATGAAACAGTGGATGCTCTAAGAGCCACTGTGCATGGGGTAACTATTGATGTTACTGAGGCATCCTTGAGGAGAGTACTCCAATTGGGTGATCTCAATGGTCTCATCACATTACCTATGCCCGAAATTCATGATACTTTATCATCTATGGGGTATGATACCACCATAAAAGGCTACTTTCAAAAAGAGTGGTTTTGTCCCCAATGGAGATTTTTGATTCATACTCTTTTACATTGTCTCAATCCAAAGAAAACATCTTATGAGCAATTTAGTTCAACCATGGCTTACCCTTTGGTTTGTCTAGCCACTGATAAGATTTTTAACTGGTCAAATTATATTTTTACAAGTATGTCTGGCAATGTAAAGAGTTCAACAAAAATTTTAATGTATCCAAGGTTTGTGCAAGCAAGTTAAATGAGTTTCAAATGCAACCCCATACTAATATTTATGAAATCAGTTGCCTAAAGCCTAAAGTTTTTCAAAACATGAACAAAGATGGCAACATGATTTTTACACCACTCTTACCTCAAATGCTTGCAAAGATTACAACTGACCAAAACACACCCATAATCTCTGTTCCAAACATTGATTATACTCCACAAGTTTCTCACACCTATGAGAGGAGCAAACAAATCACCTTCTTTCATGACAACACAGCAAGTTTCTGAACCTTTTGGTCTAGGAACAAGCAGTGGTGGTTCTAGACTTCCACCTAGTCCAACTAGGGAGGAATCTGAGCCAATGCCCCATGATTCACCTTTCCCAACAAGTAACACAGTTGGAAGTGATGAGGCAAGGGCAACAATTGAATTGATGGTTTTGTGTACAAAATTAGTCAAGGTGTTGAATCTCTACAGAAGGACTTGGCACATGTCAAGAAGCAGCATGCCAAGGATGTTAAACACTTACAAGAAGAGATTCAGACCTTGAAGAATGAGTTGCAGGGGTTGAAACAGCACAAGAAGACTGCAAAGTTGGTGATTTCATCTTCATCCTCACCTAATGATGATGATTCAGCTGGTTTTGATCAAGATTTGGGTAATTCTCCCAAACAGGGGAGGAAAACAAGTGCTGAAACTCAGGGGAGGAAAATTGATTTTGAAGATGAAGGAGATACAAGTAAAGGAGCAAAGGAAGCTAATACAATGGAAGAGCAACTTGATGATCAAGACATTTTCTGTACTGCAACTGATTTTACCACTGATTCCATTTCCACTGTAGAGCCAAATATTGCCACCGCAGTGAAGAATTTGATAAACTGGAGAAAGACAAAGGTAAAGCAGTTATGGAAAGTGTAGAGCAAACTGGAAGGAAGATTTCTAAGAAAGAACAAGCACAGATTGCACAGATTGCTCTTGATAGAGAAATTGCTAAAAAGATTAACAAGAACAAGTTGCTGAAAAGAAAAGGCTTGAAGAAATGGAAGTTGCAAGCTTTTTGGAGACTAAAAGATTGAATATAATGGAAGATTTTATTGAAGATCCACTTTCCACTGTTCAACCTACAATACTTAGAGAGAAGACTCCAGAGTTTAGCTATGTTCCTTCTGAAGAAGATATTGAATTCTTGATTGCTAATAATCAAATAATCAAGAAAAAGGCAATTGACCTTGTAGCCGATGCATCCTTAACTGAAGAACAAAGAACTGCCGTTGAAGGATTTCATTCAAATAAAGAACAATCAAGCACTTGAAGATGTGATTAGTATAGTCAAAAAGGGCCAAAAGAAATCAAGACAACCAACCAAAGCACAAGTTCTCCATATATGAAGACGATATTGTCATGTTGGTGGTTGGAAGAAGCATCAATTCAAAGGAATGCCTGATGATCAAGTTGAAAGAGCTTACTACAGAGCAAAAAGACAAGACAGTGATTTTGTTTCTATGCACTCTGAAGAAGAAGCAAAAAGGTTTCCTGGATTGAAGAGAAAGGCAAAAGAAAGTGATTCTCAAACTGTTAAGAAGACTAAGGTTGCTGAAGAACAAGAAATTCCTACTGAGAAATTCACTGAAGAACAACTGACTGGAATGATTGTGGTTGTAGAAGAAGATTTTTATCCATAACCACTGCAAGTAAGACATCCTATCATTGATTGGGAAGTTTACACTGCTAGCAATTTTGCTCCAACATGGAAGATCACAGGCTAGGTGGTGAAACTTCATCATTCATTCAATTTGAAGATCTTATAAAAGCTTTTGACAGAGATGACCTTGATACTCTATGGAGGTTAGTTCAAGAAAGGTTTAATGCTCAAGATCTTAAAGACATGAAGGAGATGCAGTTATGGGTTAATCTTAGAAGGCTCTATGAACCAAATGTTAATGATGATTTCTGGAAATTCTCATGCACATGTCCTGGTACTAAATGGTTTTACTATGATTCATGTGAAGTTCATCATGTCTCTACAGTAAATGGAGAAGATGCATTCATGCTTGCTGAGAAAGAATATCCACTCAGAGCTGGAACTCTCACTGTGATGCTATGTACTACTATAAGAGTTCATGAAGACAATGAGAAGGTCAGAGCATTATTACTCAGGCTTCAAGATCAATGTTCAAGAGCTATTCAGAAGTTAAGGAAGAAGTAAAGTGTTTGGTTGAATTCCCCAAATTCTTGAAGATAATGCATATTGAAGAAACTTATTGATTTGCAGAGAAATCATAAGTTTAGGGGAGGATTGTTGGGAATAATCCGTTACCACGGATAGTTGTGGTTTACACTGCTCGGATTAACACTAGCAGTGGAAACGTATTACCACTGCTGGTACATTATTACCACTGCTATAGGAAAACTGTTTAGATAAGTATAGAATAGATCTTGTGTATATTCTATAATGTTAGCTTTATACTTATCTTGTAAAGGACTCCTTGTTGTATAAAAGGAGGTCCTAGGTCATTGTCTTAGGTACTAGAAAATTACCTACGTATTACTCACAAAGGCTTCAAGGTGTAACCCTAGTGATAAGCAAGATCACTCGTATTATTCATCAATAATATTGGAGCTTAAGTTTTGTGTTTAATATGTGTTTACATACAATACATCATACAATCCATCTTCTAAGTATTACTAAGTAAATTCCGCGTGCTTAATAATATCATACAAAATATCATTGACACAAGGTGTGTGTCCAGATCCATCAGAAGTGTTTGAAGATCAATTAAATGATGCGATAGTGATTTGGGGGATTAAATACATTACCATCAAGAAGTTACAAAACAGCCCCTCAAGTTTCCATCGTCAGCAAAAGTGCTCTAGCAGTGGTTTGACCACAACTAGCAGTGGTTAGAATGCACTTGCAGTGGATACTTCACCAACACTCCAATCTTTTGACTAAGACTTCTGCAACAAAATCTAAGCCAAAAATAGTGATATCATGCATTAATTTGAAGGATTACAAAAGATACACAATTTTTTTTAATTAGCTACTCCTACAGCTCCAAAAGCTCCATAAGTTACAATAGCTCCTTCAAACCTGCATGTCACAAACACAAACCAAACACTAGAATTTTGTTAAGGTTTGCAGAGGTTAGAAATAACAAGAAGTGGTTTCTTTATCTATACTGACAGTGGTTAACAAAAATGCTAAACACCCAGTCAAAGGTCAACTCCAAGTCATTTAAACGTCCACCAAAGTCAAATGCTTCATTTACTCCTCAACTACTCAAACCTTCCTTACATTTAACCCATTGATCTCACTTTAACAATATTTAAGACCATATCACCCACATACCACACATATTCCTCACATTCCCAAAAACCATCTTTCTAAAAACACAATCTCAGAAACCTACTCTCTACAATCCACCAAAGCAACAACATGAGCAATCCAAACCAACCCATTGAGATCTCTTCAGATTCATCCAAGAGTTCATCATCCAACAACACATGGGAAAGCTACATTCCACCAAGGAAAACATCCCTCTCCTTAAAGAGGACAAACCCTGCTTTAGTTGGACCTTCTTCCATCCAGCCAGTGCCACAACAAGCTATCATGAAGGGATCCAGTTCAGACTTAAGCTCCATGCCAAGCTATGTGTCTCCATATGAAGACACAGATGATGAAGCCTCTTCCAGAGCATTGGTTGTGCCTCCCCTTACTGAGATACCACCTCCAGAACCATTACCAGCTCCACCTGTGCAAGCACTCCTTCCACAACCAGCTGGTCCATCTTCCTCATCACCTCCCATAAGAGAGAGAGTGAGGGGACTTGCTTGCCCCAAAGTTTGGAATGTTATTGGTGGACAAGGAGTGCAGAAGAGGATGCCAGCATGGGCCATAGCAAAGAAGCCATAGCTGGCTGAGGTGGTTGTCATAAAGCTCTAGTCTCTTAATGGTTGTTTGTAGTTGTTGTCTTTTGTTGAACTCTGCTGACAGTAGTTTGAATAGCATGGTTGTAACTCTGCATCATAGAATGCAGTTTTATCTTATAATAATAATACCATGTTTTCCTTTTAAGTCCAATGCTACTTACTGTGTATGATTTACTTCACTGATCTGCAAAATAGTTAGTGGAAACAGAAAAATACCAAGCAGTGGATAAAACTAAATTAGCAATACTAGGATCTACCAATAACAGTACATAACTTTTACAAACTTTTACAAAGTAAATTTGAGATTTAGAGATTGATCATACCAATACTAACTACAAGGTACTGAAACCTCTCCACATCAAAAGCTTTAGTGAGAAGATCAGCAACATTGAAATCAGTATGGATCTTAACCATTTGAATTAACCTTTTCTCATTACAATCTCTAATAAAATGATGCCTTATCTCAATATGTTTAGTTCTAGAATGCAAAACATGATTTTTGATAATGCATATTGTATTGTTATTGTCAATGTAAATCTTAGTATGCATAAAATTGTACCCAAAATCCAAAGAATTGATTCTGAATCCAAAGCACTTGACCACAGCAACTAGTAGCCACATACTCAGCTTTTCCGGTGGAATTGGCCAATTTTTCTCGCTTACACTGCCATGAGATTAGCCTACTTCCCAAAACTGACATCCCTAGTAGTAGACTTTCTATCCAAACTAGCTCCAGTATAATCACTGTCTCAGATAGGTCACCAAATCAAAATCTGAATCCTAAGAATACCAAAGGCCCAATTTAGGATGACCCTTAAGATATCTAAAGATTCTCTTCACATCATTCATGTGTGATGTGTTCGGTGTGACTTGAAATCTTGCACACACACATACTGAGAACATAATATCTCGCCTAGAGGCAGTGAGATACATCAAAGACCCAATCATGGATCTATACAGCTTCAAATCAACTTTAGGACTTCCATCATCTGGTAGCAGTGGTTTCTGAGTTTCCATGGGTGTACTAGCACTCTTTACATCCTGGAATCCAAACTTCTTCAAAATATCTGCTACATACTTGTCTTGACTGATGAAGATACCATCAGTCCTCTGTTGAACCTGTAGCCCCAAAAAGAAAGTGAGTTCACCCATAGAACTCATCTGAAACTTATCATGCATAAGTTTCTCAAAGTCTTTGCATAGCTCCTTATTTGTTGAGCCAAAGATGATGTCATCAACATAAACCTGAACCAACAATATATCATCCTTGAGCTTCCTTATGAACAAGGTTGTTGGGAATTATATTTAAGTTGATAAGACAAAATACATGAAAGATGAAATACTGTTGAAGACAAAGAAAGACAAGGGACCTACTTGGCAAAGAATTATTTATTATCTAGTCCCTTGTAGTCATTTGTAACCCTAGTATCTCTATTATATAAAGAGATACAGGGAATTAGGTTTTATGTGTGTCAAACAATGTAAACATCAGACAAAGGTGTGTGTGTGTAGGTCTAGGGCGTGAGTATGTAAACACCTAGACTAGGTGATAGTCGACTTGTAGTGTTTAGCCTCAAGGATCATTGATCCCTGTTGTGTAACCGTCTTAGAGTTGATCGTCTAGGATTGGGGCTGTAGATGTGTTTTGTAGAACACATGATGATGATGAAGAAACCTTAATAATAACAATTATAGTTTGATTTATTCCGTTGTGCATACATATTGTTCATTGTTATTTGTGCTTTATTGTGATCCTAGATAAGGTCTAAACAACCTAGAGCATCGATTCTAACATGTGGTATCAGAGCGGGTGGCTCTTGATATCTAGGATCTACAAGTTTTCTCGAAGAAAATGGCGAAAAGATAAAGAAATTCGACCAAAATTTTCGTATATGTTTCGCGAAGATTGTTTTGTAACGATCATAACTTTTTCGTTAACCGCTGGATCGCGGACGTAATTTTAGGTGGACGTTCTCTATATAGCCATCTAACTTTTCATCGGAGGGATCGTCGATCTGAGCTTTATAAAGTTACAAAGGTCGGTTAGTCACAGAGGTGTTTTTCAAAAACGATTTTTAGGGTTTTCTCTTATTTATTTTTGTCATGATTGATTGTTGCTGTTGCTGAAGTGATAAAGGAATTGGTTAAGAAACCCTAGTAGGTGACAATCATTTCTTAAACCCAAAATCACATCATCGTCTTTCATTATTCAGAAATTTCAAGGTTCGAGCACTCAAGAATTCATGAATGCTTTTGACGGTCATTCGTTTGTATACTGGTTTAATTGTTTATGATACTTCATTAGCTTTTGGTGAGCAGGCTTTAAAACCTGTGATGATGAATTTTAATGATGCTAAGCTTTGAATACTAGTGCACGTATACTGATGATGATGTGAAAGAGAGGGTTTTGGCACTAATATTGCATCGCGATCTGGGTTGGATGCACGTCTGATTGAAGGATGTTCGATTATCTGGTAATGTTGAATGTCGAGAGAAAGTTTCAATGTAAGAGGAGCAGTGGAGCACATTCTATTATAACATGTTAACATGTTAAATCATTGCGTAATGATGCTATTCGTTTCCACTGCCTTCAAGAAAGTTACCACGGCTAGTGTTTTCTCAACCACTGCTACATGTTTCTCGTTTCCACTGCTAGCTCGTATGACGTTACTACTGATCTTGTTTGCTTCTTGGGTTCTAGTACATGGCTGATAGGAGTTCGTGAGTTTATTGTGTGATGATTTTAAAGTGTAGCGATCATGAGCTGATTGGTAACTGAAGGTGGAGAAGCTGCTTGTTCATGCTGCAACCTAACTACTGTTCGTGGTTATTTTTGTTACTTGTGCATGGTGAATGACCTACTCTAGATCCTTGCTTGGCTGCTATCATTGTATCAATTAATTTGATCTATGATAATCTTTATATTCAAATTGCAGAATGATTGGTTGATCATGCGGCTAAATCACAACATTGGTTACATTGAAGATTGAGGGACTGCTTTGTCAGGCTACTTATAAATAAATTGACCCTACACTGATTTTATTTCAAAGGTTGTATTGTTGTGATGATTCACACGCATGCTATTTTATTTTGATGATATGGTCACATGAGTGTCATTGGATTATGGTTATCAGATGATTTGATCGTGATAGGTCCAAAACTGGTTGCTCCATTGCTCTTGCACATGGTTCGATTAGACTTTTTGGTCCACACGTGATATTTAATTTCCATGATAAAGATTTATGGGTCAGTGGATTATCATGAATTGGTATTTTGGATGCAATGACAGCTTTATGGGCATACATTAATTCTTTATGATTGATGGGCTGAACATGGTTCTGGATTTGAGGGGAAGTTCATATGGTTTGAAAGATGTTGAAGACACACACAAGATTACACACACGGTTGGTAATGATTCAAGACCAGGCGTTTAATAATGATGATTTTATTATTTGGTCAGGTACATTGCTTGAAGTTGATATCATGTTCATGTTCAGGGGAAGTTTTTCACTTTTTACATAGTCTCTACTATTTAACCAAAGAACTATTCTTCATGTTACTACTACTTGGTTTCAAATGCGATTATAGTCATTTTTATTTATATTTTGGCTGGTACTATGTTCTTCATGGCTGGAACTACAACGTATTTGTGACCATGGTGGTTAGTTATTCGACAAGTTCTTATGGTTATTTACATGCATCATTCGAGGGGAAGATTTTTACTACTAGTTGTTGGTATTTATACCGGTTCGATTTCTTTTTAATTTCATTTTTAGCAAGCTTTTTGGTGATGTTCTTGGTGGGTATCTTGAGGCATTAGAAGGATGGATTAGTCGTATGATATTGGTTTGTGGTGGTTGGAATCAAAGTTGCTTTTACTTAGCGTCTCCTAGTGGATTATGACAAAAAGGGGAAGAAGGCATTACATAGAAGATTTGCAACTTGAAGATCCTTGGTGATATTGCATGTTTAAGGGGAAGTTTGTTTATCTTTCATGACATACTTGTTCATGCTTATTTGGTTTTGTCATTATCAACTAGGGGAAGATTGTTGGGAATTATATTTAAGTTGATAAGACAAAATACATGAAAGATGAAGGACTGTTGAAGACAAGGGACCTACTTGGTAAAGAAGTATTTATTATCTAGTCCCTTGTAGTCATTTGTAACCCTAGTATCTCTATTATATAAAGAGATACAGGGAATTAGGTTTTATGTGTGTCAAATAATGTAAACATCAGACAAAGGTGTGTGTGTGTAGGTCTAGGGCGTGAGTATGTAAACGCCTAGACTAGGTGATAGTCGACTTGTAGTGTTTAGCCCCAAGGATCATTGATCCCTATTGTGTAACCATCTTAGAGTTGATCGTCTAGGATTAGTCGTGATGTGTTTTTGTAGAACACATGATGATGACGAAGAAACCTTAATAATAACAATGATAGTTTGATTTATTCCGCTGTGCATACATATTTTTCATTGTTATTTGTGCTTTATTGTGATCCTAGATAAGGTCTAAACAACCTAGAGCATCGATTCTAACAAAGGTCTTATCAATCAGTCCTCTCTTGAAACCATTGTCCATCAAATAAGTAGAAAGGCATTGATACCATGCCCTTGGAGCTTGATGCAAACCATACATAGCCTTCTTCACCCTATAGACCTTATCAGGATGATCAGGATCTTCAAAACTAGGAGGTTGACATACATATACCTCCTCATCAATAGTACCAAACAAAAAGGCACTCTTAACATCCATTTGATACACAACAAAGTTTTTGTATGAAGCATATGCCAAAAACAATCTTATAGCTTCAATTCTCGCAACAAAAATACTTCATCATAATCCAATCCTTCAGTTTGTGTGTATCCTTGAGCAACCAACCTTGATTTATTCCTTACCACTATACCCCTTTCATCCTTTTGTTTCTGAATACCCATTTAGTTCCAATAGCCCTGTTTCCATTTGGTAGGTCAACCAATGTCCACACTCTTGAAGCTTGAACTGCAATGCTCCTCTTGCATTGATTCAACTCATCCTTCTTCGATAAAGCTTCTTCTACTCTCTTGGCTCCTTTTGTGACTGAAAGCAAGCAAACAAAACGCTTCAAGTAGTCTTGATGGTCGCTTTTGTGAAGTGACCTTGCAAAGAAACCCTGTTCAGGAAAGGTTTTAGTGTTCTGAGTCTTGCTTCTTGTTTGAACTGGTGTATTCAAGTTGCCAAGTATTTGTTCTTTGGGATGATTCTTATGTACTCTAGTGGTAGGAATTGGACTCTCTATGATGACAGTATCCAAGTTTGTAACATCAGCATCATTGAAATAGTCATCCATGTTTTCATCATCAGTGGGAGTATCTATTTCTTCCAAAGCAGGCATGTCAGGATCAATTGGATACTCATCATCACCAAATAGTGGCTTGGCATTCCAAAGTAAGTATTGCTAACAGAATTTGCAGCAGGGGTTTCACTTGAACTAGCAGTGGTAGAATTTGGCTTAGCAGTGCTTTCATTTAGCGTAGCAGTGCTTTCAGAAATTTTCTTCTGCTTTTTAATTTCTTCTACCAACACTGAGTTATCATGAAACAAGTCTTCATTATCTTGATGATGATCACCCTTTCTTCTTGAATCCAAACCATCATCATCAGTGGGACTCTTCTTTTCAATGATGGGTGAGACAGAACCAGCTTTCCACTTTTCAACCAAGTAAAATTCCTTTGGAGGTTCATTTTCCTTAGAATTTGTTCCTGCATCAGAATCCTTTAGTGTACCTGCATCAAAATTAGTGGATGTACCTGCATTGATAGGCTCATAATTCATAGACTTGGTTAGCATATCAATATTAAACAGCCACTCTTGTCCTTTTGTCTCAACACTAGGAGTCTCTTCACTAAACTTAACATGTAAGTTTTCTACAATTCCGTCCTCCTGTATATACTCTAAAGGCCTTGCTATTGAAAGAATAGCCACTAAAGTATCCCTCATCTGCATTTTCCTCAAACTTGCCTAGGTAGTCTATGGTATTTAAGATAGTAACAGGACACCCAAAAGGTTTTATGAAATCTATCATAGGCTTCCTACCATGTAGCAGCTCATGGGGGTCTTGTTATGAGGCTTCACTACCTTCTATTCTAAGCACATAACATGCGTTCCTACAGCTTCACCCCAAAAGGTAGTTGGTAACTTAGATTCAAATAACATTGTTCTTGCAGCCTCAATTAGTGTTCTATTTTTCCTCCCAAGAACACCATTTTGTTGAGGTGTCCTAGCAACACTAAACCGTTTTTCAATACCCTTATCCACACAGAACTTATTCATGACATCATTTTTAAATTCAGTTCCATTATCACATCTCGACTTTGACCTTATGGTTCACTCTATTTTCTATCTTAGTGATGAAATTTTGAAGAATCTCACTTGTTTCACTCTTAAGTGCCAGAAAGTAAACCCAAAAAAATCTGCTATAATCATCAGTGATAACTAGGCAATACTGCTTATGGTTCAAACTCTTAACAAATGTGGGACCAAATAAGTCCATGTGTAACATAAACAGTGGTTGAGTAATGGTGTTCACAATCTTGGTCTTACAAGAGGCTCTATGTTGTTTACCTTTTTGACAAGCCACACAAAGATCTTTACATTCAAAAACCTTAGAAGGTAGACCTCTAACTAAATTCCCCTTCACCAATTTATTGATTGTATTAAAATTTAGGTGACCTAGCCTTCTATGCCATAATTTTGACTCATCTACTGATGCCTTAGCAAACAAACAGGTTAGAGATCTATTAGGAATGACATCTTTCATATCAAAACAATATATGTTATCCTTCCTAGGAACCCTAAGCTGCACAAAATTATCATCAGGCATTTTAAAATCAGGAGATAACACCACACATTCTGTTTCCCCAAAAAGTACCCAATTTCTTTTATCACACATTTGGGAAACACTGAAAAGATTGTACTTCAGTCCCTGTACCAGATAGACTTTTTCAAACTCCAATTTTCCTGTTCTAATTGTTCCTCTGCCAAGAATCTTTCCTCCCTTTGGATCATTGCCAAATTCCACATATCCTCCATCAAATGCTTCAAAATCCTAAAGGTTGCTCCCATCCCATGTCATGTGCCCAGAGCAACCACTATCAAAAATTTCTTTATCTTTTAGCTCATCCTGTAGATTGCCCTGCACATGAAATTAAACAAATTATTTCCTTTTGTGGAACCAAGCCAATACTGACTTGGGTCTTCCCTGTGCATCAACATAGTCAAATTTATTCAGATCCATTGCTGCACAGCTGGCATTGTGTAAAACCTTTGTTTTTGGTTTCCACTGCCAGCTAGCTTAGGCCTTTACAGCATAGAAATGGCTTCCAACTACTGTGTCTGTTATCATCTTTGGTATAGTTAAAATTTATTTTGTTTCAGTGGTGATATTCTGCTTAGCAGTGGAAACATTTTGCTTAGAAGTGGTTGGAACCCATTTGGTTGCAGCAGTGATTATTGATTTTGTTTTACCATTCTTCATTAGCACTGCTTTTGGAACCATGTTTTTGTTTGGGTGTGGGATGGTGTTCTTTGAAAAGTTTTTATGATTCACCCTTCTCCAATGATTCCATACTTGTGGTTGGTTTTTATAACAGTTTCTTTTTAGATGCTCAAAACTACCACATTAAAAACAAGCCTTTTTGACACATTAAAACTCCTCCCCTAATCTATTGGAGATTAAGCCATTGAAGTTTCTTTGATTGCCCCTAGGTTTGAAACTCTTCATCTGATCCCTAGGAATCTCATTGTAGTCTACAACTTTCCTAGAAATTGGTGCTCCAAATCTAGGCATAAGGTTGGCTTGTTTAGAATCAACATATTTAACATTTTCTAACTTCTCAGACTGTGTTGATTCAGACCTATTTTCCTCAGAATCTGATTCCCAATCTTCAATAATTGGACCATCAGATGACTTATCAGAACCTATCTTAGGTGATTCAGACTTACTAATCTCACCTATAGGTTTGTTGAAACTAAACTCACTGCTAAATGACAATTCAGTGTCAGGTGGTGCATGTTTCATTAGAGAGGGTGGTGGCATATTATTGTATCCTATCCCAGAACCCTTTTTCATTAATTGACACCCTATAGATTTATGAACCAAATCAGAAGCAAATTGTGTTTAAGCAACCCTAACTTTATGTTTCTCTTTCTCTTCTAGGGCTTCATGTTTTACACTTTGTGCTTCTTCAAGTTTCTGTTTAAGCATCTTAATCTCTCTATCCTTAAGTTCAATTTCACCACCTAATATGTTTATCTTATCAACATACTCAAACTCACATTTTATGCAAAAGTTAAGTTTCTCTTCTACATTCTCAAAACCAACTTTATAACCTAAGTTATCTAAAGCAAGTCTATCTACCTCTTTTCTCAGACTCTCATTAATTGCTTTAAGTGATTCTAAGTTATCCTGACAAGATTTAAAAGAACAAGTAGAACTTTTTGAATCATTAGATTCCTCAGAATCTGATCCTGAAGATGAAGCATAGGCCATGAGAGCAAAGTTATGCTCTTTTGAAGCTTCACTACCCAGAAAAGCAGCATTGGGACCTTCTTCAATTTGATCACTCCAGTCATATTCACCAAGTCCATCCTAAGCAACCAATGTAGAAGAAGAAGGTACTGGTTCTTCAGTTGTCTTTTTGAAGCTCTCATTCATCCTCTTAGGAGCCCTACACTCCCTTGCAAAGTGCCCCTTCTTCTTGCAGTTGTAGCACTCCATCTTGCTTTTGTCAAACCCTGCCTTTCTTTGACCATCATACTTGACCTGTCTTCCAGTTCTCCTTAGAAACCTCCTAGCTTGCAATGTCTGCATTGCCATTTGCCACTGAAGATTGATTTCTTCAAGATCATCAGGATCAATTTGATCCAGATCCTGATTTAGTATAGTAACACTGGTTGTTAGATCAGCTAGGAAAGCACATATGGCACCATCACTAATGTTATCACTAACAGTGGTATTATTAGCAATAGCAGTGGAAACACCATAAGCAGCAGTGGATGCTTCCTGAGAACTTTTATGGTTTGTAGACACAAAAGCAATGTTCTGTGTAGATGAGGATGAGCGAGCAATGTTCTTCTCAAACTCGTAAACCTTCAAGTTATTGTAGAGATTTTCAAAAGTCATCTTCTCAAAATCATCTTTATTTCTCCACACAACTGTATGCACAGCCAGTCTGGTGACAAATTTCTGATAAACTTAAGGTTGATATCTTCTTGAGCTATTTTGTAGTCAACCAATTTTAGTTGACTTATAAGCTTCTGAAATCTGTTGTAGGTTCCATCAAGATTCTCTCCATTAAGGGCAGTGAAGTTTTCAAGTTGATGTTTGAGCATATTCTTTCTGGATTTCTTGGTAACATCATTACCAGCAAATCTTGTTTCAATAGCATCCATAAGCTCCTTTGCAGTCTCATACTCTTGAAAGTCCAAAGCAAACTCATTAGGTATTCCCATACTAAGAATAATGTGAGCCTTTATCTCCAGCTTCCTTTTAGCCTTGTCAACTTCACTAACAATACTGATAACCATTCCATCATCACCCTTCTTAGGTAGAGTATCACCATTCTCAACAACCTCTCAGATTGTGTAGTCAATCATGCGAATGTATTACCTCATTCGCATCTTCCATACTTGAAACTCCCCATGTTTCAGCGTGGGTAACTTGGAGGCAGTAATCATGTGAGTTTCGTCAGACATCTTTAAGCTTCTTGAATTTGAGTTATCTTAACTTCTTCTTGATCACAGCTTCTAGATCACAAGCTCTGATCCCACTTGTTGATCCCAGTTGAGCAAACGATCTAATATAGGAGCTGACTTAATTTTGAACAAACTGTTAAACACTACGGGGAATTTAATATTTAACCTTAAGAAGAATAACAGTAATAATCACTAAACACCTCAATATTATTAATACGAATACTCTGAATAGTATTAGGGTTTTACAACCTTGAAGTGTATCTACTTTAGATATATCAAAAACACGTATATCTAACTCTAACCTAAGACCTCCTTTTATAGGCTAAGGAGTCCTTTACAATATACAATACGTAACCTACAAGATAAATATCTTTTTCATATTTATCTAATACAAAACATTAAACCGACATAACAAACTAGCAGTGCTTATATTACATTAGCAGTGGTTACATGAGACTACTAGCCGTGGTTTAACATAGCAGTGGATTCCTTTCTTCTAGCCGTGGTTTCCTTTAAGCTGGCCGTGGTTCCATACTTAGAATAATTCCTTTCATAGGAACCTAAAACCCAACACAATGTACAAAACCTCTTGACGTATCCTCAACTGAGTGAGACACCGAAGTGATAGTTACGTTGTGGGTTAAGCGAGAAAGAATCACAAAAGTAACTAAATAGCCAAGTCTTTAAAACACTCTATAAATGCCCAAACAAGTCATCTTCGCGGAAGGGTAGAAAGAAAGAAGACGAAATAAGTAAACGCGCTCGGAAAATTTCTCTGAAAATCCAAATAAGAAATACCGTCCAAACAACCCCGTAGTCAACATTGTCTAATCATCAATTCAAGCCGTGAAGTAATATCCTCCGTGAAAATGTATACACCAAATTACCAATCCTCATAACACAACGAATCTCATCATCACACTCTCATCGTCAAATCTCATAATCTGCTAACGACTCGCAGTCCATATCCAAGAATAATTATCAACCGGCCCAAATAATCAAGTTTATCTTGACCCGGTTCAAAAACGTATACCCAATCTAAATCCAACTCTACGGTTCATATAATTCTGGGGCCATTAGCATACATTTGAACAAATCATTAAATCCATCCAGTCCATTCCGATCCAAATCCCGGTTACAACTACGGGCTATAATCAATCCAACATTCAAGTTCGGTCCAATTCAGATGATATCTCATTAAAGCCTATAAATAATATATCACCCATTCCACTAGTCCATATACCATAATCATTTTTAATGTTCAATCCAACAATACATGGTCCAAGTATCAACCATACCACACTTTTTCAAGTATTATCAAGAATATTGTATATCCAAGATTAAAGTTCGGATAATGCCTTTTGATTGATCATTTAAGCTTGTAACTCAGTCCAATTAATTATGGCCTTATCCAGATTCATGTATCAGTCTATACCATATTCGGATATGTCCCATGGCTCGATTGCAAACGAGATATACACATTTCAAGAAACTTAGTGATACCCGTTTAAGAGTATGACACAATCCTAAAACGTATCATTTGAGTAAACCCTACACATATATGAGAGAAACACATAATTCAACCCATATCTCAAAATTTTAGCCCACACCTCATGAAATGATACCCCGGGCCCAATTGAATCCTTTAACCCGACCCATGTATAGCAATATTAAAACCGGTATAAAGATTAACCCTAATTATTCTCCCATTAACCCTAAAACGCACACCACGCTCCTCACACTCCGCCTCCCACTTTCACAGCTCTCACAAAACGAGTCTCATCAAGACCTATTCCATCTTAACATCAAATCTCAATCTCAGTATTCTATCACTAATAAAAGCTTCGATAAACAAATCATCTTGCTAATTTTTCTTTCAAATACATCCTCACCATGAACCTTGATGACTTATTCTGTGTACAAGAAGCTTACAAGAACTTCAAGATCTTTTGATAGGTCTCGGGTAGGTGTGATTAAGTATTGGTTTAATTTATTTTTGATTTGCTTGAACGAATCAAAGAATGAATAAAACAATTTTTTTGTTGTTCATTCTTTAATATTTCGAATATTAATGAAGAAGGTTATGCCTTTAAATCGATCTATGATGTGATATCATTTCGTGTGCTTGATCTTAATGGTCTTGAAGTTCCAGTGACACATGAATAGATGACTGAGATCATTTTAATTTTTTCTTTAGTACAAGTCGATGAAGAGTATTTGATGTAGACGAAGATGTGAAGGGTTATAGGATAGATTTGGGTTTGCTGTTGGTTGTAGATGTTTGATGTCATAGTAATCTCTTATTTGAACCATTAAGAAGGACTGAGGATGGTTTAGTAAGTAACCTGAAGTCGTAAGAGGATTTGGTATGATGGTTTATTGAAACTGAGTTATTGTTGAAACTGGGTCGTTTGTTGAATCTGATGATGGTTTGTAGCGTTGACTGAGGTCGATGTATTTTGATTTCTTGGTTTTGTTAGTAGTGTTGACTGATGATGGTGTGAGCCTGAGGTTCTTGAGTATTTTGGTTTTGAGGTCAGGTCAACAAACCGCAGTAAAGTCTTCTTCTTCCTTTCATCCTTTCTGTTCAAATCACTTGGTCAAAACGCAGTTGACTAAAGAGTCAAACCGCAACAATTTTTCAGGGTCAAGTCGCAAAATCCTTTAAACAAACCGCATCTTTTTCACAACAAACCGCACTCTTCACAAACCGCTTATATTTGAACTGTCAAACCGCATGCTGTCAAACCTCTTTTGCGTCAAAATACATCAGATAGATCACAAACCGCATACAGTTCACTGAATCTGGACACGAATCAAACCACACCTTTTGAGGAACAAACCACATCCTCCACCAACGTCAAAACGCTTTGGTGACAAACCGCATTATACATGACCAAATCGCTTAGTAGCATTGTATCTGGACAGTTTTAACAAACCGCAGTGAAGAACATACTACAAACCGCAGGCAAGAAATGTGAGAACTCTCATTCATAAAGTACTTGACCATTTATTCAATCAGCTTTAAACCCCAGTACAATAATATGAAGAACATCAATATTGACAATGAAACCATGACCAAAAGACCAATAACAGACATTAGACACTGAAATTGATATTAGAAACTACTATTACCACAAGTGACACAAAACATATTCAAAATAATCCACGAGTAACCAATAGTTTGTACCATATTCAAACTGTTTTAACAAACCACAACAACGTTTGTACCACAAGTGATAAACCGCATCAATGAAAATATGAGTAACCAATAATCAGTTTCACCAAACAGTATCACCACAACATATTCTAAATCATTATGAAACCACGAGTAACAAATAAACCGCATCAATGAAATCGCACAAAAACATCATATCAAACCGCACCAAAACTGTGAATCGAACCACGAAAATCAACACAAACAACACAACCTGGGCTCTGATGCCAATTGTAGGATCATACATATTATGTTGTTTGATGATTCGGGTGGCCTAGGATGGTGAAATAACAAGAAAGCCATGTTTAGAGAGTGAATGAGATGAGAGGGAGTTCTTGAGAGAGAAAGTAAAACAAAAGAATGAAAGGTTAGATTAGAAGCTCCACCCCTTCCAAGGATGGAAGGAGTATTTATAGTTACAACCTACACGTCTTCCTGTCGGACTATGGAACAGGCATACAGTGGGTAAGACCCATCCTTCCTCCACGGTGTTACTCTAAGCTAAACTAAGCTAATAACTAACTAATAAACTAGTAAATAATGATATGTCTACGAGTTAACATATGTTAGACAATAGTTGGGGTGACCGACACTTCACTATGGATTTTCTAAATCCTAACAATATAAGATTTTATATTTTATATTTTATATTTGAAAATATTATTTACAAAAGAGGTTTTGGTGTTTGACTATTTTCAAGAATGTGTTAAAAGTTTGTCCAGTTCTTCCAGAGTCAAACACCTCATACCAATCCGGTGAATCAAATCAGTAAACCTTGTTGGAGCCAAGGATTTAGTGAGAAGATCCGCCAGTTGGTGTTCAGTACCTACAAAGTATAATTCAACGGTACCCTTTTCCACATGCTCTTTGATGAAATGATATCGAAGATCGATGTGCTTTGACTTCAAATGTTGAACGGTGTTGTATGAGATCGCAATAGCACTTCGATTGTCACAGAACACCGGGATTCTGTCAAATACATAACCATAGTCTTTGAGTTGTGTTCTCATCCAAATGACTTGAGCACAACACGCAGACATGGCTACATATTCTGCTTCATTTGAGGACAGCGATGTACAGTCTTGTTTCTTCGATTGCCATGACACCAATTTATCACAAAGGAATTGTAAACCTCCTGAAGTACTTTTCCGTGAATCTAAGCATCCTGCATGGTCAGCGTCTGAAAAAGTTATTAGTTCAAAACCAGAATCCTTCGGATACCAGATACCTAAGTTAATGGTTCCCTTTACGTATCGGAGGATTCTTTTAGCCTCAGTGAGGTGTCTTTCAGTTGGCCTTGACTTATAACGGGAGCAAATATATACAGAATATACATATATCGGGTCTACTGGTTGTTAGATACATGAGAGACCCAATAATACTTTGGTATTTGGTAGGGTCAACCAATTTCCCATGCAAATCAGCATCCAATTTGTTGGTGTGTGCCATTGGTGTTGCATAGGTGTCACAACTTTGCATTCCATGTTTATTCAATATTTCAAGACCATATTTGAACTGACTTAGGAAAATACCACGGGGTGATTGATGAACTTGAAGTCCTAAGAAGAACTTAAGTTCACCCATCATTGACATTTCAAAAAAAAATTTCATTAGTTTTGAAAAAGCGTTTGAGTACTTTTTGTGGGTAGAACCAAAAATGATGTCATCCATATAAATCTGAATAATTAAAATGTGTGCCCCGTGATATTGAATAAACAGTGTTGGGTCGACCGATCATTTGACAAAATTATGAGAAAGGAGAAAGGAGGACAACTCATCATACCACACCCAAGTGGCAAGTTTGAGACCGTAAAGAGCCTTATTCAGTTTGTAGATGTGATTAGGAAACTCTGGATCAACGAATCCTTCTGGCTGACTAACATATACTGTTTCCTTCAGTTTACCATTCAGAAAAGCAGTTTTGACATCCATCTGATAGACCGTGATGTTCATGTGAGCCGCGAATGCCAGAAAATCCGTACAGCCTCAAGTCTAGCTACTGGTGCGAATGATTCTTCGAAGTCAATCCCCTCTTCCTGTCTATAACCCTTAGCCACCAGACGGGACTTATTTCGGATAACTGTACCTTCAGCATCTAACTTGCTTTTCCAAATCCATTTTAGACCAATGACATAGACCCTTGTTGGTCTTTCAACCAATTCCCATACTTCTAAACGTTTAAATTGGTTCAACTCTTCTTGCATGGATTCAATCCAGTTGTCTTTGGTCATTGGGGAGAGCATAAATGCAGTGTTCACCGTTAGTCTGAAGGCGTTGTCGAGTTACGACTGGTTGGTTCGGGCTTCCAATAATGTTAACAAGGGGATGATCCTTAGTCCAACGATGTGTGGAGGGTTAATGTTAATATACGTTGTGCAGATTTGGTGGATCAGATGACTGGTTGATGATTCATCAACATCTGAGTTTGCATTTTCAGTAGCAAAATGCGTTTCCATCATAATCCGCTAGAGCAGGTACATCTTGATTCAGAATATCATCAGCTGGATCAGCGTCGTTAGAAGCGGTTTGTTCGGCTGTTGTTGTAGAATCAATTGGAGGTGCATCAGCAACAGTTGTTGTTGTGTCAGGTGTATCAGGAATTGGAATATTATCAGGTTGAGCAGCGGAAACATTTGATACATCTGGAGCACGTTGATCAATTTCATCACTAAACAGAGGAGCAAATAACGTTTCCATTTGACGACGAATAAGCTGTAAGCTTGGTTCAGCTGATGATGGGGTTTGGAGGAAGTTGAGACGGTTATGTCCGGGTTCTAAGTTGTTTTGCTCAGAAGCCATTTCTGTAAGCTCATCAAAATTAGCATGAATCGTTTCCATAATCTCCCTTGTACGACGATTCCAAATCCGGTATCCCTTTGAGTTTTCACAGTATCCAACGAAGACTCCAATGTCAGCTTTAGCCTTGAGCTTTCCAAAGTCATCACGATCATTATTTGGGTAACAGAGAGCACCAAATATAGTATGATGTTTGGGTAACAGAAGCCATTTATGTAAGCTCATCAAAATTAGCATGATGTTTGATGCTCAATTCCCACTTTCTCATAGTATTCTTGAAGAGTTTGATTCACAAATTCAGTTCCTCTGTCTGTACTTACTTGTCGTACTATATTCCGGAGCTGAACTTGAATTTTCGTGAGAAAGGTGACGATCATTTGTGGAGCTTGATCTTTACTTCGAAGAAAATAAACCCAAGTCCATCTTGAGTAGTCATCAACAATTACTAGAATGTAACGTTTGCCATTAATCGTCTGCACACGCATCGGGCCACACAAATCCATGTGAAGAAGATGAAGGACATGCTGAGAGTTGTGGTCCTTCTTTGAACGAAAGTGAGCACGAGTGTTTTTCCCATGTTCACAAGCTGGGCATAAGTGATCTTTTGAATACCGAAACCTTGGAAGACCTTCAACTAGTTTGTGTTGTGCAAGATTGGTTATGGTTTGAAAGTTCAAGTGTGAAAGACGTCGATGCCATAGCCAAGATTTTGTAGATGATGCCTTAGAAAGTAGACAGATAGGAGATGAAGCAATCATGTCTTGCATTGAGATTGTGTAAAGGCTTGATGTGCGGTTTCCAGACATAAGATCGTTTCCTTGTAGATCACGAATGAAGCAAGTTTTCTCCCTAAAAGCAACTTCCAAATCATCATCACAAAATTGACCGACTGAAAAGAGATTGTAACCGAGACCTTCCACATAATAAACTCTGCTAATTTCGATGTTCCCATGGATGTAGTCTTCGTAGCCCATGATAGCTGCGAAGTGATCATTCCCGAATCGGACAGTGCCGATTAACTTTGAGACAAAGTTTGATAGCAGTTTGAGATTGCCTGTCATGTGTCGGGAACATCTGCTATCAACAATCCAAAGGATGATCTGTATCACCTACATTACACACAGACGACACAGGTGGAATAGAAGTAGAGGTGGAACCCGAAAAGATAGAGGGTTCCGTTACGATTCAGTTGAAACACACATGTTAATGATTTTAGGAATCCATTTAAATCCTGGTGTATTTTGTAACCATCTCTGCCAAGTCCAACTAGTTTGTGCTTTGGTCTTAGTGAATGCACTAGGTGATATTCTCTTCCTAGGAGGTGAAGTGGGTTCTATGGGTACATCAATGATAGTTGCAGAAACACTAGAAGGCGGTTTACCTAGCACAGACTTAGAAGCATTAGTGGGCCTAGGGGTAATCCGATTTCTATTATTCCGCTTACGAGATAAGATAGATTTAGCGACACATTTATCATGACAACCGGAAAACATGCTTTTACGACAACCAATACAAGATGCTTCAAACAAAACATTCAAAGTACTTAAAGATTCAGCATTCGTTACATCCCTTTTTCTATTACATTTTTCTAACGCAATGTCTAAACTGGGTGCAACATGAGTTTTATTCAAAGTCCTAAGGTGTTCTTCTACTTCAGAGGTCTTTATTGTTCTTCTCTTACGTTGCAACTTCCTATTCTTCCTGCTTTTGCTCTTAAGCTATGAAGTGCTAACATTAGGATTAGAGGCAACTACTCTTGTAGAAGTGGAAGGAAGTACATTAGTATCTTGTGGTTTGTCAATAGGCGTTCTAGTGTCAATTTTAAACATACCAGGTGCAAGGACATTTATGTTACTAGACTTATCTTGTTCATAATTCTCTAACTTCTCTTTCAACTCAACTATAGTGTGCAACAAATCTTGATTTTCGTGAGGCGAATGTTTCCACTAACATTTAAGACCTCTTTAGTGTATGTGGTATGTGCTAGAACACATACCATTTCTTTACCAAATCGACCAAAATAACCAAGAAAAGAGCCGTTTATTCCTAATATTTGTTGATTTCTTGAGTTTATGCATGTGCATGTACGAATATGGCAAAACACGCAAAAAAAAGACAAATCAAACAAAAACCAAGCACGAGAAGAAAAAGAGTGCAAAAGCTGAGCCGGGAAATCAGAAGTGAGTGATTGTGAAGATTTTGATGCTAAAAGGGTGATTTTTGAAAGATTGGATCAACTTTAAAGAATTGGCAAAATCAGTCCTTCAAGTTTCAGAAATTGTCAGAAATTACCCCTGGAGTTTCAGAATTGGCAATATTGGTCCTTGGTTTATTTGGAAATGTCAAGAGTGGCCCTTAGAAATACTTTTCAGATTTGGCATCATTGGTCCTTGGAATTTTACAAATTACATGAATAGTCCTTATGTAACATTCAGATCTCAAAATTAGTCCAAGAACCAAATCCAATCCCAAAATTCAGGCCCAAGCCCAACATCCTACAACCCAAGTCAAACGGTAAACTAATACTTTTACCTCAAGTCAAATCCCAGTCAAACATTAATATTAAATTTACCCAAAATAAAACCCGCGTAATTTAGCCCCAATTTACCCAGACCCTTAGAACCTTAAATTGCCCTCACAGCAATTAAACAAAATCAATCTAATTGAAGGGTACAATTGTACTTTACACTGACACCTACTGACATTAGAATGCCAAGTCATCAATCCGTGTGCCATTGCTTGATTCTGATTAGATGATGGGACGTGGACATGTCTAATCAAGGGCTATGATTGAAGGGAATGATGTGGGATTGATCTAACGGGTGAAAGGGACTCAAAAGAAACACAAATTGGCATTTCTGGATCCTTCCAAGCTCCATAGCTCTCCTATATAAACCCCTTGTAATCATAGAGTTATGTGTGTAGAAATTTGAGTAGTAGTTTTAGCTTCTTATTGTTCCTAATGTTTTAGTTAATTTTTTGTGTTTGAATTTCATTTTGTACCCAGCTTTCATTAATAAAATCAATTTTAGCCTCACTTCTCATTTTAATCTTAATTTCTGTTTTACTGTTGTATTAGCTTAATATCATTTCAGTTTAATCATTTTAGCTTATTCTAAATCATTTCCTGCTTATATGTCTCTCTAAACAAAAATTACAAAAAAAATAGAAAAATACTCTAAAAATCAAAAATATCTCAAATATGTTCTAAAGTTGAATTCAGTTTGAATTAATATTATCATAAGCTCTTATAAGCTTATCTATAGCTTATTAAGTGTTTATTTAGATTCCTACTCAGTTCTACAATCAATTTACATTAATTCACAAATTCAGTCAAAGGAAG
The DNA here is from genome assembly GCA_910596185.1 of Chrysanthemum makinoi. NCBI lineage: Eukaryota > Viridiplantae > Streptophyta > Magnoliopsida > Asterales > Asteraceae > Chrysanthemum > Chrysanthemum makinoi. The sequence goes on along the minus strand of OU343223.1, from coordinate 155,356,684 downwards.
TCAACTGCAGATAGGTGGAAGCTGACATGGGTTGAGAAGCAGTTTTGGCTCAGATATTGGGTTGAATTGAACTTGATTTGGGGTTAGTAATAAGATTAGGATAGGTAGATTGGTTCTCAGTTGCAAGCCATAGTGGTTGGACCACTTGTAAGTTCAACATCCTTTCTCAAATTTGAAGCGGTAGTATAGAATAATTGTGTTGCTTAATATTGCTTAATCTAGTGTAGTTTAGTATAATAATGCTTGTTAGTTTGTAGTTTTAATCTGTTTTATCATTAGCTGTCATTATCTGATTTTATCTGCATAAGTAGTCTAAATTGGTTATTGTTGGATATTGCTGTTTTAATTGCTTCATTTAGATCTCATTTAGCATATTGAATATGATTTGATGATTGTGTAGGCTTAGATAAGAGATTTGGCTTATTAAATTGCATATCAGCTTGATTAAGAGTGTTTGGATCAGTAGTTAATATTAAGTTAGAGGTTGCTATAGTGTTAGACTACTGTTGCTTTAGAATTGCTTAGGTACATTTAGTCAATTTTAGTCAGTATATTGCATCTTAGTTAGCTCAAAGTCAAAATCATTTGAAATCTGATCTCAGCTTAATTTTTGTTAGAATTAGCTTGTCATATTTTGCACTTAGGTTTAGAAGTAATTAATTTAGTTTCATTTTATCATTAACCATCACTTACATTCAGTTTTAGTGATTCAAAGTTCATTTAAGTCAAAGTTTCAAATCTGTCAAAAGTCAAAATGTTCATCTAACTTTTCTGAGTACTGATCTTTCTTCAATTTTTAAATCCTCATTTGTGGTCCAATTTAAGTGAAATTCTGGATTTAAGCTCTTTGATTGGTGGTTTATATTAGTATATTTTCAGATTATTTTAGTAAATTTTCTACAGCTGATTTATAAGCTCTTGAACTTGGCCATTTTTAATAAAGGTGTCCTGTGCATGAACTCAGTGAATACTGAGTTCATCACAGCTATTTGTTAAGCTTCTCAGCTGTTTAATACTTGTCCTTATTAGCTGAAAATTGGTTCATAAGTAGTTGGCTAGGTGATCTTAAGGTTTTAATTTCTGGATTTCAATTTGTGCTTATTTTTGAGCTTCTGCATAAGCTGAAAGTTAGAGGTTCAGTGATGTTTGGGATTTTTGCTATTTAGGAATAGAATTTGATAAATTGCTTATTAACTGAGCTTAACTGGTTAGAATTAGTTGCAGTAGATCACTTTAAGTTAGTTTAGTTGTAATTCAGCTTGTCTTAGCTTCTGGTTAACTCTTGTAGCTTTTGGCTTATTTTCAAAGTGCTTTTCAAATCAGATACATTGCAACTAGCTTAATCTGCATTTACAAGTAGCTTTTAGTATTTTTCATAGCATCTCAGTAATTTTTAGGACTTATCTGGAATTTTTCATAACTTTTTGTCATTGTTTACTATTTTTCTGCTTTTAAAACTGCTTTTAGTACTTTTTAAATAGCCTTTAATACAAATAAATCAGAAAAAGCTCAAAAAATTTTCTCAGATTAATAAAATTCAAAAAGACATAAAAATATTTTTCCTTAATTTTCCTAGTTTAAATAATAATTTTTAGCCATTTAATTATTTTTAAATAGATTTAAATTCATAAAAGACAGAGAAAAAGTCAGAAAAATAAAAATTCAGTTTTGAAAATTATTTTTGGTTAGTTTAGATTTTTGAAAAATAGTTTTGTAAATTTCTCATAAGTTTTCATAATTTTTAGTATTTTAGATCTATTTTAAAAGTTAAAAATTAGTTTTTAATTCAAATAAAATCAAGAAAAACCATAAAAATTAGTTTTAAATCTTAGATAATTTTCAAATTTCATTCTTAGCTGTAGAATAATTTTAGATCACTTTTAGGGGTTTATTTAGAATAGTTTACATTTAATTCACGTTTTAGTTTTAACGTAATATGCATTTTAGTTGTTAATTTGCATAATTAGTCGTAATTCCTTGTTTGCATAATAGATTTAGTGCCTTTAATTGATTCCCTTTACTTTCCCTTGCCCCATAGTTTAGACATCATCAAAATTACCCCTCTTCCCATTCAAATCCCGATAAACGCGACGTGAGTTGAAAATTCCATTCATCTCTCGCTTGGAACAATCTCGGTGCTCAAATCTAATACATTTGAGTTACCCATATACTACAAACTTCTATAATTGGTTTTCCTGAATCAGTATGCAAGATGATTATCAAGTTCATGTGATGCTTTAGCACGAGTCTTTTTGAGCAAATCAAATATGACACCATATTCAGTTTTGACTTTGGCAATTTCTTGTTCATATTTTGAAATTTGACATTTTAAATACACGTTTTCATCATCTAGTTGTTCAATTTTTGGTTCAAAAGGTGTGGCACGCAACTGGTTGATTTTGTTTAGCAAAGCAAGTTCTCGATTTTGACAATCTTTTTGACACCATTGAAGACGACGTTTTGCATTCGAAAGCTCATTTAACAAACGCTCATTTTCAATTTTCAAATACTCGATTTGAGGCACATTATCGATATTCTCAACATTATCAACAGAATCAACAGAATCAACTACAATATAATCAAATGCATATGCAACAGTATGTAACAACACAACATTTATGGTATCAGCACATATAACATCTTCCAAGAGTCGATCAACATGATTTCGTAATATTTTATTTTTCCGTTTAGTATTTGAAATCGATGTTTCTGTTTGCTCGAAAACTGTTTTCATAAGTCCAATCTCCTTCTGAAGATCCCGTTCCCAATATATTGCACACATTTTTAAATTTCAAACATAGGGTAAAAGCCTTTTCTGAAAAATATCTCTTTGATGTCGCGCATGTGGCGATTGAAAATGTTCAGCTTTTATTTCAGAATTAACTTCAATTTCATGTTCCAAAAGTTTGATGTCAGACATGAATGTATCAAAATATTTAAGAATTTGACATCGTTCGGGTAATGATTTTACTTCACTGAAGGAAGGTAAAGGACCATTAATTTGTGCAACATTGTTTCGGGGACCAACGTCAGAAGAGGACTCAGGAATTGGTGTGATAACCCAGGGTGTGTTAGTATTATCCTGTTGTTTAACAAAAGGTATGATTTTTGAGTAGTCAAATGGTTTGTTATATTCAACATTTTCCATTTTTAATCGACTCTCAGCATCAGCATCTGATTCCTCGTCACGATTATATTCAACAACACTCATAATGGAATCATCAATTCTATGTTCTGCACTGTACACTTGAGGATTTGGTTTGAATGCTCTATGTGAAAAACTTGGTTTGTAATCAGCAAGAATTGGTCCATATCCATCTGGATTTGGCTTAAAAGAAAACTTTTGAATTGTCGTGATTGACTCACCATGTTTATAAACAACATTTCGAAACTCTTTGATTTTGTTTTGTAAATCGACAATTTCATCAAGATACTGATCTATTTGTCTCCTCGAATGTTTTTTGTATTCAGAAAACTGTTTTTGACATGTTAACAATTCAGACTTGGCTTTTTGAGTTTCCGAAGTTAGAGTGTTAACTTGTTGTTGATGATCAAATTTTTGTTGTTCTATTTGAGAAAGCAATACATTCTTGGATTCAACTAGATCACGTATCTGTATTTCCAAAGATTTTTCATTTTGGTATGATTTTGCAAAAGCAACTTCAAAACTGTATTCACGTTTCTCTTTTGTTTCAAAATTGTTGAGTTGTAACTTATAGCATTCACTATCCTTAGTTAATAGTGCAATTTTAGCATTAAGATTCTTATTAATCTCATTGCACTTCTCTAAGTGAGCTTGGGTGGTATGAAATAAGGTCATGAGCTCTGGATCTGGATTAGACAAAGGTACATTTTGTTCAACTTGAGGCTCCACATATTCATTACTTAGATCCTCAAATATAAGCACGAAATCAACTTGAGTATCAATATTAACCATAAGGTCATCTTGATCGTCAAATGTAACTACGGGATCCGTTTGATTATCGTCGCAATGAGATGTAGAAGGCTCATGTTGAACACTCTGTGCCTCGTCGGATGCAGATGCAGGCGGAGATATCAGATCATGTATAAGTATGTTAGGATCCGGTACCTGAGACAAGCCATCAATGTCATACACTGGGCCTGTGTCACTCATGTGGAGCTCTTGCATGTTTGCCATTAACATCACAGATGCATTAGCTTGCAAGTCCTCTATGTCATCATCAGAATCTGCATTAGCCATGAAGCTCTGTTCCTTGTTTGTAAGTGTTCCACCAGCTTCATCCTTGAGAGCCAAGAGTAAAGCCTCCTTGTGATAAGTGCTACCTCTTGTTCTCGGCTTTGGGCAAGTATTAGCTAGATGACCCTTCTCGTTGCAATTGTAGCATCGAAGACCATTAACCCCAGTCTGAGCATTTCCCTGATCAACCATTTGAACCCGTTGTTGTGGAGCACCCATGTTATTCCTTCCATTAACATTAAACCCTTGACCACTACCCATCTGACGACCATTTCCACGGTTCTGAACCTCAACTCTTCCATTGTTAACAACAGCTTGATTTCTTGTGTTTGATGAGGTACGAATACAATTGTTGGATTTGTTAGCAAATCTCCCGAAGGCTCTAGCAATCATTACAAATCCTTGATTCAATGCATCGAAAGCCTCAGCATCCTCATCTGGAGTTTCACTGTAGATTGCTGAATCAGTATTGTTGTTTTTGTAAGGAACTAGCCGAGTTTCTTGTGCTTGTTGTGATGGATCATATGGTGTAATCTGAGCAGTTTGTTGTGGTGGATTTGTGAAGACAGTTGGCAAGTTTAGAAATTGAGGATAACATGCTTGAGTGTACAAAGAAGAGTTTGATTATCCGGGAGTGTTGGAGAAGTAGGGACTCCACGGATGATTCTGTCTTTGTCTACTTCCTTTTGATGGTGCTTCAAATAGTCATACAACAATCCGTACGTTGCTTGATGAAGATTCTTAGCTTGACGGATGAATGTAACATACTTCTCCCAATCAGGACCTAGACAGCTGAGGAACTTTGTATTTATTGCAATCCTTGGCATAATGATGTTATGTTTGTCCGACTCATTGATGATATCTGAGAACCGATGATAGTATGATTCTAATGATTCCCCTGGTTCAATCATGAAGTTCTCATATGATAAGTAGATTTTTGATTCCATGTCTTCTTGATTGAGTTCAGTGCCTTCCATTAGAAGATGAATGTATTCCCACATAGCTTTAGCTGTCTTCTGAGCATCAACACTACGAAGTATTGGATTGGGTAGTCCCAAAAGAATATATTGCATTGCAATTTCATCAGCTTCTAAGTGAAGAAGTTGTTCAGCAGTGAGTTGATCTACTTTGTGAATGTTGGTAACTTCATCTCTTGGTGGAGTAGCAGTTGGATCTCCGGGTATAGTGACAGTAGGCATCTGAAAAGGACCTTCAAGGATGACCTTCTTAAAAAACTTACCATGTGGAATCTTGAGATCACAAAACCTAAAAAACCTTATCACCCATTAATCATAGTGTTCGGGAGTGAGCATTGGAGGTCTATCAAGGGATCCAGCTTCATGAATAGATTGTTGGCTGCTTAAAGCTTCACACATTTTTGCAAACCAAGAAGTTCCTTCTGCGTTGTGACATTCATAGCATACTTAGCTGGAAACTGATATTGGAAGTAGTTACAATGTTGATATTGTTGACGAGGGTTTGGTTGAGGGATTTTTGGTGGAAGAGGTTTTACTCCTTGAGGAAAGTACACTTGTGATGGTTGTTGAAATTGTTATGGAGGATATTGTTGTAGTTGTTGTTGTTGTTGAGGATACTCATGAGGAAAGTAGTTAGAGTATGGTGGTTGAGACATCTTGAAACTTGTGTTGATGATGGATCTTTGTAGTCGAATGAAACTTGATGTTTGTTGATGAAGTACACTTAGGCGTAAACCAGGCTTAGGCGTAAACTGTGAACCTTACGCGTAACTTTCTTTTACGCGTAAACAAATGCTTAGGCGTAAATACTTCTTACACGTAAGCTTAGGTTAAATGTAATGTGACAATCCGTAAATTTCCCGGCTATTATTTATATCAGAATATGCGAGTTATTTATTTTCTGATCATTATGACTCTAAAACGAGAAGTCATCTCGTGTTTTCCGAAGTCCCGGCACCACACGCGTACCGACACCATAATAAAATTGGCACGAAATTACTTTTTAATTTCAAAGTAATAATAATACCATAATATTTCACTCGTCAAAACGTTTCCGGAAATATAAAAATTATAAAATACGGACACTCGAAAAATATTTTACATGAGAATACGTTATTTTCACGGTACAGTTTATACAATACAGGATACAGTTAATACTAATAATAAAACTAAAAATAAAAATATATTCCTACCCTATCCTCAAAATATGCCGCCCCCCTATATCTTTTTTTCGTCTTCTCCTTCCCTGTAAACCAAATGCACGCCTACTTATTTTTTAGAATTTGTTCCCTACTCCTTGAACCATCACCATCCTCTCAACCTAGTAAGCTATGCACTAGAGCACATATGTGGCGCATGTGAATCAATTCGAGTCAAGAAAAGCTCAAAGAAGAAAGAAACATGTTGTGGGTTTTTAGTTGGGTTACTATCACTAACCTAAATCATCTCCTATGAAATGATTCAATCTCAGAAGGGTATTCATCAACTCCCATCTCAATTCGAAAAATTAGGGTTTGGTCAATCAAGGGGCTTTTCGAAATTACCATGGGGGTTTTGTAGTTGGAGGTTTAGAGAGCCCAAATATAGTCTCAATTCATCTCAATTCATCTTCAATCGTGCTTAATTGGAGTTTTTGTATTCATAGCCACTCGTCCTCTTTTCTTGATTTAATTGTAAGAATCATCTCCTTGTCAATATTTTTAATCCATTACGAATTAATTAATTTTTATTTTTGGCCGAATTATATGTGAATGAAGATTGGTATGATTTTTTTTTATAAATGGTTGAGGTTGTTGTCGTTTTTATGTCGAGGCACAAAGGGGAAAAACAAAAGAAAATTTTAGAAATAAAGAAAAATGGATTATTAATGTTAATAAATCAAAAACCTTGAATTTGTTGTTGGTTGCTGTCTTGACACAAGGAAGAAAGAAATAAAACTTAAGTTTTGGCTCAATAAAAGAAAAGTGCCTAATTGCTTATTAGATATAAGTTTACTTTGTAAATTACATTAGCTATTTACTAATCTATACTCATTTGATAAAGTTGGAAATGGGAATAAAGATTTTGTTTGCTGTGGGCTGTGTCTGGGTTGTGTCGAACCACAGTGGGGATGTTGGACGTTTGCTTATAAATTTTTTTCTAACTTACTGTGATTTGGATTATGTTTTGTTTGTGTGAGTCAAAACTGGGTATGGTCGTATGTTGAGATCTACGCGACTCAGACAGAAAGGTGTATGGGATTTGCTTATTTTAAATTTTCATACTTCACAACTAGTATTACATTAGTAGTTTTGAGATAAATTATGTGTTTTGTTTGGCTTTCTACCCACTGTTCAAGGCTAATAAAAGATAACTTTGCTATTGCTTTTTCTCTTTAATCTCGGTAGTTGGTTTAGTATGGCTAAAAAAATAAAATAAAAAGGGGTGCGTTAAAATGACAGCAATTGTCATGGCTTTGGTTATAAAAATCTCCTTATCACAAATTCACATCTTTTTAATTAGTATTCAAGTATAACAAGTGTAATATGTGTTGTGTTTTGGGTCGAAGCCCGCTTAATCCTAAACAGTAAGAGCGCGTTCGGTTTATGGTTGCCGCGGGTGTTTTGGGCCGAGATCACACCAAACCCAACTGAGGTTTGAAGCTACCTTATTGGTTCCGATCTATTCGACTTATCATTTCACGTTTTTTTTATCGGCCTATTCCATCTACTCGTTCTCGACCCATTTATAACTTACTAAGCATATTTCATAAATAAATTTTAGACTATGACTATTGTCAAATCTAAATCATTGAATTATTAGTTGGAGTTCATTTTAATAATACAACAACGGATATGTGACGTTTAGTCATCACGAACAAACTAAAACAATTCACTAGTCACGCCCAAATTTTCCAAAAACTTACATTTATAACTAATAAAAGTATTTTAATATAAACTCTTTTAATAAAACCATCACTTAGAGTATGATTTTAATATACTTTTATCATCAACTAGTATCGATCATATATAAATGTATATACTTTCAATAACTTTTGATTATAATTAGTTAACGTCTAATATTATGAGTAATTATTTTCCGTACGTTTTCTTTCGGTTGCCATCGAACCGAAGATTCTTTCGTCATTGATATTTTCTTATTATGTACTTATGCACTTCCAAGAGCCAAAATCTACAAAAATTATATTAAACATTAATTATTGTCACACAAGCAACAACAAAACTTTTATTAAACCTTGTCGAGTCATAATCATGAATAAAGACTAAATTTGCCATACTAATATAGGTCGCGTGTCGGTGCCATCCAATAATTCTAATTGACTGCTGCTTTAGACTACACTACTGAGGTGAGTTCACAGTCCCCTTTTTACTGTTTTATTTATTTGGGGTGAAATGCATGAAATTAAATCTTAAACTATATTTCTGTTCTAAATTATAAATTTATTTGGACTATTTGATATATCCTAAACCCTTTGACTTATTATGACCTTATGACTTGTTACTGATTCCTTAGTATGCATAGATCTATAATGTGCCTTACTTGCTAAGTCTTAAAGTCTCCATTGTTCGGAGCAGCCTTGAATTGATAATATATAATAGTTATGTACTGTGCAAGTCTCCCTCTGAGCAATACTAAGTCTCCGATAGAGCAATACTAAGTCTCCTTGTCGGCAGGAGCAACACAAAGTCTCCCTTGTTCGGAGCAAGCGTGATCTATTATATATTAGGCATTATTTATCGTTGACTATTATGACCATATGTGTATTAATTACCAAACATACTTCTGGAATTATGGGAATGTATGTGAACTTACATGTTACAAGTCTTGTATGGGCGGGACTTGTAACATGGGAAGTTGACAGTACATTTGCCAGGCAGACTTTCTTAAAATGGTTTCTTAAAACATGTGTACTCACCAACTATTTTCATAGTTGACCCGTTTTCTCATGCATTTCAGGTGATCGTTGTTTAGCATATTTTATGAAGAATTAAATAAAGGAGTCGTCACAAGTCAACTGGGTCGTCATGTACTAAAGTGTCATCTTTTAAATGTCAAACTTTATGTTTCAATTGCCAAGGTCGGCTAGAACCTTGTTGTAATGTTATGATATTTCTTTAAATTTAAATTATGGTATTGTACTATATCTCTTTGCGATGTATATTGATTATGTTGCACCTCGTGTTTCCGCCTTTGGCGGGGTGTGACACGTAAGCTTATGCGTAAACTTAATGTTTATAAGTAAGAACCTTACGCGTAAGATAGTCTTAGGCGTAGAGTGTTTACTCGTAAACTTTAGAGCTTAAGCGTAAACTTAGGGTTTTACCTAAAAATCATTTACACTTATCCAAGTGTAAAATATATCCACAAGTCGAAGTGTTTTCAGCTTATCCGAGCAAGAAAACACTGAGTAAACCAACAGCTTCGAAGATCAATGAAGAAATTTCTTACGCGTAAGAAACTGTTAGGCGTAAGAGTGACTTATGCGTAGAGCTTAGGCGTAAAACTAGGGTTTTGTTAGGTGTAGAAAAGGACAGTTACAAGCTTGATTTTTATGCACTAAAACGTTTGTAAACCTGATTTTAATGATGAAAGGGCTTAAAAATCACCAAAATAACACAAAAGTTTGAAATTTGATGATCCAAAGTAACTTTCAACCTTACGCGTAAACAAGTACACGTTTCAAAAACCAAGCTTAAAAAGTAATCTAAACACATAAAATTTGAAACTTTTTGCAAAAAACTGAAACTTTAACACTAAATAAACCTTAACCCATAAGAATCTTGAGTTTACAAGTGTAAAAATCAAAGCTTTTATGCGTATGAAAAGTGTAGACCGTTAACCTTACGCGTACAAGACCAAAACTTCAAAAAATAAAAAATTTCACCTAACTAGATGGCGTATGATACCACTGTTAGGTCACCATAACTTAACACAAGGATCAATATGTAAGAAATATAGATAAATGAGGAGGGATGAACACAATATCACACGTATGAATAAAGGTTAGGCGTAGGAATTGATAAAGTGAACAACCAACCTTCAAATGAGGGTTTACAAGACTATTTATAGGGGAAGGGAGCTAGGGCAACATATCTAGTCCCTTCCTTTCTTATTGGGCTTTTGCATAGGCTCATGGGCTTTCTACATGAGCCTAGCCATAAATACTAACATAAAAGCCTAATTAAGCAACCTATTACATATTAATGACTAACACTTGAAATACAAGTTATGAGTGATTCCAACATTACACCTTATTAGTAGTAATGCTAGTGGTAAAATAAAAAGATAATGTGTTCTGAGTTAACGATTCTGATATTGTTCACCACTACACTGAGCAAAACCATTGAAAATGGGATTGAACTGCTTGACACTTCACAAAGTGATTGGGACACACTAATTAATTGTGCTTGGATATTTATACGCTCACAAGAATGAAAAACTGAAAATGTAAAAGTAAATGTGAAGATTGAAACATCCAAATACAATTAATTAAAATGTCCCAATCATTTTATAAAATGTGCAACTCTCTCTAATAAAAAAAGGTAAGAAAAAGAAAAACAGAATACTAGTAAATTTATTTGAGACCAGTAAAGTCAAAGTGAAGACTTGTGTATGCAAAAGAATAGAAACGGCGTAAAATAAATTTGACAGTTGTTGTTTCATCAGTTGTGAGCTTCAACATAATAAAAACATTGAAACATATTACATTAGTGATAAGCACGCCTCCCTTCCCTGTCTTTCCATCATTCTCCCCATCACTTTCTCTCTCACACCCTCAAAACACACATACACTTTTCATGTTCTTTCTCAATTCTGCAAATAACTTATTAGATCTATTATTTGATATCAGTTTCTGCTACAGGAAGGTAATTCATGTTTCAATTAATAGCTAGATTCAGCTGTTTAATTTTGATCTGTATAATTGAAATGATTTGATTTAATGATGATCTTGCTTATTGGATTGTGTAATAATAGATGTGTGTTTCTAGAATGTGGATTCATGAATTGTACTGTCATATGTTATAATTTGTTGGAGTTTGTGTTAGCTTTTTTAAATTATTACGTAGTATTATAGTTTTGTTTTTAACATTTGGATTTGAACCTACTGCACATGAATCTGAGTGACTCATATGCTTTTGTGAATCCGAGTCGTTGGACTATACGAGTTTAGCTTCTAAAATTCCGCAGTAATTTCATTTGACCTTAGTGGAAGTTTGGTTGAACTCATTACATTGGAAGTTTGGTTTTTTGCATTTGTTTTCGGGCCTGCACATGAATCTGGGTGACTCATATGCTTGTCAATCAGAGTTAAATTTGACTACTCTCTGTTGAATATATGAATTTGAGTTATTTACTCGTGAATCAGAACATAGTTGACTAATTGTAGTGGAATTGCGACGGGGAATACGTGGATTTAGCCTTTAAGTTCTTAAAATTGGAACTGATGTGTTTGCCTTTGATTGTGAGCCTGCACATGAATCTGAGTCATATGCTTGTCAATCAGAGCATAATTCACTCTTCTTTTACTAATTTTAATGAAATTTGCTTCCACTTGTTCAATGACACATACCAGTTTGTGGAATGATTATGATGTTGCTTATTGGATTGTGTAATTATAATCTTGTTGATGGTGATTGTGTGGATTGATGAATTGTTGTTGGTATGTTGGGATACGTTATAATTTGTTGAAGATTGTGCTAGTTATATTATAAGTTAGTGGAATTTTGGTGTTTACATTTGGATTTGAGCCTACTGCACATGAATCTGAGTGACTCATATGCACTTGTTAATCAGAAGAAATTACTACTTTTGATGGACTATAGGAATTCAGCTTCTAAAAGTCTGGTCTAATTTGATTTCATCATAGTGGACTTGTAGGATTATCCAGATGTTAGACTTACATTCAACTAATTACATTGGAACTTTGGTTTCTTGCATTTGGATTTGGGCCTGCACATGAATCTGTGTCATATGCTTGTCAATCACATCATAATTGACTCATGTTTGACTAAGGAAAATACATGAATTTGAGGTAGTTTGCTTGTGAATTTGAAGATCTTTGACTCTTTTTTTGATTAAATATGATGGAATTGATATGGGGAATATGTTTTTTTTTTTTGAAAGGTAAATTTCATTAGAACAAAAAACCAACCCGAAGACCGGGCGGCGAAACTACAAGGAGGAACTACACAATAACATATTTACACCAATCCGACCAAGATAATCTAGACAATTTAGCTCTAGAACAAACCCCGAAAACCAAACTCATGCTAATCACTCACGTCCTCACATCAATACCCTCGAACTCAAGCTTGTTCCCGGCTCTCCAAATCACCCACAACTAATGACAATACCTTGAAACACCCACTTAGCCTTACCTTTTAACCCCATGATCATGAACTGATAAGATCCCTAAACGAAGCAAAGAACCTTTGTTCACGTCCATTCTGATGTGGTTCCAACCACCATGGCGACCAAACGAGGTAAAATGTGATCAATCTGATTCTGGTCTTCACCACACACAACACAACCCATCGATCCCCACCATTTTCCTTAAATAAGAATCGTAGACGGGATTCTCGACATCTTTTGCCACATGAAGATATTACGCCGGGATCCATTTGCACCATTTATAAACATAGATATTACTAAAATCGCTCACTATAGAACAAACTTCATCGAACAACGAATTTCGGACTTCTCTCGAGCCACTTCCATTCGTCCTTCCTTTCACTAAGAGCCATGCTCACATTGACCAAGAATAACTCTTCGGCTGGAAGTATCGGGCTCCAATACCAATTCAATACCCCACTCCCCATTCGACATCACCTTGCACTTCTTGTTCTTTTCTAATCTAAACAAATTAGGACACACATCCTTGTTATTTCGTTACCAACCGGGTCCAACAAAGGCCACTAAATCCCCAACTCAGGCAACTCCTTTGAAAAACCTTCTCAAAGGAAGGTTATTAAACAGATTCGCCAACACTTTCACGATGTTACTCCACCCCTCTTAAAGATTTATTCAAGGATGAAATCCCCACTCCCGTATCATGAAGAGATTCGATAACTTTCACCCACTGTTATTGTCGCTTTATATCTCCATCCCCATTTAGATAGAGGCCAATATTCGATGTTGAGCTTACAAATTCCGAGACCCCACCGACTTAGGGAAGCAACTATCCCAAGCAACCCAATGGATTTTAGCAGCACCATTGACCTCTCCCACAAGAACCTTTTGATCATACCTTGAGATCTTTGATGACCTTAATAGAGCAGATATAAAGAAAAGTAATAACAGGGAGCTTTCGAGCTGCCTTGATCAACACTCTTCTACCACCAATCGAAAGCACGGCCTTCACTTAGATAACAGAGACTCAAGACATCGTAACGTTTCAGTTGCACACCTTATTCATATCGCACCACATCACTCGAGAGATACTTGAAAGGAACCGAACTTCGCCCATCCCAACACCGACTTCTCTTCAACATCCGACAAATTGACTCTCGACAAACATGTTTGTTGAATACTAATTGAGACCGAGCATATATGGAAGCATCTTAACACTCGACTACATTAATTATTAGTCCTCCCAAGGAGACAATGGCATCGTCAGCATAAAGAGGTGGAAATGGATGGCCTCTCCGGCAGACGATACCATTGAAAAGCCCCACCTCACGTTAGACAACATACAGCAGCTTCCATACTTGTAAGAGAAACGGAGACAAGGGATCCCATTGCAAACCCTTCCCACATTTGAACTCAAACGTGGAGCCATTGACAGAACGGTGGCGGATTCAAAATACCATACACCCATGAAACCCATCTAGAATGAAATCCCATTTGGTTCAAAATGTCAATCAAAACCCTTGATTCCGTTATCATAAGCTTTCTCAAAATCAGCTTGAACATAAAAGCTTTAAACTTGACTTTTACACAAGCAATCACCGTTCACGATTAACGGCGTCAGGATAAAGTTACCACTCAAGCGGTGCGAATCGATACAACCGATCCGGACGGTTTACTGTTGGCCAAGACTTTGGAGATAGTCTTGCTAATCACCCCCACCAAGTTAATTGGCCTATAATGACTAAGCTCCACCGGGTCCTTAATTTTCGGAACAAGAGTTATAAAAGACGTTCCACTACCCACATTAATCCTACCATCTTCAAAGAAGCCTCCAAACAGATCCATAAAATCTTGCTCGAATAAAACCCAAAAGCGCTTAAAAAACCTCATGTTAAAACCATCAGGACCCGGGGCCCTATCGTCCCCACAACTAAAACCCATCCTTGATCTCCTTGACCGAGAACGGTTCCTCCGCCGATTAGCTCACTTTCAGGACCCGCGCCAAACCTTACAACGAACGAAAGGTCTACACGGGTTTCTTCATGAAACCCGCTAAAATAGTTAAAAATTTCTTTCTTAAGGAGGCGTGCTGACACCATTCCCCATTTAAAGTTAGCCCGGAATATTGTTAGCGGCTTTCCTACTTAACCAACCCATGAAAACGAGAGAATTCTCATCTCCATCTATAGCCCACCTGATCCTAGCTCTTTTGTTTCCGCCATCGCCTTTCTAACACCGGCCTTTAAAACCATTTTATTCTCCCTGTAAATCCATTCTTCTCCCTCACTTAGATTTCTACCGCCCATAATATCTTCTAACTTACCTATCTCTTCCAGCGCCGTGTTTTCCTCACCAAACAGCTTTACATCCATCTCTTTTTTCCATTCCTTAATCATTATGTTGATTTAGATCAAGTCTATCGCCGTGCATTGGTATTCAAACTTTTTTGGAATAAAAGCGTTTTTGGTTTATCGACTTGTAACAAAAGAGCAATTCATATTTCGGTAATATAATGTTGTCTTTGATATTAGGATTTCTATAGTTATGTTATCGTTAGGTTTTCATTTTTTATTTATTTCTTTATATATGTTTTATGAAATCATAGAGATTAGAGAATATCAAACTCATGTTGTGTCCCCTACACTGCTGATATTTTTTATATGAATCTCTTAAACAAGGTTGACTTTTAAATGCAGATTTAAGAGGATTTCTGGACTTCATCGCAGGATTGTGGCTTTAAAAAGTCATATTCTTGATTAATAAAAAACATGTCTGTTTCTATGAGAGATTTGGACCCAGCCTTTCAAAGTGCTGGACAAAAAGCGTATCCTTTTGTCTCTTTTATATCATGTTATAATTTTATTTTAGCAGGAACTTGTATCTATAAATGTAGTTAAGGTAATCCAGTTGTTTTATTATCTGCTCTTTCGTATGTAAATGATGGGAGTTATACTGAAACATTAGAATGATATCAACTATAATTTCTGTGATTTATTTATTTTAATTATCATGGATGTTAGCCTCCTGTACGTACCTTAACAATATACAGAGGAATTGAGGTGTGGCGGATAGAGAATTTTAAGCCAGTGGCCATTCCACAGTCTTCTCATGGCAAATTTTTTACAGGGGACTCCTATGTCATTTTGAAGGTTAGATCTCTAATCTTACTACTGTTGCATATATGTTCTTTTCTTTCTATGTATTATTGTTTTGTGTGAAAAAGTTAATCTTATTCACACATGAACTTTGGTATAACACCTTTGGGTTTTACTATATGCCTGCCTTAGCACAAATATTATTTTATTAAGTGAACAGATTTAAGTATTAACAACCTAAATGTAGGTTAAGTTACGCCTCTTGATGTAAGAAATGTTGCTGAATCTTATGCATATCCTCAGAAGATAGATCATTGTTAAATTTCAAATTAGGTTACATTACTTTACATAGATCTACTGATCTTACAAGTTTTGAAGTATCAGCAACTGTATTTTAGGACTCCATTTCTTAAAAAATTGCAGTCATTGACTAAATAACACAGCTTTATGGATATGCTGGACTGTAAGTTAAAGTAGACATCTACTGGAACAAAAATACTACCCTAAAAAATTCTAAATTTAAATCGTTTGAAAGCTAGGTTGTTCGGCTTGAAAATTTGACCTAAAGAGAATCATAGCAGCTAGTTGGACATCCCAAAATGGAAATTATAGGCACCTTAAGTCCCCACACGATAACAAACAAAAAGAAGAACAAATGAAAATAGAAGGAGCTATTTACAAACATGACAAGTGGTTATGAGTTAGCCTAATGAACCCCATTTTACCAAATTTTGAACACAGCTTATTTCATAGTTTTCTTTGCTTAACAAATCATACATTTTTACATTCATTTTACAGACTATAGCTCTGAAAAGTGGTGCATTACGCCATGACATCCATTATTGGTTAGGCAAAGATACAAGTCAGGTCGTTTCACTTTGAAAACTCTGTTATAACTAAATTTCATATCTCTTTTCCAATATTTTTTCCTAATCTTTTGTTCAAATATTTTCCCTTTTTACTTTTTGGTTACAGGATGAAGCAGGAGCAGCAGCCCTGAAGACGGTTGAACTTGATGCAGCTCTTGGAGGACGTGCTGTTCAGTATCGGGAAGTGCAAGGTCATGAAACAGAGAGGTTCCTTTCTTACTTTAAGCCATGCATCATACCTCAAGAAGGTGGAATTGCATCTGGTTTTAAGCATGTTGAAGCTGAGGAGTATAAGATCCGTATGTTTACTTGCCAAGGAAAACATGTAGTTCATGTAAAAGAGGTAAATTTGTGTTCTTAGTGCTTCGTTGTTACAATTGTTCATTTTGGATTGTTCGGTCTGTTAATTTGTATTTATCGGTGGGAGTTCCTTTTGCTCGGTCTTCACTCAATCATGATGACATATTTATCTTGGATACCGCTAATAAGATATTTCAGTTCAATGGTGCGAATTCATGCATTCAAGAAAGGGCTAAAGCATTAGAGGTTGTTCAGCATATCAAAGATACTTATCATGATGGGAAGTGTGACATAGCCACTGTTGGTAAGTAGATAGAGATAGCATATTCAACCCTTTTGCTTTTAATTCGACTGATTCGTGTTATGTTTTATTTCTACGGCTCAAATGGGTCAAATAAAAGAAGTTGGTAAAAAGGAACGGGTCAAATGGGTTGAAAGAAGCACAAAGCACTTCTTATATGCCTAAAAGCTGTTGAATCTTTCATTATTTGTATTACTGTAATCTGTGTTATCATATTTGACACGCTAATATTTAAAAAAATATATATAAATATGTGGACACAGTATTACGGTCATCTCAAGTCTCAACCTGTACAAGAGTACCCATTTAAAGTTTTCAATCCGTTATCTGAGCTGCCATTTTCTTCTATTATATTGGTACCGTAAATCTGAATGATCATCACAAATAAAGTATTTTTTTTTCTTATTTTCGTGAATAGAGGATGGAAAGTTGATGTCCGATGCTGAAACCGGAGAGTTCTGGGGATTCTTTGGTGGGTTTGCTCCACTTCCTAGAAAAACGTCAACAGATGAAACCAAAAGTGCCGATGCTCTTCCTACTCAGCTATTTTGGTAATACGCCCTCAACTTTTTAACTCCGCCGCTCTGCCTATTCATAATGATTACATATGCATGTATATAATTGAATTAGTAGACCAATAAGTGTGCTACTTGGTGCAGTGAGATGCCAATATTTAGGAATCTGTCGGTAGTTGTTTCTGATCTGTCCTGTTTGTGGATCTTTTCATGCATACGAATGTTTCTATTACATGGAAATGACCATAGTTGAAGGGTAAAAGAAGTACAAAACTAATTCAGAAAACATTTTATGGACTTAACAGCTGTGACATAGCTCCCTCGTCGTTGTTGCATATTCTTGTTTAAGATATGATATTTTTTTGGTGCAAAAGGTGAATTTTATTAATTAAAAACACTTTGTACAATACTGAAATTAGCATTCACTGATATAGACATATCCCATATCAGACAACATACAAATCCAACTCCATCCGATATCTGATACAACTGCATTTCATATATCTGACAATACACAAAACTCTGTCAATGACTAGCAAAGCAGAACAGATCCATCCATTGCTTTCACCAAGCTCATAAGCAGTTCTGAATTCACCTTTTTAATGCACCATTAACCATCTAGCTACATTTCCATAACACCCTTCCACCAAGACCATTCCTCCAGCTCCCAAAATGATCAAGGCAGAATGGGTGTATGGCATCACTAAGAACCCATACCCTTCCAGATAAGGGCTATACCAAGTAGTCTACATTTCCATCTCTAAAATGGCTTCAACTACTTGAGAACACACACCCTATGGGAAGCCAACCAAACCTCCTGTGATGGTGTATTGAGAGGACCAAGAAGGATCATCTTTCATTCCTCTCTATTCCTCCCATCATACACCATCCTCCTAGGCCATTTACCCTTCACAATAGGAGACCTATATCAGTTAGAACTCCAAGGTACAAGGAATCAACCTATTGTAATGGCCTGCAAATGTAACAGCAGCATTTTGGAACATTGTTTAAGATATGATATTTATTTTGGGCATAACGTTTAAATTGGATGGTGGACAACTGAATTTTGATTTATTTAGTATTAGGATCGGGTAACTTTAGCTAATACCGTAAGTATTTGATTGACAGAATCAAGTGTACTTGTCTACTCTTAAAGGAGCAAAGATTGATAAATTGAGATGCATACCTTTGGAATACCTACTTTTGGGTTATTGGGTTGACCCACTAAAACTTTGGGTTTGACCTATTTTGGTAAATATTAAACCTTGAATTAAACTGGGTTTGTTCTTGTGGACAGAAATCACTATTTATCAGATGCATATGAGAGTTAGAACAACATTACTTTCTCTTATAATAAGGGTTCAATGAATTACTGGATTTACCTGAAAATAGCACTAATTCCAGGGGGAGGGCACGCCTCTGTCTAATTTGAGCATAGAAGTTAGAGTCGTTGATTATGTAGGCATTTTTCTTTTTCTTTTTTGTGAACATGCGACTTTACTACTGAATACAGTTCGTGAAGCATCTGTAGAGGGTGATAGGTCCTCTATGTTAGCCATTGAAAACTATTAGGGAGAGGGAGGGGTTTGATGGCCTCCAGAAGAGGCCTTAGTCAATTGACATGTAAATTAGTTCTCATACTTTTACATCTATACTTATATCTATACTATATTATAATGCATGTAAAACCCAAACCTCATTCCAAGTCTAACTCCTAACCAAAAATTAAGATAAGGAGCTCCAATCATGAGATGACATGCGTCACTTTTTAACAAACTCCAAGCCTAACTCCTAACAACTAAAAATTAAGATAAGAAGCTCTAATTATAAAGTGACATGTGTCACTTCTCAACTAAAAATTCATCTTTATTTTCAAATTGAAATATCTTTTTATCTACTTATTTTTTTTATAATCTAAATTCACCATATTTTCTAAAATTTTATGCTCTTTAATTCAACATCCATTTTGATATATTTTTATAAGTTTTTAGGTTTTATATTTTTAGTGGGTTTATTTTATTTTAATTCAAATTTTTACAACTGTAACCTTTATTTCAATTAATATAATCTTGATTCGTCAAAATCATATACTTTCGGGGGAGTGTTTGACGGGTAAGAAATTGCGAGGGTATTTCTATATGCGGGAATAATGATGTCACGGGAAAGCTACGAGAAAGCTACGGGTAACCCAAACAAACACATACAACTAACACACATACATTCGAAGTGTTGTGAAACGAATTCACTAAACGGGTAAGCAAACACATATAACTATACTTATCGCCGCCGCTGTGCGCGGGTACCCGACTAGTATATTATAATGCATGTGTAACCCAACCCTAATTCCAAGCCTAACTCCTAACCAAAAATTAAGATAAGGAGCTCCAATCATGAGATGACATGTGTCACTTCTTAACAAACTCCAAGCCTAAATCCTAACCACTAAAAAGTAAGATAAGGAGCTCTAATTATAAAGTGACATGTGTCACTTCTCAACTAAAAATTCATCTTTATTTTCAAATTGAAGTATCTTTTTATCTATTTAATTTTTTTATAATCTAATTTCACCATATTTTCTAAAATTTTATGCTCTTTAATTCAACATACATTTTGATATATTTTTATGAGTTTTTAGTTTTCATATTTTTAATGGGTTTATTTTATTTTATATGCGGAATATTTGACGGTAAGAGATTGCGAGGGTATTTCTATATGCGGGAATAATGATGTCACAGGGAAGCACGGGTAACCCAAACAAACACATACAACTAACACTTATACGTTGGTGTTGTGAAACGAATTCACTAAACGGGTAAGCAAACACATATAACTATACTTATCGCCGCTGCTGTGCGGGGGTATCCAACTAGTTCTATTTAATGTGTTTAAGAAACCTGATAAGAGACGACCACAATGCATAATATCTTCTCCAACATGTTAGAATAACTTGTGAGCATTGAAACTAGCAAGCAACAAATTATAAAGTAACCATAAACTAGAGAACAAGCAAGAAACGAACATCCCTATTTTACGTGAAGAGCCCCTTTTCATGAGGTAAAAACCACAGTCAAACAGCAAGCAGTAAAACCTCCATTTTTCATCAAATCATTTGTAGAATACAGTTTATGAAAACGTGAAATCGCAAGTAAGAACAAGTTAGTAACAGAATTTGTACCAAGATGATTGCAGTAAATTGGAATAATTACTGATGTGACTGTCGAAACACAATGTTGCACTGTTCAAAATAGTCTTCTATGTCTATATGCGGTTATAATTATAGTTCAATCGAGACAGCCAAACCTAGATGGTTTGAGTCTTTTCCACACATGTTAGGACCCAAAAACCCGACATATCTCCCCAGATCCATATGATACCAAACTGAGAGCCTAAATACTTTGAAGGTATAAAAATCAAAGACAGAATATTAGGTTCATGCATGAATGAGGTGAGGAAATCTTTGTATGACAATCACACTTTTGAGTTGGTGAAGTTATCGAAAGGTAACAAGGATTTTATTGGTACTTCTACAATCTGAAGCAGATTGAATATACTTTAATACCCGTGAAGGCAAGATTGGTTGTTATTGGGTTTCAGTTTCAAGAATGAAGTTGTAGTTGTAATATTTTATCGCCCGTGGTTAAAATGACTTCAATCCAAACTCTTTTGGGGTTAGCTGCAAGCCGTGAGACATAGATCGAGTAGACAGATGTGAAGATTGCATTTCTTCATGGTGATATGGAAGAAGAAATCTATATGGAATCACTAGAAGGTTTTAAGATGAAATGATAAGAGGATTATTTGTGCAAATTTTATGAGGAGCTTGTATGGTTTGGAATAATCTGTGAGGCAGTGGTATAAGAAGTTTGGATATGAGATGTATAAGTAACTCGGTGAGAAGAGTAGAAGATCACAACTTATCGGGTGTTGATTTAGAGCTTTCCACATGACGATTTTGTTATTTTCTTTGTGCCGATTGTTGGTCTGATGGACTTTGGTTACTCTCAAGATAGATAGATATATGTTACTTTGTGACCATCAAAGTTCAGTTTATCCGTGGACGTCCCGCCAAAACATACTGATATGCGATTTCAATATGCTATTGTTTATGAAAGTTCAGTTCGTCTTTGGTAACATTCAACTTTTCTTCGCCGACTTCTGATGGTCAGGCCCACAATTATAATTTCCTTCAACTTGTTAGGTGAAATTTTATACACAATTTGTTACTTTTGAGGTTTGGCAATTTCATCAGTTGTTTAAGACTTTAAGGCTATTGGCTTCTTGTTACAACAAGGGTACTGGACCGTGGTTTTTAACTTTCACATTGAACAACTTCTCATGTGAAAACTTGATGTTCTTTTAGTACTGTTGGTGATAGTGGGGTTTCTTTGGGGGACTATAATTTTACCTTTAATTTGAATCTCCAAAGGCTGTATCTCAATTTAGTTTTTTAGGACTAATTACTTGTTGCAGAGCAAAAGTGACTGCCTTTTAACTTGCGTGATGGGTGTTGATGTTACTACTGACTTCTGAGGAATGTTCTATAGCTCATCAGCAACAACAATTATTTTAGTTTCATGGGTTTGTTTAGGTCTAGTTTACCACCATCAGTGAAACATACCATCATTATAACAAATATCTTACACACATTCCTAATTCTATAATATCGAAGAATAACTATGAATAATATTTTCTTCAAAACTTGTTTATCCTTCCAATGTATTCTCTTGACTCAGCCTTGTCAATTGCCTAGTGTTTACTGGATTTGTAGTTCTCTATTTAAATTCCTTTCTTATTAGAGCCCAATATTTATAACTTGCAGTATCATATCCTCATATTGTCACGCTTCATTTTCCTTTCTCTTGATAATATAACTGTTACAGTGATATTTCCACTCTTCCTGATTACAGTTTCATTTCCTGCAGTCTGTTTGTGCTTGTCATTTTGGTTCATATTACTTTTCGTTTCGATTATTTTCTTTGTTAGTTATGCCACTTATAAGTTCTAGCACTTGCAACTAATATTTCAACTGAAAATATGCTCATATCATCATTCTATATATGAAATTGTGAATGGTTTTATATTTTAACATGGGATACACAGTGTTTCTTACTCTTTTACTTTTTTGTATATAAGTCTTGAGAAGGGGCAGGCAGAACCTGTTGCTGCTGATTCCTTGACGAAGGAATTACTAGATACAAACAAATGTTATCTTCTGGATTGTGTGGGAGAAATTTATGTATGGATGGGGAGAAGTACTTCTCTTGATGAAAGAAAAGCTGCAAGCGGAGCTGCAGAAGTATATTTTCACGCTTTCATCATTTACATTAATAAAATGCATCTTCACTAATTGTTGCTGACCTCAATTTGTAGGAATATCTTCGTAGCCAGGATAGAACAAAATCTCATATCATCCGCGTGATTGAAAATTTTGAGACGGTAACTTTCCGGTCAAAATTTGACACGTGGCCTCAGTCAACTGAGGTGGCAGTCTCTGAGGATGGTAGAGGCAAGGTGGCTGGTTAGTGATTACGTGCTACACTTTTGCTCTGCAGAATATTTAAAATAATCATAATTTTGGAATGTTCGTAAATTGTGTAAGTGATTATTTCTGTCCTTTTGGTTGATTATTTAGCACTTCTAAAGCGCCAAGGGCTCAATGTGAGAGGACTACTTAAAGCAGCTCCTACAAAGGAGGAACCTCAAGCATATATTGATTGCACTGGAAATTTACAGGTGATCCTTTGAATATTGATTTTTATTTCTATTTTTATGCGAGAAAAAAACAAGAATATGAATTTTCAGTTAGTGTTACTTGTTTTCTATTGTTGTATTCACCTGACCTGCTATGCACAGGTTTGGCGTGTAAATGGTCAAGAGAAGACTCTTCTTCCAGTCCCTGATCAGTCAAAGTTTTACAGTGGAGAATGCTATATTTTCCAGTATACATGTCCTGGTGAAGATCAAGAGGAATGCCTTGTAGGGACATTGTTTGGACAGCAAAGTGTAGAGGTACATATTTTCAAATCAAATTATCTGAACTCAGGCTTCATATATTGTCAATGCATTCATGAAGCATCGCCTATATTAGTTAATGATCGATGCAACATGAGCCATATAGTAAAGTCTGCATGTATCAATCAATTTAATTTGGTGCTTATATATATAACCAAATATGTGTTGTAGGAAGACCGAACTTCAGCAACTTCACAGGCAAACAAGATGGTCGAGTCACTCAAATTTATGGCTACTCAGGTTGATTGCTTCAACTGAACATTAATTTAACATCACAGGTCTATTAATATTATCACTATGTATTTGTACTGATTATTTGGTTTCTTGGATTTTCAGATGCAAATTTATGAAGGAAATGAACCTATCCTTTTCTTTGCAATCTTTCAGAGCTTTCTGGTTCTTAAGGTGTGGTTCAACTCAGATCCTGTCATTTATAGCAAATGCTAGAATTAAATATTTTGACCCGAATATGCAGAGCCAGATTTAGCTTGTCACATCTATTGACATGAATCATCATTTTATGAAATTTTCAGGGTGGTCTAAGTGATGGATACAAGAAGTCCATATCAGAGAAGGAACTACCTGATGAGACTTATAAAGAAGACGGGTCGCACTATTCGTGTACAAGGCTCTGGACCAGAAAACATGCAAGCAATCCAAGTTGAACCTGTAAGTCTGTCATTAGTGTTGGAGATTAATTACATGTTCAAGATTAAATTCAGGGCTATCTTCATTGTCTTAGAATCTTAATGAACTGGTACATTAAATGCTACCACTGTGTAAAAAAATATATTTACTATACCTCTTTGGTCTGGGTTTAATTGTTATCATCTATCAAGACGTTTTTATTTCTATTTCTGATATGTTAGCTTTTGATCTTGTTATTACTTGTTAGTATAGAAATTTAGTTTTCATCACCTGCACCTTTTTTATTCTGTTTTTGATTTGCTCAGGTGGCTTCATCGTTGAACTCTTCTTACTGTTACATACTACAAAACGGTTCTTCTGTCTTTACGTGGATTGGAAATCTTACAACTCCTGAGGTCCAGGAACTTGTTGAGAGGCAACTGGATGTGATAAAGGTTTGAAAATCATGATACATACTATAAATGTCTTGAAGGATGTATCTTAAAGCCTACAGTTTTATGGTTTTCCTGTTATTTACTTGTTATGGACAATATTTGCAGCCAAATATGCAGTCCAAATTACAAAAGGAGGGTTCGGAATCTGAGGCATTTTGGGAAATTTTGGGTGGGAAATCTGAATATCCAAGTCAGAAGATTGCAAAAGATGCTGAAAGTGATCCCCATTTGTTCTCATGTACATTCATAAAAGGTTAAAGCAACTACCTTTTGATAAGCACCATTTTCTTCAATTCCTTTGTTACTTGCTCAAAATATACTGATCCATTATTGTTGATTGTTGCTGACGCTTGTGCTGGTTCAGAAGATTTGAAGGTGTGTATTACCTCATATGTATTAAGAATACGTTGTGTATTTCTCCTAATTTAATATGTAATATGTTGTTTTAATTGCAGGTCACTGAGATATACAACTTCAACCAGGATGATTTGATGACTGAAGATGTATTCATCCTTGATTGTCACTCAAGCATTTTTGTTTGGGTAGGCCAGCAGGTTGATCAGAAACTAAAAGCACAAGCATTAGCTATTGGGCAGGTATATGGCTTTACCTTTTACATTTATTATTTCGTTTTTCACCTAGAAGTTGCTGGAACTGATATGGCTTTGTGATAACACTCTTGAAAATATAACAGAAATTCCTGAAACATGATTTTCTTCTCGAGAAATTATCTCTTGAAACTCCAATTTACATCATAACGGAAGGAAGTGAGCCACAGTTCTTCACGCGTTTCTTTACATGGGATTCATCCAAGTCTGCTGTAAGTGATCACCTTGCAATTACAGGTAGAGGTGTGGCCAGCTAATTTTATACTCTGTTAATATATTTCATTTTTTTTTGGTTGCAGATGCATGGAAACTCATTCCAAAGGAAGCTATCTATACTAAAAAATGGAGGTCGTCCAACCTTGAATAATGTAAGTTACATTTTCTGTGTATGACTGTATGTTTCTTCCTCTAGCATGCAAAGTTGTTTTCAAGGCAACCAGTCCTGTGCTCATTTTGCATGTTCTGTTAAATGGTTGATGTTTCTTGTTAATTTGGGTCAAATGGGTTATTTTCAACAATTGGTCAAAATAGGTGATGGATTATAATTATCGTATGTAGAAAAGTTAGACTATGACATCAGTGTATTTACTCACTATACAATTAGATACTTGAACATAATCATGTATATCTAACATAATTAAACTCTCATACTCCATGACTTGCGTCGTTTATTGTCCATTTCTAGTTTGAATTCTTCCCAAATCATCAATAATTCGAAATTTCATTGTCCATGTTGGTCGCTTGCACTTTACTACTTGATTGCATTTTTTCACTATATTGCAGAAATACAACTCTTACGTAATAAATCTTGATAAGTAGGATGCCTTTATTTGGTTCAAATATATGTTCTAGTCTTGATTTCTGTATATATAATTGTTTTGTCGTTCCATTCTATCTGTTTAGCAAATGTGCATGCTCGTAGTGTTTCTAATAAGATACTTGTTATATTAATAGAAACCAAAAAGCGAAGCAGCTGTATCGCATGGAGGAAGGTCTGTAGCAACCGAACAACCACAACAACGTTCAAGAAGTGTATCTTTTAGCCCAGACCGAGTTCGTGTGAGAGGCAGATCTCCAGCCTTTAATGCACTTGCTTCTACATTTGAGAATGCAAATGCAAGGAACCTATCAACTCCACCACCTCAAGTGAGGAAGCCTTATCCAAAATCTGGACCCACTGATTCATCTAATGCTGCTCCTCGGTCCACTGCTTTAGCATCACTAGCTGCCACTTTTGAACAACCTCCACGAGAACCTCTTATGCCGCGTTCTATTAAACGTAAGTCCTTTTTTTTTTATAAAAAAATACCGAAGGGGGTTTGGATCCATGTTTAGAAAGCGATTAATTACATGATACTAAATTATTAGAATCGACAAACCACCAGCAATTATAAAGATTGTATAAGGTAGAAGTTAGTGTTTGGATGTGCTTTTGTTTCTTAAGTTTTAATTAGGCGTTTTAATGTTTGGCAAGTTTTAATTTTTAGTGGTTATAAAATGACAAAAAGGAGATTTTTGTGAAAAAGAAAGACGTTTTGTGAATTTGTGTAAAAACTCTCAAATCAGGTTTATAAGAAGAGAGGTAAAAAAGGTATTTAAGTTTATCCTGAGATAAACAATTGCATTATGTTGCAGCTGCTTTTGCTTCTGATTATCTTGTTTTATTAAGATAATCAGAAGCAACTTGTCTAAACATTATAAATTATTTATAATCTGATATTTAGTTCCAAAATGAACCAAATGCACCTAATTTACAATTAAAATACTGAAACTTGTTACTATCTTGCCGTGTATGAAGCTCGACCCAAGTCGCCACCGAAGTCTGATTCGAACTCTAAGGAGAACGTAATGAGTGGCAAAATAGAAGCCCTAGCAATACAAGAAGATGTTAAAGAAAATGACGTTGAAGACGAGGAAGGGCTCACATTGTACCCATATGACCGCCTTACAACAGTATCCTCCGACCCTGCTGCAGATATTGATGTAACCAAGAGAGAGGTATTGTTTTGAAAAAAATATATTTAAGGAGTTATATGATTTCTTTATATATAATTGAAAATTGAAAACTTGCTGTATGCAGACATACCTGTCGTCTGCTGAATTCAGGGAGAAGTTTGGAATGACTAAAGAAGCCTTCTACAAGCTGCCAAAATGGAAGCAAAATAAACTGAAAATGGCCCTTCAGCTCTTCTGAGTTCTATGCAGCCTAATTTATAAATTGGTATGCTTTTTTTCTCTTTCTAAGAACTCATTGCACTGCATTCTCATCTCTCAGTTGTCCTTCATTTTTAATAAAAGGTAACAACTTGATGCATTGTCTATGAAGACACTTGGAGTCGCAGTTTAAGACTAATACCATAAGGTCAAATACAGAGGTTGCATTTTTTATAACCAATTTACGTGTGAATTAGTTGATTGGGGTTATCCCTAACGGACAAAAAAATAGTCTCAGTGAAAATGAAACAAGGCTTAACGGGTGTGTAATCACCTAAAATATATTTTTGATGCTCAAAACCTCCTAAATCGTCATTTAAAATTTGATTTTGGTAAAATAACAGTTTTGGTAATAATATTTTGACATTATTTATTTATAAAGTGCTTCGGTTCAACCCCATCTGAACTCATCTGTTTTGACCTGTCACCCAACCTGTGTTACCCACCCATTTTGCAACCTATATCCAAGACACAACAGTTAAGTCACATGAAATATTTGGTTTATTCTAACGTAGTCTATAAAATTTGTTTGCAGTGGGCGGCCCAGTATTTTCGTGTTTTAGTGTGATAGTGAGAGCAACGGTGCATTTTTATCTGCTTCTGCTTTCAAGATACTGGTTTACGGTCTATATGAAAGCTGGAGTATAAGCTTCAGTTAACTGTACTTTCGTCTGGTCTCGTATGTAGCTCAATTCATCGTTCAACTTTTTTCTTTTCTGAGTCAGCTGCATGGCCATTTATTTTATGGTCAGAGGTTTGTTGTGAGCTTGCATTTTTGGTTGTTTTTTTTCTTTCAATTTATTTAATTTTTAATTTTCAACTGAGCTATAGGGTTTGCAGATGCAAACACATTTTTAGATTGTATTGTACCTCCGAGGTGGAGGTGTGTACAGGACAATCGAGTGTATAAACCTGTCAAGTTAATAGTAAATGTGTGTTTTGTATTGTATATTTATTCAGACAATTTATCATTGTAATTGACATTATCGTAACACAGTTTTACATTTTCTATATACCCATCGATATTTGTCATCATCAACACTCACCAGCACTAAGACACTGCTACTTGTTGACTTTTACCTTTATGATACACGAATCTAGCGTTTAGCAGTGGAAACGTAAGACTTTGAGCCATCCACCATTCACGGAGTGCAGGTTTTAACCAATCCTTTTTGTCGTAAATGGGTGTCAAATAAATATGAAAAAGATCCTTTGGAAAAACTTTCTTGTCGTTGGCATAAGAATTGTAGGATCTGTCTTTTCATCCTTCATTTTCATCAGAAATGGCCCGTTATTACGACTTTTTTTTTTCAATTGTCATATATGTTGTCTAATTCATTGATGTGAAGTGATCTAGGATTTATTTGTTTGGATTGAATAAAACGAACAAACAATTGGCGTGACCACAACGGAAGTCTTTGAATAGCAATTTGTATTAAAAATCTGAGTTATCATTAATTTTGGCATTTACCTTTGGTAAGAAGCAAATCAATATGGTGAAGACTGATGAGCATCATTCTCTAGAGTTACAAGTCACTTACAGATTTTGGACCTCCGGCCTTTTGTAGGGAGTGAGGATCGAACCAGTGGCGAAACTTGACCGTTTATTTTGGGGGGGGCCGAATTTATTTTGGGGGGGCCGAATCGAAGATTTATTTATAACCTCAACTAAATTACCTCTAAAACCTACAATATTTACATTAGGTGTCGTAAATTTTGGGGGTGGGACCCTCCTGCCCTCATAAAGGTCCGCCCTGGATCGAACCCCGACCTCTCGGTTGAGAGGAAGGGGTTTTCAACTGATCAAACCCTACTTGTTACACCAAATCCTGGTAACGAAACATATTGACATCATCAACTAACTGCTATATGAGACCTTATATGCCACCAAATCCACTTTCTTATATATACCGTCTAAAGCATGAACATTATTAGCTTGCTTATCCATAAAAAATGAAACTGACAAGGTCAAGATCATAACTTTTGTTGGTGTATGTATCCGAAGTGACCACCGAGGGCTCCAAAGTCATTCGACGGACCACGACAAATCAACTAGACCAAGTATAAAACCAGGCTATAAGAGGTGGCACAATACCGCGAAGGGTGACTACAGCGACTTCGGCACAACGGTCACATGGCGTCATCATAAAAGGGAAGAAATCTTGATCACAACCACTGACATGATTCAGACAGAGTCCAAACAAAGCAAAGTCAAAGTCTCGCGAAAGGTCACTTTCACCTGTGAACAAGACTCCACCTATATAAAGGGTGGAAGTTCGCATTTAGGTCAACTCTCTTAAACCCTACTTTTACACATAGTAATACTTTATATCATATTCTTATTCTCACCCAGAGCTTGTCAGGGATAAAACCCTAGGTGAGGCTAAGCGTGTTCTTTTTATTCACAGATCCGAAGGGCTAGACGAGGGCCTCACGAAGGATCTTAGCTTGTTCAGGTTGAAGACACATTTTTACTTCAACAGTTTTATACAGTATATTCTGTTGCGTACACAGAAAAAAGTGTTGTGTATGCAAAATCACCTCTGTTATTGTAAGAGTACACGGTATGGGGTGTCATAGGGTGCGTTCTGACCCTCGCGCCGTCAGCAAGCCATCAAATTTGTTCTAGTTCCAACAAATATTATGTTTTTATTTTATTTGTTTTTGTGTTTTGTGTTTTTGGTTTTGGTTTGTGTGAAAGAGTCAAGAAAGAAGACAACAAAAGGTTTGCTTCTTTTTTTTGTGTTTTTTTTAACTTTGCAGTTGTCATTTTATTTTATAGTTATGGTGCGTTGGTATGCTGTTATGAATGATAATGGGTATGTGTTTGATAGTAGTGGTGGGTTCTCTACCAATGAAGATTCATTCTACCTCTTTAGATGTATATAGAGTATGAATTATATCTATCAATCATTACCATAGTAGTGGCCCCTCTATCTTAAACAAACACCTTTAATCTCTTTTATAGTGATAGTATCATTTCCATAGTGGGATACCAAACGCACCCTTAGTCTTTAATAGCATTTTTATCGCCGTCAGTCTTTATTTGGTTTGTAATGTTAGTCCTTTTAAAAACATTTGAGATTTTGTTTGGTTACTTTATTTTATTTAGTATGTAATGTTTTTATTTTTATTTTAGTGTGCTGTTTTATTTGAATACATAAAAGAAAAAGAAAAAAAAAATTGCAAGGCTCATGAGTATCTTATAACTTAAGTGACGAGAAAAGTTAGGTTTTGAGTTATATGGTTAAAAGTTGATGTGGTAGTACATATTTTCTATAACACGGGTTTATAACTTTGATTGCACCTTGTGCTCTAAGCCTGAGACTAGAATCTTCAAACACACATATTTCATTGTTGGAAATGAATCCAATAAAAAGAAAAATAAAAATGAGATTTGTGAGAAGAATTTACAGTACATTAAATTTAAAATTAAGATTTAAAAATAAAATAAAAATTAACATTTATTTTCAAGTCATCCCAAATATACGATATATCACCCTTCTCATTTTAATGTCACCCTTCTTATTTAATCTTATTTCTTATTTGATTTTAACTCTTCCTTTGTTAGTTGCCTTAAGCCTAAGGTAAACAAGTAGATGTGACAACCCAATCGCATTCATCATCACCACAACACCAAATCGTTTGAACTTTGAACTCTAGCCATGAAGCCACTGTCGCTCACTTGTTATCCAAAAAATAAAGGTCATTGATATTCATATCACCATCATTGTATCAACTAAAAGTTTAAAACTCTAGCCTTTGCACCAGTGACTACTAATTGGATTGGATGCACCTTAGTCGCTATATATATGCCGACATTCCTTGCCAAAAGCAAGAAAACAAATGAAAATGGAGCCAACAACAGGATTGAAAAGACGTAACTCGTACAAACATAGATGGTGATGCCTCGAGTCCTTGACAGTGATTAACCCACTCGTGAGCAAGTGGTCAC
Organism: Chrysanthemum makinoi; assembly: GCA_910596185.1. Lineage (NCBI taxonomy): Eukaryota > Viridiplantae > Streptophyta > Magnoliopsida > Asterales > Asteraceae > Chrysanthemum > Chrysanthemum makinoi. Next base: position 155,325,187 of record OU343223.1, on the reverse strand, counting down.
ACCCTTCAGTTATTATCAAGGTTGTAAATAGCGTGAGGTGGCTGGCGGCGTAAGAAGTCTCAGCGCTGCGGTAAGGCGAAGCCTGCGTTTATAAAGGCAGGCATAAGATGTCAAAAAGTATGAAAATATTTATATATTTATATTATAACTCATAAATATCGAGTTTACAAAAAACATGTGCCATAAGCGCGTGTGGCAGCGTAATCAAGCCTCACGTCTTTCTTGAGGTCTCGGGCGCTGCGGCGCTTTTAGAACATTGGTACTTATTATGATATTTAGTCTTCTTAGGGCCTACATTTTTAGAGCCCAAGCTTTGTAATAAAAATAATCTCCTCTAAAATAAGTAGTTCCGTTTGAATACATCAACTTCGCTTTTTATTTTAAACAAGTAGCTCAAAATGAAAAGGTGGTTCATAAAGCTTTTAAATATCTCGGTTGTTAAAACAAAACATAACTGTTAACAGCTTATAATTACATTTAACAACTAATTTACCAAACATTTTTATTAAAAAAAAAATACAGCTTGTAGTTCATGTTAACAGCTTTTCAGCTTACAACTTACAGCCTACAATTTACAGCTTACAGCTAATTTTGCCAAACATACCCTTATGTGAAATACATTTGTCTGTTAATTTACTTTTCCAATGCATTTAACTTGATAAGGTTTAGGCGGGCACACTTCTGTCGGTCACCAGGTGCCACACAACTTTTCTCTGACGACCAGGACCGCGATTAAGTTGTCACATGATGATGGCTTTTTTTTTTAAACAACAAATTTAAATTTATTAAAATTAAAAACATTACAGTAAAATTCAAATAAACATTAAAAACATTACGTAAATTATTCAAATAACGTTAAAAACATTAAAAAAATCTTCATCTTCATCGTCACTATCGACTTCATTCTCTTCATTGACATGATTTCGACGATTTCTCCAAATGTGTTCGATCAAATCGGATTTTAAGTGTAGATGAGTTGATGCGTCAATTAGCTTCTGAGTAACTACTAACGATTCTTCATGCGATCTTAAGGGATCATGATCTTGGTGTCCCTCATTTTCGAACCATGTAGAACATATCGCTCGCTGCTTGTGTCGAATGATCATATTATGTATACATAATATCTAAAATATCCTTTTTATACAACCCTCGAGCAGGAACTTTAAGCATTTTCCACTTCTTCTTCAACACACCAAAAGCCCGTTCCACATCTTTCCTTGCTGCTTCGTACTTCCTCTTGTACAATATTCTTTTTTCATCACCTTTGGGAGGATTTGAAATGGACTTAATAAGAATGGACCATTGTGGATATATCCCGTCAGTAAGATAATATCCCTTTTTATAAGGCACATCGTTAGCCTCGAATTCAAGGTCTAGTGCTCTCCCAGATTTGATATCATTGAAAACAGGGGAACTACGTAAAAAGTTTACGTCGTTATTCATTCCGGAGACACCAAAGTATGCATGCCAAATCCATAAATCTTAGGAAGTGACCGCTTCCAATAAAATGAATGGATGTGGCCCTTGATCACCCCTAGCATATTGAGCTCTCGCACTATTTGGGCAATTATCCCGCTCCCAGCTTGTACAATCAATGCTTCCTGATGAGTGTGTAAATACTCATCATTTTTGGTCAAATCTGAACTGCAAAACATCTAAAAACACTCCGAAATGCATAAAAATACTGAAAATATCTCAAAATTGTGCTTTACATGTTTGGATGCAAAATTATTGAAAACAAATGAAAAACAAACAAAGTTTGCATAATTGGCGAGTTCAGTCCCCGACTTTCAAAATTGAGAAATAGTCCCTGAGCACGTATTTTAAAAGAAAAGTCACCAAAGGTCCCTTTGAAATTATAAGTTGTCATAATTAGTCCTTTGGTGAAAAATTTCAAAAGTTTTGAGAAGTTACAAGTTTAGTCCTTCAAGTTTCAGAAAATGGCAAAAATGATCCTTCAATTACTCGAGATTTGCAAGTTTGGCCCTTGGATTTTTGGAGAGTGTCACTATTAGCCCTTGAAGTACTTTTCAGAATGTACCAGAATGGTCCCTGGATTTTCAGAGTTAACGGTTTTGGTCCCTATGGTTGCCTTGGATCACAAAACTAATCTCTAGCCCAAATCCACGCCCAGATAACAAGCCAACCCGACCCACCCCCTTTTCCTCTCCAAATACTTTTTCCCTCTCCCCATAAACCCTAGCTTTCTCCTTTCTCTGATATCAAAACACTCAACCAGCCACACCCCTTTTACCCAAATTCTCACCATCCCAAAACACTTCACCTCCAACCTTCTCTTTACGGTTTCCCATTTCCCAAACCCACTAAGCCTCTTTTCCCCTTCCCCAAGATGTGCCACCATGGAAATCCTTGTCAAAAGACACCTTACAAACGGCTCTGATTACTTCTCATATGTACCTACTTAATGGATGAAGTGGATCATCTCAAACACAAAGGTTGCTTTGGCTTATTTTTATCTCACCGAAGAAACACAACTGAAGACACAAGAAGGATTGAAGACCCTAGCTTTTTAGTATAAATAGCATTGTATGCCAAGTTATAAGGCACCCTAATTTAGATTTTAATACCCCTAGTTTTAATGAAAATTTAGTTTTCTACTTTATTTGTAATCTGTTTTGCTTTAATGAAAAAAATCTTTTGGGTTCAATTTTCTGTTAATCTGTTTCAGTTTATAAGTGCTTAGCTTTTATCTTTAGTCATAAAATCAGTTTAAGTCCATTGAATAGATTAAAGGGGTGTTTGTTTAAAGTTCCAAACTGGTCAAATAGTTTTCTTTTTTTTACCCGTTTGACTTATTAAGTCAAACCATTTTGTTACAAGTTTAGGTTGGTTTAATTGTCTAGAAGTTGCTTAATCAAGTTTTGCAAAATCTTGGGAGGGTACAAAAGATGTCTGCTACTGGTTTAAGCATTGCATAGAACAGCAGTAACCTATGCTGTTCTTGAACCATTTTCTTGATCTATTTGGTAATAAAAATTGGTAAAGTTGATTTTTATTAAGCTCTTGGATTCCAAACTTGGTTTTTGTCTACTGCATCTGTTTATTGGTTGTCCCTAGCATGGTTTAACTTTAAGTTAAAAGACATCATAAATCTGCTCTTTATTTGTCCCATATCAGCAAACATGGTCCAACATCAGCTGATAACAACTTATTTTTTTGTTGTCACCATAAACTAGTTTTATTGATTCTCTACTGTGCTAACTTTATATTTGTAGCTTATACCTTATTGTGGAGTTCACTTTGCAGCTTATTAAGTAGCTCAAACAGAACCACCACGGGCATTTCTCAGCTGAGTCATCCTGAGTCACTATCTCATTTTTACTTAGCTTATTGTTAGATAATTTAGCTTATTTCAGTTGTACGATGCTCAATGATTTGGTTTAGATTAGTTTAGTTTACTAGTAGCTTATTAGTGCTTATAGGGAGTCTACCTCACTTAATTTACTTTCCTTAGTTTAGAAATCCTCTAGTTCATTCCTAAGAAGCCAACTGATTTCCCTTCTTATGATAGTTTAGATCTCCTTTTATTGCTTTTCTAGCCAAATTCGCGCGTACAATAATAGCTTAATGGGTGTTTGGTAGTGCTTGTTTGAATAATGATGTTTGGTTGGTTGCTCTCAAGTCCAAAAAGGGTGTTTGTTCGGTGCTAGTAGTGGGCTGCTGTAAATAAGCAGTCTCAACTGCTTATTCCTAGCTTTTCATAAAAAAGTTTGTCACAAAAAGTATTTCTTTTGGCTGAGTTTCTAAATTGCAAGAAGAAAATTAAAAATAAGTTTGCAAAAAGTGTAGGAGCCCAGATTCAACCCTGGTCTCCTCACTCGGAAAGCAAAGCCCCAACACACACCCTCCAAACCAACGCGCCCTTGGGACTTGTCTCGTTGGATTTTACACAAACAAATCATTTAAGCCTTAAAAACAGTTTTGCTTATAAGACCTTTTACATTTCTTTGCTTATCTTTCAAAGCAACCATCACTTTTTCAGTTGTTCCTGTGATCAGTCCCCTTTAAAGTAGTTTATGTGATTTTTCCATATTTTTCTAAATTAGTTTAATATTTTTAATCATTTAATTAGTGTTTAATCGTTTTTAATTCGTAGTAATTAATTTAAAAGTCAAAAAAATACCCGGTCTTTTTCTAAAATTATTTTTAGTCAATTAGGACGTAGAAAAATTAATTTCACACCCTAGCTTAAATTGCAAAATTTTTACGTTTATGGCTCGGGTTGTTTCCCGGTTTTTACGTTTTTACGTTTTAGCACCCTAGGACTTAGTTTAGCCTCGTTTTATCATTTCTTAGGCTTAGTAGTAGTTAGTTTGTAGTTTATTAGGGTTACCTTGCCTTAATTACCTTCCCGTTAATTAATTTGTAGAAATACGTAATTCAAATCAAACAAATCATCAAAACCAATTCAAGTTCTAATCACGAAACTCAACGAATCCTTCCATTCACACCTCGTTGGGACACGACCCGGGAAATCACTTTTCTGGTATCACTTTATCACACCTAAGATTTGATACGTTGACCTTTTTCCTAAAGGGTTGATTTGTCGAATTTTACGGATATTTTGATATACGTTGATATTGTGTTTGTTTTCACCACTCACTTTCGAACGAATCAAATTTTGGCCCGCTTGCGAGTGTTACGACAATATCGTGATTTTTGCGATTAGTGACTTGAAGAACCTTCCTCGTGAAGTTATTGTTTTTATAAAAATACAAAAATACAAAACTATTTTTCTTTTCTTTGTATATATATGTAAAAGATTAAAAATACAAAAGATTTTCCTTGTTGTTTTAAATAATATAGAAGACACAATCAATATAACATTCTCAACCGAGGTGTTATCATTATAAGTTCTCGAACAAAAGATTTAAAACTTGCCTTTGTGTCGCTCGTGATTTGGTTTACTTTTATCGGTTTAACAAACTGTGTGAGGGGTATAAGGACGGCCTGACATTAAATTGCGGCTGTAAAGAGATGGATTTTTAATAAGCTTCGCGCTGACCTAATAAGTCTCTCCGCTCCTTTGTGCGTTTTACTCATAGAAGTGATCATTTCCGCTGGATTATTGGTTTAAGTTCACTGTGTTTTGCCTCGGTCTTGTTTTAATGGTGTTGTTTTGGAAGTGCATGCGCACTCGTTCTTCTAGATCATTGAGCCCTTTTCGGTATCTAGCATTCCTAGAAAACGTTCTCATAGACGTCTTGCCCGAATAGTCGAACCGAGATTCGTACTATTCTAAACAACAATATGGCGGGACGAACGAACTATGGCGGAAATGCTCGAGCACCCAGGGTTATGGAGATGCCATCGTTTTACCACCAATCAATTATGATCACTTTGAATTGAAGACGCATTTGATCCAACTTGTGTCTATGAATCAATTCCACGGGTTTGATCGAGAAGACCCGTATGCACACATCCGTTGGTTTAACAAGTTGACCTCAACTATCAATTACAAGGATGTACCACAAAAGTGATCAAACTGATGCTATTTCCGTTCTCACTTGAGGGGAGCCAGTTTGGTGGAAAAAGAACCCCTCGAACCATCGAAACTTGGGAGGATCTTGTTCAAAAGTTTGTCAATTATTTCTTTCCTCCATCAAAGACGACTAATCTTAAAAATGAAATTTCTGGATTTCGTCAAAATTTCGATGAAAACTTTGGAGAGGCATGGGATAGATTCAAAGATCTCCTCAGGAAATGCCCTCATCATGAATTCCGCAGACTTCACAAGTTAATATCTTTTATAATGGGTTGAACGGTAACGATCAAGATTCTTTGAGCGGCGCCCGGTGGCAATATCTTGAATCGTAAGCCTAAAGATGTGATTGAGATTTGCGAGAAAAAATCAAAAGTTCCTATTTCTCGCAACAAAGTCAATATTCTGAGCACTCCTGCTTCTTCATCCGTACTCTTCCGAGTTAGCCGCTCCGTTAGCCGCTCTAACGGACGTCATCCGTTGTATGATGAAAGAGGTAAAGGAAATCAAAAGCGAAATTCATAAGCTGGAACCAATCAAAGCCGTGAACAAGGTGTGTGAAACTTGTAGTGGTCCACATGCGTATTATGATTGTCCAGCAACCGATGCTTCTCTACCAAGCTCCGTAGCTTCGTGAAACCACAATCAATACCGACCACAAGCGATCCTCACTACGTGCACCTAGATATGACACCACCGGTTTTCCTCTGTGCAAAACCATGGCAATCAAAATCGCTTTGTTCTGAATCAAGGACAAAACTTCAATAATTCTCAAAATTTCAATCCAGGAGACAATTTCAACCAACCATATCAAGCTCAAATCGGCAAAGTTATCAACAACCTTCTCAAGCTCCCTACCAAATGACTTCATGAAAATTACTGAGTCAAGCATACGTTCAATGCAAACTCGGATCAATAACATGAGAGTTGAGCTAAAAAAGGAAATTGATACCACAATGTCGGCGGACAGATGAGTTGAAGAATATGATGAGAAGTTTCATGAACATGAATATGAACAAAGCTTCGTCATCTTACGGAGGACTCCCAAGCATACGAGTTCCAAATCCAAATGCCGAGTTGAAAGTCACCACTTTCGTAGTGGTAAGGCACAATGGACCTTCGACTCCAATGCCTCCTCCACCAGGAGCAATGAGTCAAGTTACCAAGGATACAACGGAAAAGGTGCATTTCTCAGCCAAAAGTACCGCTACCGCGTCCACCTTCGGTAGTCCAAGCTTTAAGTCCGGAACCGAAGTTCACGAAGACAAATTCTGAGCGAAATGACTTCCGTCGGCTCAAAAGTCTAGTCAACTTCCTTACCCATCAAGATTGCATGATGAGAAGCTCAAAGACAAAACCAAAGAGCAAATGGAAAAATTTTTCCAAATTTTCAATGAAGCGCACTTTGATATAAGCCGTTGATGCTCTCGTTCTAATGCCCAAATTTGCATCAGCAAGGAAACTTCTTGAGCAACAAAGATAAGTTATCTGAGATGGCTAAAACCCCTCTCAATGAGCAATTCTCAGCGGTCCTTCTCAAGAAGCTTCCCAAAAAGCTTGAAGACCCCGAGTTTTAATCCGTGTGATTTCTTGGGGATGGTTCAATGCTCCGCCTTGGCCGATCTTGGCGCAAGCATTAACCTCATGCCACTCGGTATGGAAAACTGTCTCTTCCTAAACTTACATCCCCTTGTATGACACTCGAGCTAGCGGACCGTACCAAAACTCGTCCACTTGGGATAGCGAGGATGTCGGTAAAGTAGGAAAGTTTCACTTTCCTGACTTTGTTTAATGTAGAATTTGATGCGGATCCTAGAGTTCCTCTCATCTTAGGGAGAGCTTTCTTGAGAACGAGTCGTGCTCTAATTGATGTATTTGTTGAAGAGTTGACCATACGGGTTGACAACGAAGAACTCACGTTTAATATCAAACAGAACTCCAAACCTCTATACAAACATAGTGTTGCCACAATTGATCAAAAATCTGAAAAATTCAATGCAACACTCTCAAATTTCACGGTTAAGAGGAGTCACCAAAAGCGTCTGAGCTAAAAGCTTTGAAAATCAACCTGTTCAAACACATGGTTTGAAAGTTGTACCAAGGAAGTCGAGAGTGTTCTTGATGATGATCTAGAATCGGAGACTTTATCGGAAGTGGTGGAAATTGCTAGCTCTAAGAGCACACCACTTGTACCACCTCCGGAATCAGTTTATCGTATTGAGTTTGTTAACTCTGTAAATGAAACCAAACTCTCTTAGGTTTCATCCGGATTGGATGATGATGTTTGTGATCAATGGGAGACATTCTTCCCATTGAAGAACTCAAAATGATCCCTCATCCACTAGTCTTATTATTTCCGACTCTTCCATCCCTTCTCTCACTCCGGATGAAGAAGATGACAACTTTTGGAATGAAGTCGATGCCTTTCTTAGTGATGAGTCGATTCCAACAGGAATCAATAATACTTACTTTGATTCGGAGGGGGACATCCTTTTTCGGACAATCTGTTGATTGAAGAACCGTTTCAACCCTCCCTACCGGAATTTCATGACAATCACCACAAACTTCAAGACTAAGCTTAAAAATGTCAAAAATGGTGATTTGCTTTTTACTAATGAGGAATGGACTTGCATTCTCATGCACATCTTTATTCCATTCTTCACGGATGGTGTGGTTGCTCTTTCCCTTTTCTCTTTTAGAATGAGGACACGATCTTTGACGGTATCATCCTTTATAGTTTCTACTATTAACAATACGCGGTTATCTCGTCGGTGTGGAACTTTCTGATGTTCATATGTTTATTAACACTGTGAACGAAAGTCCACGTTGCTTCCCCAAGAACAAATGAATACGGGGTCGAGTCAAGCTAGCGATTCGGGAATCAAAAACAGTAGCACACTATATGGGTTTTCACCCGTATTTCGAACTTCTTTCTACTTTCTACCACCCTAGTGTGGGGAATTGCCCATTTGTTGTATATAAGTTTTCTAAAAAAAAAAAATTAAAAATTTCAAACAATGGTCAGTATTTTCCTTTTTCGTTCTATGTTTCGGCATAACCGCCGGTACTCTGAATATTGAGGGCAATATTCATTTCTAGTGTGGGGGGGGAAATTCTCACAATTTTAACATGTAATTATACGTAATTCCCCAATTTTGGCCAAATTTTGGAGTAAGTGTTTTGCACTTACTCGGCTTATGGTTATCATCATGTGTCTAAAAACAAAAGGATTGGCTAATCCTAGAGCAAACGGCTCTTGGTAAAGATATCTCAAATCCGTTGACGGCTTGCAATTTGCCAAAATTGTATGGTGTTCAGTTCACCATATCTTTAATTAGTGAAGAGTTGGCTAGCCCGCAAGTTTATGGCTTGTGATAAAGGCAGTTGGAAAACCATAATTGGTAATCGACTCACCAAAGATATTTTATCTAAGAGTTGGCTAGTCCAGAAGCAAGCGGCTTCGGTAAAGACAAATCAAAACCGTTGAGCGGTGATTTGCTCAAAATCATATGGTTATCGGTGTACCATAGTTCTTACTTGAACTGAAACATTTGGCTACTCCAGAAGTAATGGCTTTTGGTAAAGAGATTCAAAACCATTAAGTTTTCTCAAAAGATTGCTAGGGACTAGCAATAGTTTAGTGTGGGGATTGATGAGTGTGTAAATACTCATCATTTTTTGTCAATCTGAATGCAAAACATCTAAAAACACTCGAAATGCATAAAAATACGAAAATATCTCAAAATTGTGTTTTACATGTTTGAAAGCAAAATTATTGAAAACAAATGAAAAACGAACAAAGTTTACATAATTGGCGTTCAGGTCCCCGACTTTCAAAATTGGCAATAGTCCTGAGTACGTATTTTAAAAGAAAAGTCACCAAAGGTCCCTTTGAAATTATAAGTTGTCATAATTAGTCCTTTGGTGAAAAATTTCAAAAGTTTTGAGAAGTTACAAGTTTAGTCCTTCAGTTTCAAAAATGGCAAAAATGATCCTTCAATTACTCGAGATTTGCAAGTTTGGCCCTTGGATTTTTGGAGAGTGTCACTATTAGCCCTTGAAGTACTTTTCAAAATGTACCGGAATGGTCCACGGATTTTGAGTTAACGGTTTTGGTCCTATGGTTGCCTTGGATCACAAAACTAATCTCAGCCCAAATCCAGCCGGATAACAAAACCAACCCGACCCACCCCCTTTTCCTCTCCAAATACTTTTTCCCTCTCCCCATAAACCCTAGCTTTCTCCTTTCTCTGATATCAAAACACTCAACCGACCACACCCCTTTTACCCAAATTCTCACCATCCCAAAACACTCCACTCCAACCTTCTCTTTACGGTTTTCCCCATTTCCCCACTAAGCCTCTTTCCCCTTCCCAAGATGTGCCACCATGGAAATCCTTGTCAAAAGACACCTTACAAACGGCTCTGATTACTTCTCATATGTACCTACTTAATGGATGGTGTGGATCATCTCAAGAAAACCAAAGGTTGCTTTGGCTTATTTTATCTCAAGAAGAAACACAACAAGAAGCACACAAAAGGATTGAAGACCTAGCTTTTTAGTATAAATAGCATTGTATGCCAAGTTATAAGGCACCCTAATTTAGATTTTAATACCCCTAGTTTTAATGAAAATTTAGTTTTCTACTTTATTTGTGTCATTTTGCTTTAATGAAAAAATCTTTTGGGTTCAATTTTTGCATTGTCTGTTTGGTTTATAAGTGCTTAGATTTTATCTTTAGTCATAAAATCAGTTTAAGTCCATTGAATAGATTAAAGGGTGGTTGGTTTGGAATTAGGAAAAGTCAAACCATTTTGTTACAAGTTTAGGTTGGTTTAATTGTCTAGAAGTTGCTTAATCAAGTTTTGCAAAATCTTGGGAGGGTACAAAAGATGTGCACTCTTTGGTTTAAGCATTGCATAGAACGCAGGTAACCTATGTTTGTTCTTGAACCATTTTCTTGATCTATTTGGTAATAAAAATTTGTAAAGTTGATTTTTATTAAGCTCTTGGATTCAAACTTGGTTTTGTCTCATCTGTTTATTGGTTGTCTCGAGCATGGTTTAACTTTAAGTTAAAAGACATCATAAACCTGTTTTTTATTTGTCCCATATCAGCAAACATGGTCCAACATCATTGATACTGACTTATTTAAAATTTGTTGTCATGCTCTTTTTCACCCATAAATTAGTTTTATTGATTCTCTACTGTGCTAACTTTATATTTGTAGCTTATACCTTATTGTGAAGCTCACTTTTCACTTATTCGTAGCTCAAAACAGGCACCACAGGTGTTTTCTCAGCTGATCAGCCACTGAGGTCACTATCTCATTTTTTACTTAGCTTATTGTTAGATAATTTAGCTTATTTCAGTTGTACGATGCTCAATGATTTGGTTTAGATTAGTTTAGTTTACTAGTAGCTTATTAGTGCTTATAGGAGTCTACCTCTGAAAACCCTAAAAATACGGCGTGTTAGAGACTAAAAATACCCTTGGAATCAAAATTTATTAAATACGTAAAATACATTGATGTTCATTTAACAAAACTAAAACCTAACTTACGAATATTTAAAATCTAACGTGAGTATATTTATGTAATCGACATTTAATACGACGAAGAAAATAAGTTACGCAACATAAGTTTGGGCCTCACTTTTCGTTTGTTGTAATCCGATGGGCCGCATTTGTTTGAGCCGAGTTAAGCAGAGCCCACTTGGGCCGTGTGTTTGTGTTGTTCGGTTGGACCCAAGCCGAAGCCCACACCCTCTCAAAAGCCCTAGAACCGAATTTTGTACCACCTATAAATACAATCACTTAACCTCAAATTGAAACCCTAGTTTTGTTTGCCTCTTCTCTCTTTTCTTTTCTATTCGGCGAAACCCTAATTCCCCTTGGTGTCGAGAGTTTGTTTCCAACGAGCTAAGGTATAATCACGTTCTATTCGTCTTACTTTGATACGCCTAATGTTATTATATATTGTATCGTGTTTTGTTTTCAATCGAATCTTGTGTTTTTGGTCGAGCCGTATGAAAACAAAAACAACAAATATGAATCGGATCTAATATAATTAGAGAGCATGTAATGTAATATGTATTGTATGAATTTGTATTAATTATGTCGAGCCACTATAAAACCGAACCATATATATAAATGTTATCATGCCTAATAAATTCGGAACCCTAATTGGAATGGAACCCTAAGTGTAATTAATGGTCTAAACATGTGATTATAATGGTTTTACTAAACCCTAAAACTGGACAGCATCATAGGTCGAATTTGTGTGTGTTATAGATCCAATTTTATAAGTGCAATAATCTGGGTTTTGTGGGGAAAGTTTATTTGATGTCTTAGTTAAGTTTTCCAAGTGGTTTGGTCGAATTTGGAGTTGTCTAAGCCGTATTTTTAATTTTTACAAGATCAAGTGTCAATGCTGAGAAAACGGGTCTGAAATTTAGTTGGATTGTTTGATTTTTTATTTGCAAACCATAATGAATTGGGAGCTCTCCTTTTACAGGAGTGACATTTAGGTTATAAATGAATTTCTGGGAGTTCTGGGGATTTTTCCAAGGTGTCTAAACAGGTCCAATAAGTGTAAACTTTTAAGGTGTATTTTCTGATTACTTTCTGGACAGGTCTGGACTTGTGATTTTCCATAGGCCATTTGGCATAGAGATAGAACCCACCAATTTTTGGAGAGTCTTTTAAATCATATGGGAACCCTGGGTTTTGCTTGATTTCATTTGAGCTAAGTAAGTATTTTATAAAAATCGTTAAAGTCTGGTCCGAATATGAGTTTAAGAAACTGAATATTTAAAAATGATATCAATAGGTAACACACTTACAAATGCATAAGAAGCTTATAAAATGAGAATATACTTATAACTCTAAGAATGTTTATGCGATGAATCCGTTATAACTTTAATGATGCTAATAAGTATTAAATAAATCAAAATCCGTGTAGATTTGTTGAAGGAGACGCGACGTTATATCTTTGTGATTCACTCATTCGTTTGCTTTTCTCTCATTTGCGTTAAGGTACAGATATTGACCTTTTCATAAAGGTTCCTTATAACATTTTCTTTTCGTTAGCTTTTATATTAGGATTCCCTATGCCATTGCTATGAACCCTATCGATTGTTTGATCTTACTTGTGTAAAATACCTGTTCTAGTGAATTATGCAATATTTGATTTGAACTTTATGTTTGTAAGATTTTAATATGCACATTTGTTGAACCTTACTATGTTTAATTATGAACTTCTATTATGAATGTATGATTTGTGATTGTGATATGAACTTTTGACCTATGAATAGTTGAATATGAACCTTATGATATGAGTTATCGATATATTTATATGTTGAACTTGTGTTTGATTATGATCGGTGTCATTTATGAAAATCTGTTTGACCTAAGATAGTTTGACACCCGAGCCAAAATAATAACTAGTCATGGGGGTTCCATGTCCGTAATGGAGTGATGCACCTCGACATGACTCTAGGGCGATAGAGTGAAGTTACGCCACGTCCTTATCTGTTATCTAGTATGAGCTCAAGTTATATTATATGACCAATATATGTTTGTGGGCGTTATGGATGCATCCTAGATCGTCACTTTATCCGATATGTTTTGTGCGGTGAATGATGTCGTGTGCAATACGTGTCTTCACAAGATTCTGGGAGCTAGCTACTCTAAAATTATTTTCTTAGATTATTTCTTTATAAATATGATGTTTCTAATATGATATGTTCTGGGCTCGAGGTAGTTTAACTAAACTTTTATCTATTATTTCTATGTTAAGTATTCGATTATGATTGGTATGTTCAAGTGTTTATAATCATGAGCTAGGCTTATTATATGTTACCATATGTTATTATGCTTTTGTATGTTTATGTGATTGCTGAGTCTACTATGCTAGGATATGATTAATATGTTTAAATATGATTTGCATCTTGTCATCGATGTTATGTTAGTTTATCATTGTGTGAATTCGTTTGTTCGCAAGATGACTATGCTAGTGGGTATTTGATTGTAAGTTTAGTGTGCATATCTGTTCATTAATATTGTAAACCTTCATTATTTGTTAATATACCTATTTGTCTATAATTGATCTGCCATGTTTAGACTCTTTTTATATTAAGGTTTGATCTGGGAAATGGTTTAACTAATGATATCTGTTTTGGATAATTTGCTAACTGCTATGCTATGTCTTTTGTTTATTTAGTTATAGTATTTCCTACGGTGTTTTATGTTCATATATGTATTTTTGTTTTACTGCTATTATTTCGGCTGCGGTGTTATTGGTTAAGTTATTGAATGCAAGTTAGTTGATTTGTGTGGATGCCATGATTGCTTGTTAGTTAATGATCTCATTAGTTTTGACATTGTTTGGTTTGTCATAGTATTGATTTCTGTTTGAATTATTGGTTTTAAAGTGCAATATGATGTGCGTTCTTTATTGCTATTTCCTTGGATTTATGGGTGATCAGGGATCCTGAAATGATTCATTGATCTTTCCGTTGTGACTTTGTTATTCGTTTCTTTGTTTCATTTCGTATATCTGTTTTGTTTAGTTTTTGTTTCGTCATATCTGTTCACTGGGCTTTGTAAGCTCAGCCGCTTTTCTTTTCTGCTTGGTTTTTAGGTATTCAAGATAAGCTTATGGGATAGCGATCCGGTTTGAGAGTAGAGAACAAGATTTGACCATAGAGATCTTAGATTTATTTTGAAGTTTAGCTATTTATGTTTTCTTTTTGAATATTTTTGTAAAGGCTTCCGCTATAGTATAGTATATTAGTTAGATATGAAACCGTATTGTGATATCTTTGCCCTTGTGGGTTGGGGTGTTACAATTTATGGTATCAGAGATAGGTTTTAGGACCCTTAGAGCTTAGGCTATGACCTGTGAGAATTGGGTAGACATTAGGTTTCCATCTGTTCAGATATCTTTCGATTCCTTTTGATGGTCGTTCAGATTTGACGTCGATATTCTTTTGCCTTTACTGAATTGGCCCTCCTCTTTTCACATCGAATTTTGTTATTTTGTTTTCGCCGTGTTTTCGATGTTAGATGGAGACTAACCGTGAGCGAAAGAAGAAGATGGTACCGACCTGCGTTGTATGACATCCCTGTCTTTGGAGGTTCGTGAAGAGAATCCACACTGCCGTCTTTGTTGGAGACATCAGATTCACTGGAGGAAGTTGACGGACCAACTAAAGGCGCAAGAGAAGGCGAGACAAGATTCAACCGGTGAGAAGATTCATCTACTTCATATGATTTGGGCGACTTATGTCACTCGATCGTTTGTCATGCGTTTGAGGCGGTTTGATGTTTTGTTAAGTGATTCTGATCCGTATTGCCTTTCTATGATTTGTTCGGAACTCGGTGTGAATCGTGAAGTTTTATCGTTTAGCATTTTGGGTATATCTCAATTTTTTTCTTGAATCGTCAGAAATGAGTCATGAGGAACCGTTGACGGAAAAGTAGTAGAGGAGTATGAAACTAAAGTCGTTGACAACCAAGGCTTCACTACTAGGTATCATGATAGATGTCCCGAGTTCTTGGAAGATGGAGGAGTAGTTTGGGCTAGGAGTGCTGACTTGTATGTTTTTGTAGATCGTGTCGCAGGAAGAAGAAGAGAGGAATCGGATGACTTTGCTAGTCGCCTATTACATAGCCTTGAAATAGGAACGGATGGATAAGTGAGGAAGAAGAGGAAGAAGAAGAACATGAGGAAGAATACGAGGTTGACTCGGATTTAGAGTCCTGACTTCTAGTAGGTTTAACCCGATACAAGAATAGAAATTTCGCTCTGATTAGTTGTCCTCTTTATGAGAAATTTTTGACATTGGATTTTGAGTTTAGGTCCTTTTGTTTTCATTTAGATGATTGATCTTTGATTATTAAGTTTTGTTTTGGAAGTTCATCTTATGTGACTTTGCAAATTTTGTTTGATTAGTGGGAATAAAACAAAATTTTGAAAGTATAATTCCTGGTTGTTGTTTCTTTTCGATAGATTCGTTAGGTTTCCATAGTCCTCATAAATCAAGGCTTAATCACAGCTTGAAATGAAGTATGACCATCACGATGGTATACTCATGTGGATCTGGTTTGTTATAGTATGTTACTTGTTATCGTATGTTATAAAGTATTGTGATATGTTTTGTTATGATATTAGTTATGTGGTTTTGCCATGACCGGAATGAGAATATGAGGACAATAGAACTTTATTGTGATGCAAGTATTATGGCCTTTGATCAGCGTGATAATACGAGATCATATAATTTGAACTTATTGAAATCATATGACGTCCGAAAATACTGTGGTTGTCATTGATTGGACTTTGACTTGTATATGTTTGTTCTCATCATTAGAGGTCTGAATAAGTTAGAAATTGTCGTTTTGATCTTTTCTTATATCTCGTTATCGCCATTACTTTGATGAGTATATGATAGTCGGTTGTAAGTATTTGATTATTGCGATTTCGATAAAGTAGGAGTTTGAATGTTTTTGATAAATCCGTTTGTTCTAAGATAAGATTTCGTTTGCTTTATTCTCCACCGGAATTACGAATTGATTTGTCTTTCCGTCCTATTCCGCCTTGTTCAATTTCGAGGACGAAATTTGCTTTAGAGGGAAGAGTTGTAAACCCTAAAAATCTGAAACGTGTTAAGAGACTAAAATACCCTTGGAATCAAAATTTATTAAATACGTAAAATACATTGATGTTCATTTAACAAAACTAAAACCTAACTTACGAATATTTAAAATCTAACGTGAGTATATTTATGTAATGACATTGTCTGTGTGAAGAAAATAAGTTACATAACATAAGTTTGGGCCTCACTTTTAGTTTGTTGTAATCCGATGGGCAGCGTTTGTTTGAGCGAGGATCCAAGCGAGAGCCCACTTGGGCCGTGTGTTTGTGTTGTTCGGTTGGACCCAAGCTGAAGCCCACACCCTCTCAAAAGCCCTAGAACCGAATTTTGTACCACCTATAAATACAATCACTTAACCTCAAATTGAAACCCTAGTTTGCCTCTTTCTTTCTTTTCTTTCTATTCGAAACCTAATTCCCCTTGGTGTCGAGTTTGTTTCCAACC
>OU343223.1:155198956-155308484 GCA_910596185.1 Chrysanthemum makinoi | reverse complement strand
ACGCGACGTGAGTTGAAAATTCCATTCATCTCTCGCTTGGAACAATCTCGGTGCTCAAATCTAATACATTTGAGTTACCCATATACTACAAACTTCTATAATTGGTTTTCCTGAATTAGTATGCAAGATGATTATCAAGTTCATGTGATGCTTTAGCACGAGTCTTTTTGAGCAAATCAAATATGACACCATATTCAGTTTTGACTTTGGCAATTTCTTGTTCATATTTTGAAATTTGACATTTTAAAGACACGTTTTCATCATCTAGTTGTTCAATTTTTGGTTCAAAAGGTATGGCACGCACCTGGTTAATTTTGTTTTGCAAAGCTAGTTCTTGATTTTGACAATCTTGTTGACACCATTGAAGACGACGTTTTGCATTCGAAAGCTCATTTAACAAACGCTCATTTTCAATTTTCAAAGACTCGATTTGAGGCACATTATCGATATTCTCAACATTATCAACAGAATCAACAGAATCAACTACAATATAATCAAATGCATATGCAACAGTATGTAACAACACAACATTTATGGTATCAGCACATATAACATCTTCCAAGAGTCGATCAACATGATTTCGTAATATTTTATTTTTCTGTTTAGTATTTGAAATCGATGTTTCTGTTTGCTCAAAAACTGTTTTCATAAGTCCAATCTCCTTCTGAAGATCCCGTTCCCAATATATTGCACACATTTTTAAATTTCAAACATAGGGTAAAAGCCTTTTCTGAAAAATATCTCTTTGATGTCGCGCATGTGGCGATTGAAAATGTTCACTTTTACTTCGAATTAACTTCAATTTCATGTTCCAAAAGTTTGATTTCAGACATGAATGTATCAAAATATTTAAGAATTTGACATCGTTCGGGTAATGATTTTACTTCATTGAAGGAAGGTAAAGGACCATTAATTTGTGCAACATTGTTTCGGGGACCAACGTCAGAAGAGGACTCAGGAATTGGTGTGATAACCCAAGGTGTGTTAGTATTATCCTGTTGTTTAACAAAAGGTATGATTTTTGAGTAGTCGAATGGTTTGTTATATTCAACATTTTCCATTTTTAATCGACTCTCAGCATCAGCATCTGATTCCTCGTCACGATTATATTCAACAACACTCATAATGGAATCATCAATTCTATGTTCTGCACTGTACACTTGAGGATTTGGTTTGAATGCTCTATGTGAAAAACTTGGTTTGTAATCAGCAAGAATTGGTCCATATCCATCTGGATTTGGCTTAAAAGAAAACTTTTAAATTGTCGTGATTGACTCACCATGTTTATAAACAACATTTCGAAACTCTTTGATTTTGTTTTGTAAATCGACAATTTCATCAAGATACTGATCTATTTGTCTCCTCGAATGTTTTTTGTATTCGAAAACTGTTTTGACATGTTAACAATTCGACTTGGCTTTTGAGTTTCGAAGTTAGAGTGTTAACTTGTTGTTGATGATCAAATTTTTGTTGTTCTATTTGAGAAAGCAATACATTCTTGGATTCAACTAGATCACGTATCTGTATTTCCAAAGATTTTTCATTTTGGTATGATTTTGCAAAAGCAACTTCAAAACTGTATTCACGTTTCTCTTTTGTTTCAAAATTGTTGAGTTGTAACTTATAGCATTCACTATCCTTAGTTAACAGTGCAATTTTAGCATTAAGATTCTTATTAATCTCATTGCACTTCTCTAAGTGAGCTTGGGTGGTATGAAATAAGGTCATGAGCTCTGGATCTGGATTAGACAAAGGTATATTTTGTTCAACTTGAGGCTCCACATATTCAACTTGAGTATCAATATTAACCATAAGGTCATCTTGATCGTCAAATGTAACTACGGGATCCATTTGATTATCGTCGCAATGAGATGTAGAAGGCTCATGTTGAACACTCTGTACCTCGTCGGATGCAGATGCACGCGGAGATATCAGATCATGTATAAGTATGTTAGGATCCGGTACCTGAGACAAGCCATCAATGTCATACACTGGGCCTGTGTCACTCATGTGGAGCTCTTGCATGTTTGCCATTAACATCACAGATGCATTAGCTTGCAAGTCCTCTATGTCATCATCAGAATCTGCATTAGCCATGAAGCTCTGTTCCTTGTTTGTAAGTGTTCCACCAGCTTCATCCTTGAGAGCCAAGAGTAAAGCCTCCTTGTGATAAGTGCTACCTCTTGTCGCTTTGGGCAAGTATTAGCTAGATGACCCTTCTCGTTGCAGTTGTAGCATCGAAGACCATTAACCCCAGTCTGAGCATTTCCCTGATCAACCATTCGAACCCGTTGTTGTGGAGCACCCATGTTATTCCTTCCATTAACATTAAACCCTTGACCACTACCCATCTGACGACCATTTCCACGGTTCTGAACCTCAACTCTTCCATTGTTAACAACAGCTTGATTTCTTGTGTTTGATGAGGTACGAATACGATTGTTGGATTTGTTAGCAAATCTCCCGAAGGCTCTAGCAATCATTACAAATCCTTGATTCAATGCATCGAAAGCCTCAGCATCCTCATCTGGAGTTTCACTGTAGAGTGCTGAATCATATTGTTGTTTTGTAAGGAACTAGCCGAGTTTCTTGTGCTTGTTGTGATGGATCATATGGTGTAATCTGGCGTTTGTTGTGGTGGATTTGTGAAGACAGTTGGCAAGTTTAGAAATTGAGGATAACATGCTTGAGTGTACAAAGCAAGAGTTTGATTATCCGGAGTGTTGGAAGTAGGGACTCCCGGATGATTCGTCTTTGTCTACTTCCTTTTGATGGTGCTTCAAATAGTCATACAACAATCCGTACGTTGCTTGATGAAGATTCTTAGATTGACGGATGAATGTAACATACTTCTCCCAATCAGGACCAAGGCAGCTGAGGAACTTTGTATTGATTGCAATCCTTGGCATAATGATGTTATGTTTGTCCAAGTCATTGATGATGTCTGAGAACCGATGATAGTATGATTCTAATGATTCCCCTGGTTCAATCATGAAGTTCTCATATGATAAGTAGATTTTTGATTCCATGTCTTCTTGATTGAGTTCAATGCCTTCCATTAGAAGATGAATGTGTTCCCACATAGCTTTAGCAGTCTTCTAAGCATCAACACTACGGTATCGGATTGGTAGTCCCAAAGGATATATTGCATTGCAATTTCATCAGCTTCTAAGTGAAGAAGTTGTTCAAAGAGTGAGTTGATCTACTTTGTGAATGTTGGTAACTTCATCTCTTGGTGGAGTAGCAGTTGGATCTCCGGGTATAGTGACAGTAGGCATCTGAAAAGGACCTTCAAGGATGACCTTCTTAAAAAACTTACCATGTGGAATCTTGAGATCACAAAACCTAAAAAACCTTATCACCCATTAATCATAGTGTTCGGGAGTGAGCATTGGAGGTCTATCAAGGGATCCAGCTTCATGAATAGATTGTTGGTGCTAAAGCTTCACACATTTTGCAAACCAAGAAGTTCCTTCGTTGTGACATTCATAGCATACTTAGCTGGAAACTGATATTGGAAGTAGTTACAATGTTGATATTGTTGACGAGGGTTTGGTTGAGGGATTTTTGGTGGAAGAGGTTTTACTCCTTGAGGAAAGTACACTTGTGATGGTTGTTGAAATTGTTATGGAGGATATTGTTGTAGTTGTTGTTGTTGTTGAGGATACTCATGAGGAAAGTAGTTAGAGTATGGTGGTTGAGACATCTTGAAACTTGTGTTGATGATGGATCTTTGTAGTCGAATGAAACTTGATGTTTGTTGATGAAGTACACTTAGGCGTAAACCAGGCTTAGGCGTAAACTGTGAACCTTACGCGTAACTTCCTTTTACACGTAAACAAATGCTTAGGCGTAAATACTTCTTACACGTAAGCTTAGGTTAAATGTAATGTGACAATCCGTAAATTTCCCGGCTATTATTTATATCAGAATATGCGAGTTATTTATTTTCTGATCATTATGACTCTAAAATGAGAAGTCATCTCGTGTTTTCCGAAGTCCCGGCACCACACGCGTACCGACATCATAATAAAATTGGCACGAAATTACTTTTTAATTTCAAAGTAATAATAATACCATAATATTTCACTCGTCAAAACGTCTCCGGAAATATAAAAATTATAAAATATGGACACACAGAAAATATTTTACATGAGAATACGTTATTTTCACGGTACAGTTTATACAATACAGGATACAGTTAATACTAATAATAAAACTAAAAATAAAAATATATTCCTACCCTATCCTCAAAATATGCCGCCCCCCTATATCTTTTTTTCGTCTTCTCCTTCCCTGTAAACCAAATGCACGCCTACTTATTTTTTAGAATTTGTTCCCTACTCCTTGTACCATCACCATCCTCTCAACCTAGTAAGCTTTGCACTAGAGCACATATGTGGCGCATGTGAATCAATTCGAGTCAAGAAAAGCTCAAAGAAGAAAGAAACATGTTGTGGGTTTTCAGTTGGGTTACTATCACTAACCTAAATCATCTCCTATGAAAGGATTCAATCTCAGAAGGGTATTCATCAACTCCCATCTCAATTCGAAAAATTAGGGTTTGGTCAATCAAGGGGCTTTTCGAAATTACCATGGGGGTTTTGTAGTTGGAGGTTTAGAGAGCCCAAATATAGTCTCAATTCATCTCAATTCATCTTCAATCGTGCTTAATTGGAGTTTTTGTATTCATAGCCACTCGTCCTCTTTTCTTGATTTAATTGTAAGAATCATCTCTTTGTCAATATTTTTAATCCATTGTTGTAATACGAATTAATTAATTTTTATTTTGGCCGAATTATATGTGAATGAAGATTGGTATGATTTTTTTTTATAAATGGTTGAGGTTGTTGTCGTTTTTATGTCGAGGCACAAAGGGGAAAAACAAAAGAAAATTTTAGAAATAAAGAAAAATGGATTATTAATGTTAATAAATCAAAAACCTTGAATTTGTTGTTGGTTGCTGTCGTGAGACAAGGAAGAAAGAAATAAAACTTAAGTTTTGGCTCAATAAAAGAAAAGTGCCTAATTGCTTATTAGATATAAGTTTACTTTGTAAATTACTTTAGCTATTTATTAATCTATACTCATTTGATAAAGTTGGAAATGGGAATAAATATTTTGTTTTTGCTGGGTTTGTCTGGTTGTCGAACCACAGGGATGTTGGACGTTTGCTTATAAATTTTTTTCTAACTTACTGTGATTTGGATTATGTTTTGTTTGTGTGAGTCAAAACTGGGTATGGTCGTATGTTGAGATCTACACGACTCAAACAGAAAGGTGTATGGGATTTGCTTATTTTAAATTTTCATACTTCACAACTAGTATTACATTAGTAGTTTTGAGATAAATTATGTGTTTTGTTTGGCTTTCTACCCACTGTTCAAGGCTAATAAAAGATAACTTTGCTATTGCTTTTTCTCTTTAATCTCAGTAGTTGGTTTAGTATGGCTAAAAAAATAAAATAAAAAGGGGTGTGTTAAAATGACAACAATTGTCATGGCTTTGGTTATAAAAATCTCCTTTATCACAAATTCACATCTTTTTAATTAGTATTCAAGTATAACAAGTGTAATATGTGTTGTGTTTTGGGCCGAAGCCCGCTTAATCCTAAACAGTAAGAGCGCGTTCGTTTTATGGTTGCCGGGTGTTTTGGGCGAGATCACACCAAACCCAACTGAGGTTTGAAGCTACCTTATTGGTTCCGATCTATTCGACTTATCATTTCACGTTTTTTTTATCGGCCTATTCCATCTACTCGTTCTCGACCCATTTATAACTTACTAAGCATATTTCATAAATAAATTTTAGACTATGACTATTGTCAAATCTAAATCATTGAATTATTAGTTGGAGTTCATTTTAATAATACAACAACGGATATGTGACATTTAGTCATCACGAACAAACTAAAACAATTCACTAGTCACGCCCAAATTTTCCAAAAACTTACATTTATAACTAATAAAAGTATTTTAATATAAACTCTTTTAATAAAACCATCACTTAGAGTATGATTTTAATATACTTTTTTCATCAACTAGTATCGATCATATATAAATGTATATACTTTCAATAACTTTTGATTATAATTAGTTAACGTCTAATATTATGAGTAATTATTTTCCGTACGTTTTCTTTCGGTTGCCATCGAACCGAAGATTCTTTCGTCATTGATATTTTCTTATTATGTACTTATGCACTTCCAAGAGCCAAAATCTACAAAATTATATTAAACATTAATTATTGTCACACAAGCAACAACAAAACTTTTATTAAACCTTGTCGAGTCATAATCATGAATAAAGACTAAATTTACCATACTAATATAGGTCGCGTGTCGGTGCCATCCAATAATTCTAATTGACTGCTGCTTTAGACTACACTACTGAGGTGAGTTCACAGTCCCCTTTTTACTGTTTTATTTATTTGGGGTGAAATGCATGAAATTAAATCTTAAACTATATTTTTGTTCTAAATTATAAATTTATTTGGACTATTTGATATATCCTGAACCCTTTGACTTATTATGACCTTATGACTTGTTACTGATTCCTTAGTATGCATAGATCTATAATGTGCCTTACTTGCTAAGTCTTAAAGTCTCCATTGTTCGAAATGACCTTGAATTGATAATATATAATAGTTATGTATTGTGCAAGTCTCCCTCTGAGCAATACTAAGTCTCCGATAGAGCAATACTAAGTCTCCTTGTCGGCAGGAGCAACACAAAGTCTCCCTTGTTCGGAGCAGGCGTGATCTATTATATATTAGGCATTATTTATCGTGGACTATTATGACTATATGTGTATTAATTACCAAACATACTTCTGGAATTATGGGAAGGTATGTGAACTTACATGTTACAAGTCTTGTATGGGCGGGACTTGTAACATGGGAAGTTGACAGTACATTTGCCAGGCAGACTTTCTTAAAATGGTTTCTTAAAACATGTACTCACCAACTATTTTCATAGTTGACCCGTTTTCTCATGCATTTCAGGTGATCGTTGTTTAGCATATTTTATGAAGAATTAAATAAAGGAGTCGTCACAAGTCAACTGGGTCGTCATGTACTAAAGTGTCATCTTTTAAATGTCAAACTTTATGTTTCAATTGCCAAGGTCGGCTAGAACCTTGTTGTAATGTTATGATATTTCTTTAAATTTAAATTATGGTATTGTACTATATCTCTTTGCGATGTATATTGATTATGTTGCACCTCGTGTTTCCGCCTTTGGCGGGGTGTGACACGTAAGCTTATGCGTAAACTTAATGTTTATAAGTAAGAACCTTACGCGTAAGATAGTCTTAGGCGTAGAGTGTTTACTCGTAAACTTTAGAGCTTAAGCGTAAACTTAGGGTTTTACCTAAAAATCATTTACACTTATCCAAGTGTAAAATATATCCACAAGTCGAAGTGTTTTCGCTTATCCGAAGCAAGAAAACACCTGAGTAAACCAACAACCGAAGATCAATGAAGAAATTTCTACGCGTAAGAAAGCTGTTAGGCGTAAGAGTGACTTATGCGTAGAGCTTAGGCGTAAAACTAGGGTTTTGTTAGGTGTAGAAAAGGACAGTTACAAGCTTGATTTTTATGCACTAAAACGTTTGTAAACCTGATTTTAATGATGAAAGGGCTTAAAAATCACCAAAATAACACAAAAGTTTGAAATTTGATGATCCAAAGTAACTTTTAACCTTACGCGTAAATAAGTACACGTTTCAAAAACCAAGCTTAAAAAGTAATCTAAACACATAAAATTTGAAACTTTTTGCAAAAAACTGAAACTTTAACACTAAATAAACCTTAACCCATAAGAATCTTGAGTTTACAAGTGTAAAAATCAAAGCTTTTATGCGTATGAAAAGTGTAGACCGTTAACCTTACGCGTACAAGACCAAAACTTCAAAAAATAAAAAATTTCACCTAACTAGATGGCGTATGATACCACTGTTAGGTCACCATAACTTAACACAATGATCAATATGTAAGAAATATAGATAAAGGAGGAGGGATGAACACAATATCACACGTATGAATAAAGGTTAGGCGTAGGAATTGATAAAGTGAACAACCAACCCTCAAATGAGGGTTTACAAGACTATTTATAGGGGAAGGGAGCTAGGGCAACATATCTAGTCCCTTCCTTTCTTATTGGGCTTTTGCATAGGCTCATGGGCTTTCTACATGAGCCTAGCCATAAATACTAACATAAAAGCCTAATTAAGCAACCTATTACATATTAATGACTAACACTTGAAATACAAGTTATGAGTGATTCCAACATTACACCTTATTAGTAGTAATGCTAGTGGTAAAATAAAAAGATGATGTGCTGCTGAGTTAACGATGCTGATGTTGTTCAACGCTACGCTGAGCAAAACCATTGAAAATGGGAGGTGACTTGCACACTTCACAAAGTGATTGGGACACACTAATTAATTGTGTTTGGATATTTATACGCTCACAAGTATGAAAAACTGAAAATGTAAAAGTAAATGTGAAGATTGAAACATCCAAATACAATTAATTAAAATGTCTCAATCATTTTATAAAGTGTGCAAATCTCTCCGATAAAAAAGGGTAAGAAAAAGAAAAACACAAAGTAAGTACTAGTAAATTTATTTGAGACCAGTAAAGTCAAAGTGAAGACTTGTGTATTCAAAAGAAAAGAAACGGCGTAAAATAAATTTGACAGTTGTTGTTTCATCAGTTGTGAGCTTCAAACATAAAAACATTGAAACATATTACGTTAGTGATAAGCACGCCTCCCTTCCCTGTCTTTCCATCATTCTCCCCATCACTTTCTCTCTCACACACTCAAAACACACACACACTTTTCATATTCTTTCTCAATTCTGCAAATAACTTATTAGATCTAATATTTGATATCAGTTTCTGCTACAGGAAGGTAATTCATGTTTCAATTAATAGCTAGATTCAGCTGTTTAATTTTGATCTGTATAATTGAAATGATTTGATTTAATGATGATCTTGCTTATTGGATTGTGTAATAATAGATGTGTGTTTCTAGAATGTGGATTCATGAATTGTACTGTCATATGTTATAATTTGTTGGAGTTTGTGTTTGCTTTTTTAAATTATTACGTAGTATTATAGTTTTGTTTTTAACATTTGGATTTGAACCTACTGCACATGAATCTGAGTGACTCATATGCTTTTGTGAATCCGAGGAAGGTCGTTGGACTATACGAGTTTAGCTTCTAAAATTCCGCAGTAATTTCATTTGACCTTAGTGGAAGTTTGGTTGAACTCATTACATTGGAAGTTTGGTTTTTTGCATTTGTTTTCGGGCCTGCACATGAATCTGGGTGACTCATATGCTTGTCAATCAGAGTTAAATTTGACTACTCTCTGTTGAATATATGAATTTGAGTTATTTACTCGTGAATCAGAACATAGTTGACTAATTGTAGTGGAATTGCGACGGGGAATACGTGGATTTAGCCTTTAAGTTCTTAAAGAGTGAAGTAAATTGCTTTGACGGTAGTGGACTTGTGTGCTTATCGTAATACGACTTAGCGTTTTTGTGGAAACTGATGTGTTTGCCTTTGATTGTGAGCCTGCACATGAATCTGAGTCATATGCTTGTCAATCAGAGCATAATTCACTCTTCTTTTACTAATTTTAATGAAATTTGCTTCCACTTGTTCAATGACACATACCAGTTTGTGGAATGATTATGATGTTGCTTATTGGATTGTGTAATTATAATCTTGTTGATGGTGATTGTGTGGATTGATGAATTGTTGTTGGTATGTTGGGATACGTTATAATTTGTTGAAGATTGTGCTAGTTATATTATAAGTTAGTGGAATTTTGGTGTTTACATTTGGATTTGAGCCTACTGCACATGAATCTGAGTGACTCATATGCACTTGTTAATCAGAAGAAATTACTACTTTTGATGGACTATAGGAATTCAGCTTCTAAAAGTCTGGTCTAATTTGATTTCATCATAGTGGACTTGTAGGATTATCCAGATGTTAGACTTACATTCAACTAATTACATTGGAACTTTGGTTTCTTGCATTTGGATTTGGGCCTGCACATGAATCTGTGTCATATGCTTGTCAATCACATCATAATTGACTCATGTTTGACTAAGGAAAATACATGAATTTGAGGTAGTTTGCTTGTGAATTTGAAGATCTTTGACTCTTTTTTTGATTAAATATGATGGAATTGATATGGGGAATATGTTGATTTAGGTACTTGTAGTCTGGTGTAACTTGCTTTGACCATAAAGGAATTGTAGGATCATCGTACATTGGTATTCAAACTTTTTGGAATAAGCGTTTTTTGGTTTATCGACTTGTAACAAAAGAGCAATTCATATTTCGGTAATATAATGTTGTCTTTGATATTAGGATTTCTATAGTTATGTTATCGTTAGGTTTTCATTTTTTATTTATTTCTTTATATATGTGTTATGAAATCATAGAGATTAGAGAATATCAAACTCATGTTGTGTCCCCTACACTGCTGATATTTTTTATATGAATCTCTTAAACAAGGTTGACTTTTAAATGCAGATTTAAGAGGATTTCTGGACTTCATCGCAGAATTGTGGCTTTAAAAAGTCATATTCTTGATTAATAAAAAACATGTCTGTTTCTATGAGAGATTTGGACCCAGCCTTTCAAAGTGCTGGACAAAAAGCGTATCCTTTGTCTCTTTTATATCATGTTATAATTTTATTTTAGCAGGAACTTGTATCTATAAATGTAGTTAAGGTAATCCAGTTGTTTTATTATCTGCTCTTTCGTATGTAAATGATGGGAGTTATACTGAAACATTAGAATGATATCAACTATAATTTCTGTGATTTATTTATTTTAATTATCATGGATGTTAGCCTCCTGTACGTACCTTAACAATATACAGAGGAATTGAGGTGTGGCGGATAGAGAATTTTAAGCCAGTGGCCATTCCACAGTCTTCTCATGGCAAATTTTTTACAGGGGACTCCTATGTCATTTTGAAGGTTAGATCTCTAATCTTACTACTGTTGCATATATGTTCTTTTCTTTCTATGTATTATTGTTTTGTGTGAAAAAGTTAATCTTATTCACACATGAACTTTGGTATAACACCTTTGGGTTTTACTATATGCCTGCCTTAGCACAAATATTATTTTATTAAGTGAACAGATTTAAGTATTAACAACCTAAATGTAGGTTAAGTTACGCCTCTTGATGTAAGAAATGTTGCTGAATCTTATGCATATCCTCAGAAGATAGATCATTGTTAAATTTCAAATTAGGTTACATTACTTTACATAGATCTACTGATCTTACAAGTTTTGAAGTATCAGCAACTGTATTTTAGGACTCCATTTCTTAAAAAATTGCAGTCATTGACTAAATAACACAGCTTTATGGATATGCTGGACTGTAAGTTAAAGTAGACATCTACTGGAACAAAAATACTACCCTAAAAAATTCTAAATTTAAATCGTTTGAAAGCTAGGTTGTTTGGCTTGAAATTTTGACCTAAAGAGAATCATAGCAGCTAGTTGGACATCCCAAAATGGAAATTATAGGCACCTTAAGTCCCCACACGATAACAAACAAAAAAGAAGAAAACAAATGAAAATAGAAGGAGCTATTTACAAACATGACAAGTGGTTATGAGTTAGCCTAATGAACCCCATTTTGCCAAATTTTGAACACAGCTTATTTCATAGTTTTCTTTGCTTAACAAATCATACATTTTTACATTCATTTTACAGACTATAGCTCTGAAAAGTGGTGCATTACGCCATGACATCCATTATTGGTTAGGCAAAGATACAAGTCAGGTGCGTTTTCACTTTGAAAAACTCTGTTATAACTAAATTTCATATCTCTTTTCCAATATTTTTTCCTAATCTTTTGTTCAAATATTTTCCCTTTTTACTTTTTGGTTACAGGATGAAGCAGGAGCAGCAGCCCTGAAGACGGTTGAACTTGATGCAGCTCTTGGAGGACGTGCTGTTCAGTATCGGGAAGTGCAAGGTCATGAAACAGAGAGGTTCCTTTCTTACTTTAAGCCATGCATCATACCTCAAGAAGGTGGAATTGCATCTGGTTTTAAGCATGTTGAAGCTGAGGAGTATAAGATCCGTATGTTTACTTGCCAAGGAAAACATGTAGTTCATGTAAAAGAGGTAAATTTGTGTTCTTAGTGCTTCGTTGTTACAATTGTTCATTTTGGATTGTTCGGTCTGTTAATTTGTATTTATCGGTGGCAGGTTCCTTTTGCTCGGTCTTCACTCAATCATGATGACATATTTATCTTGGATACCGCTAATAAGATATTTCAGTTCAATGGTGCGAATTCATGCATTCAAGAAAGGGCTAAAGCATTAGAGGTTGTTCAGCATATCAAAGATACTTATCATGATGGGAAGTGTGACATAGCCACTGTTGGTAAGTAGATAGAGATAGC
Organism: Chrysanthemum makinoi; assembly: GCA_910596185.1. Lineage (NCBI taxonomy): Eukaryota > Viridiplantae > Streptophyta > Magnoliopsida > Asterales > Asteraceae > Chrysanthemum > Chrysanthemum makinoi. The sequence goes on along the minus strand of OU343223.1, from coordinate 155,296,028 downwards.
ATATTCAACCCTTTTGCTTTTAATTCGACTGATTCGTGTTATGTTTTATTTCTACGGCTCAAATGGGTCAAATAAAAGAAGTTGGTAAAAAGGAAACGGGGTCAAATGGGTTGAAAGAAGCACAAAGCACTTCTTATATGCCTAAAAGCTGTTGAATCTTTCATTATTTGTATTACTGTAATCTGTGTTATCATATTTGACACGCTAATATTTAAAAAAAAATATATAAATATGTGGACACAGTATTACGGTCATCTCAAGTCTCAACCTGTACAAGAGTACCCATTTAAAGTTTTCAATCCGTTATCTGAGCTGCCATTTTCTTCTATTATATTGGTACCGTAAATCTGAATGATCATCACAAATAAAGTATTTTTTTTTCTTATTTTCGTGAATAGAGGATGGAAAGTTGATGTCCGATGCTGAAACCGGAGAGTTCTGGGGATTCTTTGGTGGGTTTGCTCCACTTCCTAGAAAAACGTCAACAGATGAAACCAAAAGTGCCGATGCTCTTCCTACTCAGCTATTTTGGTAATACGCCCTCAACTTTTTAACTCCGCCGCTCTGCCTATTCATAATGATTACATATGCATGTATATAATTGAATTAGTAGACCAATAAGTGTGCTACTTGGTACGAGTGAGATGCCAATATTTAGGAATCTGTCGGTAGTTGTTTCTGATCTGTCCTGTTTGTGGATCTTTTCATGCATACGAATGTTTCTATTACATGGAAATGACCATAGTTGAAGGGTAAAAGAAGTACAAAACTAATTCAGAAAACATTTTATGGACTTAACAGCTGTGACATAGCTCCCTCGTCGTTGTTGCATATTCTTGTTTAAGATATGATATTTTTTTGGTGCAAAAGGTGAATTTTATTAATTAAAAACACTTTGTACAATACTGAAATTAGCATTCACTGATATAGACATATCCCATATCAGACAACATACAAATCCAACTCCATCCGATATCTGATACAACTGCATTTCATATATCTGACAATACACAAAACTCTGTCAATGACTAGCAAAGCAGAACAGATCCATCCATTGCTTTCACCAAGCTCATAAGCAGTTCTGAATTCACCTTTTTAATGCACCATTAACCATCTAGCTACATTTCCATAACACCCTTCCACCAAGACCATTCCTCCAGCTCCCAAAATGATCAAGGCAAAATGGGTGTATGGCATCACTAAGAACCCATACCCTTCCAGATAAGGGCTATACCAAGTAGTCTACATTTCCATCTCTAAAATGGCTTCAACCACTTGAGAACACACACCCTATGGGAAGCCAACCAAACCTCCTGTGATGGTGTATTGAGAGGACCAAGAAGGATCATCTTTCATTCCTCTCTATTCCTCCCATCATACACCATCCTCCTAGGCCATTTACCCTTCACAATAGGAGACCTATATCAGTTAGAACTCCAAGGTACAAGGAATCAACCTATTGTAATGGCCTGCAAATGTAACAGCAGCATTTTGGAACATTGTTTAAGATATGATATTTATTTTGGGCATAACGTTTAAATTGGATGGTGGACAACTGAATTTTGATTTATTTAGTATTAGGATCGGGTAACTTTAGCTAATACCGTAAGTATTTGATTGACAGAATCAAGTGTACTTGTCTACTCTTAAAGGGGCAAAGATTGATAAATTGAGATGCATACCTTTGGAATACCTACTTTTGGGTTATTGGGTTGACCCACTAAAACTTTGGGTTTGACCTATTTTGGTAAATATTAAACCTTGAATTAAACTGGGTTTGTTCTTGTGGACAGAAATCACTATTTATCAGATGCATATGAGAGTTAGAACAACATTACTTTCTCTTATAATAAGGGTTCAATGAATTACTGGATTTACCTGAAAATAGCACTAATTCCAGGGGAGGGCACTCTGCCTAATTTGAGCATAGAAGTTAGAGTCGTTGATTATATAGGCATTTTTCTTTTTCTTTTTTGTGAACATGCGACTTTACTACTGAATACAGTTCGTGAAGCATCTGTAGAGGGTGATAGGTCCTCTATGTTAGCCATTGAAAACTATTAGGGGAGAGGGTTTGATGGCCTCCAGAAGAGGCCTTAGTCAATTGACATGTAAATTAGTTCTCATACTTTTACATCTATACTTATATCTATACTATATTATAATGCATGTAAAACCCAAACCTCATTCCAAGTCTAACTCCTAACCAAAAATTAAGATAAGGAGCTCCAATCATGAGATGACATGCGTCACTTTTTAACAAACTCCAAGCCTAACTCCTAACAACTAAAAATTAAGATAAGAAGCTCTAATTATAAAGTGACATGTGTCACTTCTCAACTAAAAATTCATCTTTATTTTCAAATTGAAATATCTTTTTATCTACTTATTTTTTTTATAATCTAAATTCACCATATTTTCTAAAATTTTATGCTCTTTAATTCAACATCCATTTTGATATATTTTTATAAGTTTTTAGGTTTTATATTTTTAGTGGGTTTATTTTATTTTAATTCAAATTTTTACAACTGTAACCTTTATTTCAATTAATATAATCTTGATTCGTCAAAATCATATACTTTCGGGGAGTGTTTGACTGTAAGAAATTGCGAGGGTATTTCTATATGCGGGAATAATGATGTCACGGGAAAGCTACGAGAAAGCTACGGGTAACCCAAACAAACACATACAACTAACACACATACATTCGAAGTGTTGTGAAACGAATTCACTAAACGGGTAAGCAAACACATATAACTATACTTATCGCCGCCGCTGTGCGCGGGTACCCGACTAGTATATTATAATGCATGTGTAACCCAACCCTAATTCCAAGCCTAACTCCTAACCAAAAATTAAGATAAGGAGCTCCAATCATGAGATGACATGCGTCACTTCTTAACAAACTCCAAGCCTAAATCCTAACCACTAAAAAGTAAGATAAGGAGCTCTAATTATAAAGTGACATGTGTCACTTCTCAACTAAAAATTCATCTTTATTTTCAAATTGAAGTATCTTTTTATCTATTTAATTTTTTTATAATCTAATTTCACCATATTTTCTAAAATTTTATGCTCTTTAATTCAACATCCATTTTGATATATTTTTATGAGTTTTTAGTTTTTACATTTTTAGTGGGTTTATTTTATTTTATATGCGGGAATATTTGACGGGTAAGAGATTGCGAGGGTATTTCTATATGCGGGAATAATGATGTCACGGGAAAGCTACGGGTAACCCAAACAAACACATACAACTAACACTTATACGTTCGGAGTGTTGTGAAACGAATTCACTAAACGGGTAAGCAAACACATATAACTATACTTATCGCCGCTGCTGTGCGGGGGTATCCAACTAGTTCTATTTAATGTGTTTAAGAAACCTGATAAGAGACGACCACAATGCATAATATCTTCTCCAACATTTTAGAATAACTTGTGAGCATTGAAACTAGCAAGCAACAAATTATAAAGTAACCACAAACTAGAGAACAAGCAAGAAACGAACATCCCTATTTTACGTGAAGAGCCCCTTTTCATGAGGTAAAAACCACAGTCAAACAGCAAGCAGTAAAACCTCCATTTTTCATCAAATCATTTGTAGAATACAGTTTATGAAAACGTGAAATCGCAAGTAAGAACAAGTTAGTAACAGAATTTGTACCAAGATGATTGCAGTAAATTGGAATAATTACTGATGTGACTGTCGAAACACAATGTTGCACTGTTCAAAATAGTCTTCTATGTCTATATGCGGTTATAATTATAGTTCAATCGAGACAGCCAAACCTAGATGGTTTGAGTCTTTTCCACACATGTTAGGACCCAAAAACCCGACATATCTCCCCAGATCCATATGATACCAAACTGAGAGCCTAAATACTTTGAAGGTATAAAAATCAAAGACAGAATATTAGGTTCATGCATGAATGAGGTGAGGAAATCTTTGTATGACAATCACACTTTTGAGTTGGTGAAGTTATCGAAAGGTAACAAGGATTTTATTGGTACTTCTACAATCTGAAGCAGATAGAATATACTTTAATACCCGTGAAGGCAAGATTGGTTGTTATTGGGTTTCAGTTTCAAGAATGAAGTTGTAGTTGTAATATTTTATCGCCCGTGGTTAAAATGACTTCAATCCAAACTCTTTTGGGGTTAGCTGCAAGCCGTGAGACATAGATCGAGTAGACAGATGTGAAGATTGCATTTCTTCATGGTGATATGGAAGAAGAAATCTATATGGAATCACTAGAAGGTTTTAAGATGAAATGATAAGAGGATTATTTGTGCAAATTTTATGAGGAGCTTGTATGGTTTGGAATAATCTGTGAGGCAGTGGTATAAGAAGTTTGGATATGAGATGTATAAGTAACTCGGTGAGAAGAGTAGAAGATCACAACTTATCGGGTGTTGATTTAGAGCTTTCCACATGACGATTTTGTTATTTTCTTTGTGCCGATTGTTGGTCTGATGGACTTTGGTTACTCTCAAGATAGATAGATATATGTTACTTTGTGACCATCAAAGTTCAGTTTATCCGTGGACGTCCCGCCAAAACATACTGATATGCGATTTCAATATGCTATTGTTTATGAAAGTTCAGTTCGTCTTTGGTAACATTCAACTTTTCTTCGCCGACTTCTGATGGTCAGGCCCACAATTATAATTTCCTTCAACTTGTTAGGTGAAATTTTATACACAATTTGTTACTTTTGAGGTTTGGCAATTTCATCAGTTGTTTAAGACTTTAAGGCTATTGGCTTCTTGTTACAACAAGGGTACTGGACCGTGGTTTTTAACTTTCACATTGAACAACTTCTCATGTGAAAACTTGATGTTCTTTTAGTACTGTTGGTGATAGTGGGGTTTCTTTGGGGGACTATAATTTTACCTTTAATTTGAATCTCCAAAGGCTGTATCTCAATTTAGTTTTTTAGGACTAATTACTTGTTGCAGAGCAAAAGTGACTGCCTTTTAACTTGCGTGATGGGTGTTGATGTTACTACTGACTTCTGAGGAATGTTCTATAGCTCATCAGCAACAACAATTATTTTAGTTTCATGGGTTTGTTTAGGTCTAGTTTACCACCATCAGTGAAACATACCATCATTATAACAAATATCTTACACACATTCCTAATTCTATAATATCGAAGAATAACTATGAATAATATTTTCTTCAAAACTTGTTTATCCTTCCAATGTATTCTCTTGACTCAGCCTTGTCAATTGCCTAGTGTTTACTGGATTTGTAGTTCTCTATTTAAATTCCTTTCTTATTAGAGCCCAATATTTATAACTTGCAGTATCATATCCTCATATTGTCACGCTTCATTTTCCTTTCTCTTGATAATATAACTGTTACAGTGATATTTCCACTCTTCCTGATTACAGTTTCATTTCCTGCAGTCTGTTTGTGCTTGTCATTTTGGTTCATATTACTTTTCGTTTCGATTATTTTCTTTGTTAGTTATGCCACTTATAAGTTCTAGCACTTGCAACTAATATTTCAACTGAAAATATGCTCATATCATCATTCTATATATGAAATTGTGAATGGTTTTATATTTTAACATGGGATACACAGTGTTTCTTACTCTTTTACTTTTTTGTATATAAGTCTTGAGAAGGGGCAGGCAGAACCTGTTGCTGCTGATTCCTTGACGAAGGAATTACTAGATACAAACAAATGTTATCTTCTGGATTGTGTGGGAGAAATTTATGTATGGATGGGGAGAAGTACTTCTCTTGATGAAAGAAAAGCTGCAAGCGGAGCTGCAGAAGTATATTTTCACGCTTTCATCATTTACATTAATAAAATGCATCTTCACTAATTGTTGCTGACCTCAATTTGTAGGAATATCTTCGTAGCCAGGATAGAACAAAATCTCATATCATCCGCGTGATTGAAAATTTTGAGACGGTAACTTTCCGGTCAAAATTTGACACGTGGCCTCAGTCAACTGAGGTGGCAGTCTCTGAGGATGGTAGAGGCAAGGTGGCTGGTTAGTGATTACGTGCTACACTTTTGCTCTGCAGAATATTTAAAATAATCATAATTTTGGAATGTTCGTAAATTGTGTAAGTGATTATTTCTGTCCTTTTGGTTGATTATTTAGCACTTCTAAAGCGCCAAGGGCTCAATGTGAGAGGACTACTTAAAGCAGCTCCTACAAAGGAGGAACCTCAAGCATATATTGATTGCACTGGAAATTTACAGGTGATCCTTTGAATATTGATTTTTATTTCTATTTTTATGCGAGAAAAAAACAAGAATATGAATTTTCAGTTAGTGTTACTTGTTTTCTATTGTTGTATTCACCTGACCTGCTATGCACAGGTTTGGCGTGTAAATGGTCAAGAGAAGACTCTTCTTCCAGTCCCTGATCAGTCAAAGTTTTACAGTGGAGAATGCTATATTTTCCAGTATACATGTCCTGGTGAAGATCAAGAGGAATGCCTTGTAGGGACATTGTTTGGACAGCAAAGTGTAGAGGTACATATTTTTCAATCAAATTATCTGAACTCAGGCTTCATATATTGTCAATGCATTCATGAAGCATCGCCTATATTAGTTAATGATCGATGCAACATGAGCCATATAGTAAAGTCTGCATGTATCAATCAATTTAATTTGGTGCTTATATATATAACCAAATATGTGTTGTAGGAAGACCGAACTTCAGCAACTTCACAGGCAAACAAGATGGTCGAGTCACTCAAATTTATGGCTACTCAGGTTGATTGCTTCAACTGAACATTAATTTAACATCACAGGTCTATTAATATTATCACTATGTATTTGTACTGATTATTTGGTTTCTTGGATTTTCAGATGCAAATTTATGAAGGAAATGAACCTATCCTTTTCTTTGCAATCTTTCAGAGCTTTCTGGTTCTTAAGGTGTGGTTCAACTCAGATCCTGTCATTTATAGCAAATGCTAGAATTAAATATTTTGACCCGAATATGCAGAGCCAGATTTAGCTTGTCACATCTATTGACATGAATCATCATTTTATGAAATTTTCAGGGTGGTCTAAGTGATGGATACAAGAAGTCCATATCAGAGAAGGAACTACCTGATGAGACTTATAAAGAAGACGGGGTCGCACTATTCCGTGTACAAGGCTCTGGACCAGAAAACATGCAAGCAATCCAAGTTGAACCTGTAAGTCTGTCATTAGTGTTGGAGATTAATTACATGTTCAAGATTAAATTCAGGGCTATCTTCATTGTCTTAGAATCTTAATGAACTGGTACATTAAATGCTACCACTGTGTAAAAAAATATATTTACTATACCTCTTTGGTCTGGGTTTAATTGTTATCATCTATCAAGACGTTTTTATTTCTATTTCTGATATGTTAGCTTTTGATCTTGTTATTACTTGTTAGTATAGAAATTTAGTTTTCATCACCTGCACCTTTTTTATTCTGTTTTTGATTTGCTCAGGTGGCTTCATCGTTGAACTCTTCTTACTGTTACATACTACAAAACGGTTCTTCTGTCTTTACGTGGATTGGAAATCTTACAACTCCTGAGGTCCAGGAACTTGTTGAGAGGCAACTGGATGTGATAAAGGTTTGAAAATCATGATACATACTATAAATGTCTTGAAGGATGTATCTTAAAGCCTACAGTTTTATGGTTTTCCTGTTATTTACTTGTTATGGACAATATTTGCAGCCAAATATGCAGTCCAAATTACAAAAGGAGGGTTCGGAATCTGAGGCATTTTGGGAAATTTTGGGTGGGAAATCTGAATATCCAAGTCAGAAGATTGCAAAAGATGCTGAAAGTGATCCCCATTTGTTCTCATGTACATTCATAAAAGGTTAAAGCAACTACCTTTTGATAAGCACCATTTTCTTCAATTCCTTTGTTACTTGCTCAAAATATACTGATCCATTATTGTTGATTGTTGCTGACGCTTGTGCTGGTTCAGAAGATTTGAAGGTGTGTATTACCTCATATGTATTAAGAATACGTTGTGTATTTCTCCTAATTTAATATGTAATATGTTGTTTTAATTGCAGGTCACTGAGATATACAACTTCAACCAGGATGATTTGATGACTGAAGATGTATTCATCCTTGATTGTCACTCAAGCATTTTTGTTTGGGTAGGCCAGCAGGTTGATCAGAAACTAAAAGCACAAGCATTAGCTATTGGGCAGGTATATGGCTTTACCTTTTACATTTATTATTTCGTTTTTCACCTAGAAGTTGCTGGAACTGATATGGCTTTGTGATAACACTCTTGAAAATATAACAGAAATTCCTGAAACATGATTTTCTTCTCGAGAAATTATCTCTTGAAACTCCAATTTACATCATAACGGAAGGAAGTGAGCCACAGTTCTTCACGCGTTTCTTTACATGGGATTCATCCAAGTCTGCTGTAAGTGATCACCTTGCAATTACAGGTAGAGGTGTGGCCAGCTAATTTTATACTCTGTTAATATATTTCATTTTTTTTTGGTTGCAGATGCATGGAAACTCATTCCAAAGGAAGCTATCTATACTAAAAAATGGAGGTCGTCCAACCTTGAATAATGTAAGTTACATTTTCTGTGTATGACTGTATGTTTCTTCCTCTAGCATGCAAAGTTGTTTTCAAGGCAACCAGTCCTGTGCTCATTTTGCATGTTCTGTTAAATGGTTGATGTTTCTTGTTAATTTGGGTCAAATGGGTTATTTTCAACAATTGGTCAAAATAGGTGATGGATTATAATTATCGTATGTAGAAAAGTTAGACTATGACATCAGTGTATTTACTCACTATACAATTAGATACTTGAACATAATCATGTATATCTAACATAATTAAACTCTCATACTCCATGACTTGCGTCGTTTATTGTCCATTTCTAGTTTGAATTCTTCCCAAATCATCAATAATTCGAAATTTCATTGTCCATGTTGGTCGCTTGCACTTTACTACTTGATTGCATTTTTTCACTATATTGCAGAAATACAACTCTTACGTAATAAATCTTGATAAGTAGGATGCCTTTATTTGGTTCAAATATATGTTCTAGTCTTGATTTCTGTATATATAATTGTTTTGTCGTTCCATTCTATCTGTTTAGCAAATGTGCATGCTCGTAGTGTTTCTAATAAGATACTTGTTATATTAATAGAAACCAAAAAGGCGAGCAGCTGTATCGCATGGAGGAAGGTCTGTAGCAACCGAACAACCACAACAACGTTCAAGAAGTGTATCTTTTAGCCCAGACCGAGTTCGTGTGAGAGGCAGATCTCCAGCCTTTAATGCACTTGCTTCTACATTTGAGAATGCAAATGCAAGGAACCTATCAACTCCACCACCTCAAGTGAGGAAGCCTTATCCAAAATCTGGACCCACTGATTCATCTAATGCTGCTCCTCGGTCCACTGCTTTAGCATCACTAGCTGCCACTTTTGAACAACCTCCACGAGAACCTCTTATGCCGCGTTCTATTAAACGTAAGTCCTTTTTTTTTTATAAAAAAATACCGAAGGGGGTTTGGATCCATGTTTAGAAAGCGATTAATTACATGATACTAAATTATTAGAATCGACAAACCACCAGCAATTATAAAGATTGTATAAGGTAGAAGTTAGTGTTTGGATGTGCTTTTGTTTCTTAAGTTTTAATTAGGCGTTTTATTGTTTGGCAAAGTTTTAATTTTTAGTGGTTATAAAATGACAAAAAGGAGATTTTTGTGAAAAAGAAAGACGTTTTGTGAATTTGTGTAAAAAACTCTCAAATCAGGTTTATAAGAAGAGAGGTAAAAAAGGTATTTAAGTTTATCCTGAGATAAACAATTGCATTATGTTGCAGCTGCTTTTGCTTCTGATTATCTTGTTTTATTAAGATAATCAGAAGCAACTTGTCTAAACATTATAAATTATTTATAATCTGATATTTAGTTCCAAAATGAACCAAATGCACCTAATTTACAATTAAAATACTGAAACTTGTTACTATCTTGCCGTGTATGAAGCTCGACCCAAGTCGCCACCGAAGTCTGATTCGAACTCTAAGGAGAACGTAATGAGTGGCAAAATAGAAGCCCTAGCAATACAAGAAGATGTTAAAGAAAATGACGTTGAAGACGAGGAAGGGCTCACATTGTACCCATATGACCGCCTTACAACAGTATCCTCCGACCCTGCTGCAGATATTGATGTAACCAAGAGAGAGGTATTGTTTTTGAAAAAAAAAATATATTTAAGGAGTTATATGATTTCTTTATATATAATTGAAAATTGAAAACTTGCTGTATGCAGACATACCTGTCGTCTGCTGAATTCAGGGAGAAGTTTGGAATGACTAAAGAAGCCTTCTACAAGCTGCCAAAATGGAAGCAAAATAAACTGAAAATGGCCCTTCAGCTCTTCTGAGTTCTATGCAGCCTAATTTATAAATTGGTATGCTTTTTTTCTCTTTCTAAGAACTCATTGCACTGCATTCTCATCTCTCAGTTGTCCTTCATTTTTAATAAAAGGTAACAACTTGATGCATTGTCTATGAAGACACTTGGAGTCGCAGTTTAAGACTAATACCATAAGGTCAAATACAGAGGTTGCATTTTTTATAACCAATTTACGTGTGAATTAGTTGATTGGGGTTATCCCTAACGGACAAAAAAATAGTCTCAGTGAAAATGAAACAAGGCTTAACGGGTGTGTAATCACCTAAAATATATTTTTGATGCTCAAAACCTCCTAAATCGTCATTTAAAATTTGATTTTGGTAAAATAACAGTTTTGGTAATAATATTTTGACATTATTTATTTATAAAGTGCTTCGGTTCAACCCCATCTGAACTCATCTGTTTTGACCTGTCACCCAACCTGTGTTACCCACCCATTTTGCAACCTATATCCAAGACACAACAGTTAAGTCACATGAAATATTTGGTTTATTCTAACGTAGTCTATAAAATTTGTTTGCAGTGGGCGGCCCAGTATTTTCGTGTTTTAGTGTGATAGTGAGAGCAACGGTGCATTTTTATCTGCTTCTGCTTTCAAGATACTGGTTTACGGTCTATATGAAAGCTGGAGTATAAGCTTCAGTTAACTGTACTTTTGTCTGGTCTCGTATGTAGCTCAATTCATCGTTCAACTTTTTTCTTTTCTGAGTCAGCTGCATGGCCATTTATTTTATGGTCAGAGGTTTGTTGTGAGCTTGCATTTTTGGTTGTTTTTTTTCTTTCAATTTATTTAATTTTTAATTTTCAACTGAGCTATAGGGTTTGCAGATGCAAACACATTTTTAGATTGTATTGTACCTCCGAGGTGGAGGTGTGTACAGGACAATCGAGTGTATAAACCTGTCAAGTTAATAGTAAATGTGTGTTTTGTATTGTATATTTATTCAGACAATTTATCATTGTAATTGACATTATCGTAACACAGTTTTACATTTTCTATATACCCATCGATATTTGTCATCATCAACACTCACCAGCACTAAGACACTGCTACTTGTTGACTTTTACCTTTATGATACACGAATCTAGCGTTTAGCAGTGGAAACGTAAGACTTTGAGCCATCCACCATTCACGGAGTGCAGGTTTTAACCAATCCTTTTTGTCGTAAATGGGTGTCAAATAAATATGAAAAAGATCCTTTGGAAAAACTTTCTTGTCGTTGGCATAAGAATTGTAGGATCTGTCTTTTCATCCTTCATTTTCATCAGAAATGGCCCGTTATTACGACTTTTTTTTTTCAATTGTCATATATGTTGTCTAATTCATTGATGTGAAGTGATCTAGGATTTATTTGTTTGGATTGAATAAAACGAACAAACAATTGGCGTGACCACAACGGAAGTCTTTGAATAGCAATTTGTATTAAAAATCTGAGTTATCATTAATTTTGGCATTTACCTTTGGTAAGAAGCAAATCAATATGGTGAAGACTGATGAGCATCATTCTCTAGAGTTAAAAGTCACTTACAGATTTTGGACCTCCGGCCTTTTGTAGGGAGTGAGGATCGAACCAGTGGCGAAACTTGACCGTTTATTTTGGGGGGGCCGAATTTATTTTGGGGGGGCCGAATCGAAGATTTATTTATAACCTCAACTAAATTACCTCTAAAACCTACAATATTTACATTAGGTGTCGTAAATTTTGGGGGGGCTGGGACCCTCCCCTGCCCTCATAAAGGTCCGCCCCTGGATCGAACCCCTGACCTCTCGGTTGAGAGGGAAGGGGTTTTCCAACTGATCAAACCCTACTTGTTACACCAAATCCTGGTAACGAAACATATTGACATCATCAACTAACTGCTATATGAGACCTTATATGCCACCAAATCCACTTTCTTATATATACCGTCTAAAGCATGAACATTATTAGCTTGCTTATCCATAAAAAATGAAACTGACAAGGTCAAGATCATAACTTTTGTTGGTGTATGTATCCGAAGTGACCAGCCGAGGGGCTCCAAAGTCATTCGGACAGACCACGACAAATCAACTAGACCAAGTATAAAACCAGGCTATAAGCCGAGGTGGCACAATACCTGCCGAAGGGTGACTACAGCGACTTCGGCACAACGGTCACATGGCGTCATCATAAAAGGGAAGAAATCTTGATCACAACCACTGACATGATTCAGACAGAGTCCAAACAAAGCAAAGTCAAAGTCTCGCCCGAAAGGGTCACTTTCACCACATGTGAACAAGACTCCTCACCTATATAAAGGGTGGAAGTTACTGCATTTAGGTCAACTCTCTTAAACCCTACTTTTACACATAGTAATACTTTATATCATATTCTTATTCTCACCCCAGAGCTTGTCTAGGGATAAAACCCTAGGTGAGGCTAACGCGTGTTTCTTTTTATTCACAGATCCGAAGGGCTAGACGAGGGCCTACCGAAGGATCTTAGCTTGTTCAGGTTGAAGACACATTTTTACTTCAACAGTTTTATACAGTATATTCTGTTGCGTACACAGAAAAAAGTGTTGTGTATGCAAAATCACCTCTGTTATTGTAAGAGTACACGGTATGGGGTGTCATAGGGTGCGTTACAGCCCTCGCGCCGTCAGCCAAGCCATCAAATTTGTTCTAGTTCCAACAAATATTATGTTTTTATTTTATTTGTTTTTGTGTTTTGTGTTTTTGGTTTTGGTTTGTGTGAAAGAGTCAAGAAAGAAGACAACAAAAGGTTTGCTTCTTTTTTTTGTGTTTTTTTTTTAACTTTGCAGTTGTCATTTTATTTTATAGTTATGGTGCGTTGGTATGCTGTTATGAATGATAATGGGTATGTGTTTGATAGTAGTGGTGGGTCTCTTACCAATGAAAGATTCATTCTTACCTCTTTAGATGTATATAGAGTATGAATTATATCTATCAATCATTACCATAGTAGTGGCCCCTCTATCTTAAACAAACACCTTTAATCACTTTTATAGTGATAGTATCATTTCCATAGTGGGATACCAAACGCACCCTTAGTCTTTAATAGCATTTTTATCGCCGTCAGTCTTTATTTGGTTTGTAATGTTAGTCCTTTTAAAAACATTTGAGATTTTGTTTGGTTACTTTATTTTATTTAGTATGTAATGTTTTTTATTTTTTATTTTAGTGTGCTGTTTTATTTGAATACATAAAAAGAAAAAAGAAAAAAAAATTGCAAGGCTCATGAGTATCTTATAACTTAAGTGACGAGAAAAGTTAGGTTTTGAGTTATATGGTTAAAAGTTGATGTGGTAGTACATATTTTCTATAACACGGGTTTATAACTTTGATTGCACCTTGTGCTCTAAGCCTGAGACTAGAATCTTCAAACACACATATTTCATTGTTGGAAATGAATCCAATAAAAAGAAAAATAAAAATGAGATTTGTGAGAAGAATTTCTAAAGTATTCATTTCAAATGACCGAATTTAAAAATAAAAAATAAAAAAATAACATTTATTTTCAAGTGCATCTAAAATATACGATATATCACCCTTCTCATTTTAATGTCACCCTTCTTATTTAATCTTATTTCTTATTTGATTTTAACTCTTCCTTTGTTAGTTGCCTTAAGCCTAAGGTAAACAAGTAGATGTGACAACCCAATCGCATTCATCATCACCACAACACCAAATCGTTTGAACTTTGAACTCTAGCCATGAAGCCACTGTCGCTCACTTGTTATCCAAAAAATAAAGGTCATTGATATTCATATCACCATCATTGTATCAACTAAAAGTTTAAAACTCTAGCCTTTGCACCAGTGACTACTAATTGGATTGGATGCACCTTAGTCGCTATATATATGCCGACATTCCTTGCCAAAAGCAAGAAAACAAATGAAAATGGAGCCAACAACAGGATTGAAAAAGACGTAACACGTACAAACATAGATGGTGATGCCTCGAGTCCTTGACAGTGATTAACCCACTCGTGAGCAAGTGGTCACACCCTTCAGTTATTATCAAGGTTGTAAATAGCGTGAGGCGTGGCGAAGTCTCACGCGCTGCAGCGAAGCTTTTGCGTTTATAAGGCGGGGCATAAGATGTCAAAAAGTATGAAAATATTTATATATTTATATTATAACTCATAAATATCGAGTTTACAAAAACATGTGCCATAAGGCGGCGTGGCGGCATGATCAAGCCTCACGTCTTTGCGAGGTCTTTGCGGAGCCTTTGCGAGCCTTTTAGAACAGTGGTACTTATTATTGATATTTAGTCTTCTAGGGCCTACATTTTTTAGAGCCCTAAGCTTTTTGTAATAAAAATAATCTCCTCTAAAATAAGTAGTTCCGTTTGAATACATCAACTTCAAGCTTTTATTTTAAACAAGTAGCTCCAAAATGAAAAGCTGGTTCATGAAGCTTTTTAAATATCTCGGAGCTGTTAAAACAAAACATAACTGTTAACAGCTTATAATTACATTTAACAACTAATTTACCAAACATTTTTATTAAAAAAAAAATACAGCTTGTAGTTCATGTTAACAGCTTTTCAGCTTACAACTTACAGCCTACAATTTACAGCTTACAGCTAATTTTGCCAAACATACCCTTATGTGAAATACATTTGTCTGTTAATTTACTTTTCCAATGCATTTAACTTGATAAGGTTTAAGGCAGGGCACACTCGTGATCAGGTCACCAGGTGCCACACCAGCTTTCTCTCTTCGACGACCAGACACGATTAAGTTGTCACAATCGATGACCGGCTTTTTTTTTTAAACAACAAATTTAAATTTATTAAAATTAAAAACATTACAATACGAAATTCAAATAAACATTAAAAACATTACGTAAATTATTCAAATAACGTTAAAAACATTAAAAAAATCTTCATCTTCATCGTCACTATCGACTTCATTCTCTTCATTGACATGATTTCGACGATTTCTCCAAATGTGTTCGATCAAATCGGATTTTAAGTGTAGATGAGTTGATGCGTCAATTAGCTTCTGAGTAACTACTAACGATTCTTCATGCGATCTTAAGGGATCATGATCTTGGTGTCCCTCATTTTCGAACCATGTAGAACATATCGCTCGCTGCTTGTGTCGAATGATCATATTATGTATACATAATATCTAAAATATCCTTTTTATACAACCCTCGAGCAGGAACTTTAAGCATTTTCCACTTCTTCTTCAACACACCAAAAGGCCGTTCCACATCTTTTCCGCCGTACTTCCTCTTGTACAATATTCTTTTTTCATCACCTTTGGGAGGATTTGAAATGGACTTAATAAGAATGGACCATTGTGGATATATCCCGTCAGTAAGATAATATCCCTTTTTATAAGGCACATCGTTAGCCTCGAATTCAAGGTCTAGTGCTCTCCCAGATTTGATATCATTGAAAACAGGGGAACTACGTAAAAAGTTTACGTCGTTATTCATTCCGGAGACACCAAAGTATGCATGCCAAATCCATAAATCTTAGGAAGTGACCGCTTCCAATAAAATGAATGGATGTGGCCCTTGATCACCCCTAGCATATTGAGCTCTCGCACTATTTGGGCAATTATCCCGCTCCCAGCTTGTACAATCAATGCTTCCTGATGAGTGTGTAAATACTCATCATTTTTGGTCAAATCTGAACTGCAAAACATCTAAAAACACTCCGAAATGCATAAAAATACTGAAAATATCTCAAAATTGTGCTTTACATGTTTCAGATGCAAAATTATTGAAAACAAATGAAAAACAAACAAAGTTTGCATAATTGGCAGTTTCAGTCCCCCGACTTTCAAAAATTGACAGAAATAATCCCTGAGCACGTATTTTAAAAGAAAAGTCACCAAAGGTCCCTTTGAAATTATAAGTTGTCATAATTAGTCCTTTGGTGAAAAATTTCAAAAATTTTGAGAAGTTACAAGTTTAGTCCTTCAAGTTTCAGAAAATGGCAAAAATGATCCTTCAATTACTCGAGATTTGCAAGTTTGGTCCTTGGATTTTTGGAGAGTGTCACTATTAGCCCTTGAAGTACTTTTCGAATGTACCGAATGGTCCCTGGATTTTCAGAGTTAACGGTTTTGGTCCCTATGGTTGCCTTGGATCACAAAACTAATCTCTAGCCCAAATCCACGCCCAGATAACAAGCCAACCCGACCCACCCCCTTTTCCTCTCCAAATACTTTTTCCCTCTCCCCATAAACCCTAGCTTTCTCCTTTCTCTGATATCAAAACACTCAACCAGCCACACCCCTTTTACCCAAATTCTCACCATCCCAAAACACTTCACCTCCAACCTTCTCTTTACCCGGTTTTCCCCATTTCCCAAACCCACTAAGCCTCTTTTCCCCTTCCCCAAGATGTGCCACCATGGAAATCCTTGTCAAAAGACACCTTACAAACGGCTCTGATTACTTCTCATATGTACCTACTTAATGGATGGAGTGGATCATCTCAAGAAAGCACAAAGGTTGCTTTGGCTTATTTTTATCTCACCGAAGAAACACAACAAGAAGCACACAAGAAGGATTGAAGACCCTAGCTTTTTAGTATAAATAGCATTGTATGCCAAGTTATAAGGCACCCTAATTTAGATTTTAATACCCCTAGTTTTAATGAAAATTTAGTTTTCTACTTTATTTGTAATCTGTTTTGCTTTAATGAAAAAAATCTTTTGGGTTCAATCTGTTTCAGTTGATAAGTGTTTAGTTTTTATCTTTAGTTTTTAGTTATAAAATCAGTTTAAGTCCATTGAATAGATTAAAGGGGTGTTTGTTTAAAGTTCCAAACTGGTCAAATAGCTTTTTTTTTTACCCGTTTGACTTATTAAGTCAAACCATTTTGTTACAAGTTTAGGTTGGTTTAATTGTCTAGAAGTTGCTTAATCAAGTTTTGCAAAATCTTGGGAGGGTACAAAAGATGTCTCTTGGTTTAAGCATTGCATAGAAACAAGTAACCTATGCCGTTCTTGAACCATTTTCTTGATCTATTTGGTAATAAAAATTGGTAAAGTTGATTTTTATTAAGCTCTTGGATTCCAAACTTGGTTTTTGTCTCTTTGCATCTGTTTATTGGTTGTCCCTAGCATGGTTTAACTTTAAGTTAAAAGACATCATAAATCTGCTCTTTATTTGTCCCATATCAGCAAACATGGTCCAACATCAGCTGATAACAACTTATTTTTAAGCTGTTGTCATGCTTTTTTTCACCCATAAATTAGTTTTATTGATTCTCTACTGTGCTAACTTTATATTTGTAGCTTATACCTTATTGTGAAGCTCACTTTTCAGCTTATTCGTAAGCTCAAAACAGGCCACCACGGGCTGTTTCTCAGTACCGCAAATCCATGTGTCACTATCTCATTTTTACTTAGCTTATTGTTAGATAATTTAGCTTATTTCAGTTGTACGATGCTCAATGATTTGGTTTAGATTAGTTTAGTTTACTAGTAGCTTATTAGTGCTTATAGGGAGTCTACCTCACTTAATTTACTTTCCTTAGTTTAGAAATCCTCTAGTTCATTCCTAAGAAGCCAACTGATTTCCCTTCTTATGATAGTTTAGATCTCCTTTTATTGCTTTTCTAGCCAAATTCGCGCGTACAATAATAGCTTAATGGGTGTTTGGTAGTGCTTGTTTGAATAATGATGTTTGGTTGGTTGCTCTCAAGTCCAAAAAGGGTGTTTGTTCGGTGCTAGTAGTGGGCTGCTGTAAATAAGCAGTCTCAACTGCTTATTCCTAGCTTTTCATAAAAAAGTTTGTCACAAAAAGTATTTCTTTTGGCTGAGTTTCTAAATTGCAAGAAGAAAATTAAAAAAAAGAAATAAGTTTGCAAAAAGTGTAGGAGCCCAGATTCGAACCCTGGTCTCCTCACTCAGAAACCAAAGCCCCAACACACACCCTCCAAACCAACGCGCCCTTGGGACTTGTCTCGTTGGATTTTACACAAACAAATCATTTAAGCCTTAAAAACAGTTTTGCTTATAAGACCTTTTCAGCTTATTTACTGCTTATCTTTCAAAGCAACCATCACTTTTTCAGTTGTTCCTGTGATCAGTCCCCTTTAAAGTAGTTTATGTGATTTTTCCATATTTTTCTAAATTAGTTTAATATTTTTAATCATTTAATTAGTGTTTAATCGTTTTTAATTCGTAGTAATTAATTTAAAAGTCAAAAAAATACCCGGTCTTTTTCTAAAATTATTTTTAGTCAATTAGGACGTAGGAAAATTAATTTCACACCCGTAGCCCTTAAATTGCAAAATTTTTACGTTTATGGCTCGGGTTGTTTCCCGGTTTTTACGTTTTTACGTTTTAGCACCCTAGGACTTAGTTTAGCCTCGTTTTATCATTTCTTAGGCTTAGTAGTAGTTAGTTTGTAGTTTATTAGGGTTACCTTGCCTTAATTACCTTCCCGTTAATTAATTTGTAGAAATACGTAATTCAAATCAAACAAATCATCAAAACCAATTCAAGTTCTAATCACGAAACTCAACGAATCCTTCCATTCACACCTCGTTGGGACACGACCCGGGAAATCACTTTTCCGGTATCACTTTTATCACACCCGTAAGATTTGATACGTTGACCTTTTTCCTAAAGGGTTGATTTGTCGAATTTTACGGATATTTTGATATACGTTGATATTGTGTTTGTTTTCACCACTCACTTTCAAACGAATCAAATTTTGGCGCCGCTGCCGGGGAGGTGTGTTACGACAATATCGTGATTTTTGCGATTAGTGACTTGAAGAACCTTCCTCGTGAAGTTATTGTTTTTATAAAAATACAAAAATACAAAACTATTTTTCTTTTCTTTGTATATATATGTAAAAGATTAAAAATACAAAAAGATTTTCCTTGTTGTTTTAAATAATATAGAAGACACAATCAATATAACATTCTCAACTGAGGTGTTATCATTATAAGTTCCGAACAAAAGATTTAAAACTTGCCTTTGTGTCGCTCGTGATTTGGTTTACTTTTATCGGTTTAACAAACTGTGTGAGGGGTATAAGGACTACCGACATTAAATTATACTGTAAAGAGATGGATTTTTAATAAGCTTCGCGCTGACCTAATAAGTCTCTCCGCTCCTTTGTGCGTTTTACTTATAGAAGTGATCATTTCACGTGGGATTATTGGTTTAAGTTCACCGTGTTTTGCCTCGGTCTTGTTTTAATTGAAAGTGTTGTTTTTGGAAGTGCATGCGCACTCGCTCTTCTAGATCATTGAGCCCTTTTCGTGATCTAGCAAGTAATTCCTAGAAAACGTTCTCATAGACGTCCGAATAGTCGAACCCGAGATTCGTACTATTCTAAACAACAATATGGCAGACGAACGAACTATGGCGGAAATGCTCCAAGCACCCACCGAGGGTTATGGAGATGCCATCGTTTTACCACCAATCAATTTTGATCACTTTGAATTGAAGACGCATTTGATCCAACTTGTGTCTACGAATCAATTCCACGGGTTTGATCGAGAAGACCCGTATGCACACATCCGTTGGTTTAACAAGTTGACCTCAACTATCAATTACAAGGATGTACCACAAAAGTGATCAAACTGATGCTATTTCCGCTCACTTGGGGGCCGGATTGGTCGAAAAGAACCCCTCGAACCATCGAAACTTGGGAGGATCTTGTTCAAAAGTTTGTCAATTATTTCTTTCCTCCATCAAAGACGACTAATCTTAAAAATGAAATTTCCGGATTTCGTCAAAATTTCGATGAAAACTTTGGAGAGGCATGGGAGAGATTCAAAGATCTCCTCAGGAAATGCCCTCATCATGAATTCACGGAGCTTCAGCAAGTTAATATCTTTTATAATGGGTTGAACGGCAACGATCAAGATTCTTTGAACGCAGCCGGTGGCAATATCTTGAATCGTAAGCCTAAAGATGTGATTGAGATTTGCGAGAACAAATCAAAAGTTCCTATTTCTCGCAACAAAGTCAATATTCAACACTCCGCTTCTTCATCCAAGTAACTCTTCCGAAGTTAGCCGCCCAGTTAGCCGCTCTAACGGACGTCATCCGTTGTATGATGAAAGAGGTAAAGGAAATCAAAAGCGAAATTCATAAGACGGAACCAATCAAAGCCGTGAACAAGGTGTGTGAAACTTGTAGTGGTCCACACGCGTATTATGATTGTCAAGCAACCGATGCTTCTCTTTACCAAGCTCCCGTAGCTTCGGTAAACCACAATCAATACCGACCACAAGCCGATCCTCACTCACTGCACCTAGCAAGATGACACCACCGGTTTTCCTCCTGTGCAAAACCATGGCAATCAAAATCGCTTTGTTCTGAATCAAGGACAAAACTTCAATAACTCTCAAAATTTCAATCCGAACCGGAACAATTTCAACCAACCATATCAAGCTCCAAATCAGCAAAGTTATCAACAACCTTCTCAAGCTCCCTACCAAATGACTTCATGAAAATTACTGAGTCAAGCATACGTTCAATGCAAACTCGGATCAATAACATGAGAGTTGAGCTAAAAAAGGAAATTGATACCACAATGTCTCGGCAAACAGATGAGTTGAAGAATATGATGAGCGCTTCATGAACATGAATATGAACAAAGCTTCGTCATCTTCTGGAGGACTCCCAAGCAATACAGTTCCAAATCCAAATGCCGAGTTGAAAGCCGTCACCACTCGTAGTGGTAAGACGCACAATGGACCTTCGACTCCAATGCCTCCTCCACCATGAGCAATGAGTCAAGTTACCAAGGATACAACGGACAAGGTGCATTTCTCAAGCCCAAGAAGTACCGCACACGTCCCACCTTCGGTAGTCCAAGCTTTAAGTCCGGAACCCGAAGTTTCGAAGACAAATTCGAGCCGAAATGACTTCCGTCCGGCTCAAAAGTCTAGTCAACTTCCTTACCCATCAAGATTGCATGATGAGAAGCTCAAAGACAAAACCAAAGAGCAAATGGAAAAATTTTCCAAATTTTCAATGAACTGCACTTTGATATAAGCTTCGTTGATGCTCTCGTTCTAATGCCCACATTTGCATCCACGCTAAAGGCTTGAGCAACAAAGATAAGTTATCTGAGATGGCTAAAACCCCTCTCAATGAGCAATGTTCAGCGGTCCTTCTCAAGAAGCTTCCCAAAAAGCTTGAAGACCCCGGGTGTTTTAATCCCGTGTGATTTCTTGGGGATGGTTCAATGCTCCGCCTTGGCCGATCTTGGCGCAAGCATTAACCTCATGCCACTCTCGGTATGGAAGAAACTGTCTCTTCCTAAACTTACATCCACTTGTATGACACTCGAGCTAGCGGACCGTACCAAAACTCGTCCACTTGGGATAGCCGAGGATGTCGTGGTGAAAGTAGGAAAGTTTCACTTTCCTACTGACTTTGTTGTAGTAGAATTTGATGCAGATCCTAGAGTTCCTCTCATCTTAGGGAGAGCTTTCTTGAGAACGAGTCGTGCTCTAATTGATGTATTTGTTGAAGAGTTGACCATACGGGTTGACAACGAAGAACTCACGTTTAATATCAACTTAACTCCAAACCTCTATACAAACATAGTGTTGCCACAATTGATCAAAAATCTGAAAGAATCAATGCAACACTCTCAAATTTCACGGCTAAGAGGAGTCACCAAAAACGTGCTGAGCTAAAAGCTTTGAAAATCAACCCTGGTTCAAACACATGGTTTGAAAGTTGTACCAAGGAAGTCGAGAGTGTTCTTGATGATGACCTAGAATCGGAGACTTTATCTAAGTGGTGGAAATTGCTAGCTCTAAGAGCACACCACTTGTACCACCTCCGGAATCAGTTTATCGTATTGAGTTTGTTAACTCTGTGAATGAAACCAAACTCTCTTCAGTTTCATCCGGATTGGATGATGATGTTTGTGATCCAATGGGAGACATTCTTCCCATTGAAGAATTGCTCAAAAATGATCCCTCATCCACTAGTCTTATTAATTCCGACTCTTCCATCCCTTCTCTCACTCCGGATGAGGAAGATGACAACCTTTGGAATGAAGTCGATGCCTTTCTTAGTGATGAGTCGATTCCAACAGGAATCAATAATACTTACTTTGATTCGGAGGGGGACATCCTTTTTCCGACAATCTGTTGATTGAAGAACCGTTTCCAACCCTCCCTACCGGAAATTCTGTTGACAATCACCACACAAACTTCAAGACTAAGCTTAAAAATGTCAAAAATGGTGATTTGCTTTTTACTAATGAGGAATGGACTTGCATTCTCATGCACATCTTTATTCCATTCTTCACAGATGGTGTGGTTGCTCTTTCCCTTTTCTCTTTCGAGAATGAGGACACGATCTTTGACCCCGGTATCATCCTTTATAGTTTCTACTATTAACAATACCGCGGTTGTATCTCGTCGGTGTGGAACTTTCTGATGTTCATATGTTTATTAACACTGTGAACGAAAGTCCACGTTGCTTCCCCAAGAACAAATGAATACGGGGTCGAGTCAAGCTAGCGACTCGGGAATCAAAAACAGTAGCACACTATATGGGTTTTCACCCGTATTTCTGACTTCTTTCTACTTTCTACCACCCTAGTGTGGGGGAATTGCCCCCCGCTGTTGTATATAAAGTTTTCTAAAAAAAAAAAAAAAAATTAAAAATTTCAAACAATGGTCGTAGTATTTCCCTTTTACGTTCTATGTTTCGGCATAACCGCCGGTACTCTGAATATTGAGGGAAATATTCATTTCTAGTGTGGGGGGGGGGGGAATTCTCACGAATTTTAACATGTAATTATACCACGTAATTCCCCCAATTTTGGCCAAAATTTTTTTTGGAGTAAGTGTTTTGCACTTACTCAGCTTATGGTTATCAGTCCGCCATGTCTAAAAAACAAAAGGATTGGCTAATCCAGGAGCAAACGGCTCTTGGTAAAGATATCTCAAATCCGTTGACGGCTTGCAATTTGCCCAAAATTGTATGGTGTTCAACTCACCATATCTTTAATTAGTGAAGAGTTGGCTAGCCCGCAAGTTTATGGCTTGTGATAAAGGCAGTTGGAAAACCATAATTGGTAATCGACTCACCAAAGATATTTTATCTAAGAGTTGGCTAGTCCAGAAGCAAACGGCTTCTGGTAAAGACAAATCAAAACCGTTGAAAGTTGGTGATTTGCTCAAAATCATATGGTTATCAGTGTACCATAGTTCTTACTTGAACTCAAACATTTGGCTACTCCAGAAGTAATGGCTTTTGGTAAAGAGATTCAAAACCATTAAGTTTTCTCAAAAGATTGCTAGGGACTAGCAATAGTTTAGTGTGGGGATTGATGAGTGTGTAAATACTCATCATTTTTTGGTCAAATCTGAACTGCAAAACATCTAAAACACTCGAAATGCATAAAAATATCAAAATATCTCAAAATTGTGTTTTACATGTTTCAGAAGCAAAATTATTGAAAACAAATGAAAAACGAACAAAGTTTACATAATTGGCAGTTTCAGTCCCCCGACTTTCAAAAATTGACAGAAATAGTCCCTGAGTACGTATTTTAAAAGAAAAGTCACCAAAGGTCCCTTTGAAATTATAAGTTGTCATAATTAGTCCTTTGGTGAAAAATTTCAAAAGTTTTGAGAAGTTACAAGTTTAGTCCTTCAAGTTTCAGAAAATGGCAAAAATGATCCTTCAATTACTCGAGATTTGCAAGTTTGGCCCTTGGATTTTTGGAGAGTGTCACTATTAGCCCTTGAAGTACTTTTCAAAATGTACCAGAATGGTCCCTGGATTTTCAGAGTTAACGGTTTTGGTCCCTATGGTTGCCTTGGATCACAAAACTAATCTCTAGCCCAAATCCACGCCCAGATAACAAGCCAACCCGACCCACCCCCTTTTCCTCTCCAAATACTTTTTCCCTCTCCCCATAAACCCTAGCTTTCTCCTTTCTCTGATATCAAAACACTCAACCAGCCACACCCCTTTTACCCAAATTCTCACCATCCCAAAACACTCCACCTCCAACCTTCTCTTTACCCGGTTTTCCCCATTTCCCAAACCCACTAAGCCTCTTTTCCCCTTCCCCAAGATGTGCCACCATGGAAATCCTTGTCAAAAGACACCTTACAAACGGCTCTGATTACTTCTCATATGTACCTACTTAATGGATGGAGTGGATCATCTCAAGAAAGCACAAAGGTTGCTTTGGCTTATTTTTATCTCACCGAAGAAACACAACAAGAAGCACACAAGAAGGATTGAAGACCCTAGCTTTTTAGTATAAATAGCATTGTATGCCAAGTTATAAGGCACCCTAATTTAGATTTTAATACCCCTAGTTTTAATGAAAATTTAGTTTTCTACTTTATTTGTAATCTGTTTTGCTTTAATGAAAAAAATCTTTTGGGTTCAATTTTCTGTTAATCTGTTTCAGTTTATAAGTGCTTAGATTTTATCTTTAGTCATAAAATCAGTTTAAGTCCATTGAATAGATTAAAGGGGTGTTTGTTTAAAGTTCCAAACTGGTCAAATAGTTTTCTTTTTTTTTTACCCGTTTGACTTATTAAGTCAAACCATTTTGTTACAAGTTTAGGTTGGTTTAATTGTCTAGAAGTTGCTTAATCAAGTTTTGCAAAATCTTGGGAGGGTACAAAAGATGTCTGCTACTGGTTTAAGCATTGCATAGAACAGTAGCAGCCTATGCTGTTCTTGAACCATTTTCTTGATCTATTTGGTAATAAAAATTGGTAAAGTTGATTTTTATTAAGCTCTTGGATTCCAAACTTGGTTTTTGTCTACTGCATCTGTTTATTGGTTGTCCCTAGCATGGTTTAACTTTAAGTTAAAAGACATCATAAATCTGCTCTTTATTTGTCCCATATCAGCAAACATGGTCCAACATCAGCTGATAACAGCTTATTTTTAAGCTGTTGTCATGCTCTTTTTCACCCATAAATTAGTTTTATTGATTCTCTACTGTGCTAACTTTATATTTGTAGCTTATACCTTATTGTGAAGCTCACTTTTCAGCTTATTCGTAAGCTCAAAACAGGCCACCACGGGCTGTTTCTCAGCTGCAGTCAGCCACAGGTCACTATCTCATTTTTTTACTTAGCTTATTGTTAGATAATTTAGCTTATTTCAGTTGTACGATGCTCAATGATTTGGTTTAGATTAGTTTAGTTTACTAGTAGCTTATTAGTGCTTATAGGGAGTCTACCTCTGTAAAACCCTAAAAATACGAAACGTGTTAAGAGACTAAAATACCCTTGGAATCAAAATTTATTAAATACGTAAAATACATTGATGTTCATTTAACAAAACTAAAACCTAACTTACGAATATTTAAAATCTAACGTGAGTATATTTATGTAATCGACATTGTACGACGAAGAAAATAAGTTACGCAACATAAGTTTGGGCCTCACTTTTCGTTTGTTGTAATCCGATGGGCCGCGTTTGTTTGAGCCGAGGATCCAAGCCGAGAGCCCACTTGGGCCGTGTGTTTGTGTTGTTCGGTTGGACCCAAGCTGAAGCCCACACCCTCTCAAAAGCCCTAGAACCGAATTTTGTACCACCTATAAATACAATCACTTAACCTCAAATTGAAACCCTAGTTTGCCTCTTCTTTCTTTTTCTTTCTATTCGGCCGAAACCCTAATTCCCCCTTGGTGTCGAGAGTTTGTTTCCAACGAGCTAAGGTATAATCACGTTCTATTCGTCTTACTTTGATACGCCTAATGTTATTATATATTGTATCGTGTTTTGTTTTCAATCGAATCTTGTGTTTTTGGTCGAGCCGTATGAAAACAAAAACAACAAATATGAATCGGATCTAATATAATTAGAGAGCATGTAATGTAATATGTATTGTATGAATTTGTATTAATTATGTCGAGCCACTATAAAACCGAACCATATATATAAATGTTATCATGCCTAATAAATTCGGAACCCTAATTGGAATGGAACCCTAAGTGTAATTAATGGTCTAAACATGTGATTATAATGGTTTTACTAAACCCTAAAACTGGACAGCATCATAGGTCGAATTTGTGTGTGTTATAGATCCAATTTTATAAGTGCAATAATCTGGGTTTTGTGGGGAAAGTTTATTTGATGTCTTAGTTAAGTTTTCCAAGTGGTTTGGTCGAATTTGGAGTTGTCTAAGCCGTATTTTTAATTTTTACAAGATCAAGTGTCAATGCTGAGAAAACGGGTCTGAAATTTAGTTGGATTGTTTGATTTTTTATTTGCAAACCATAATGAATTGGGAGCTCTCCTTTTACAGGAGTGACATTTAGGTTATAAATGAATTTCTGGGAGTTCTGGGGATTTTTCCAAGGTGTCTAAACAGGTCCAATAAGTGTAAACTTTTAAGGTGTATTTTCTGATTACTTTCTGGACAGGTCTGGACTTGTGATTTTCCATAGGCCATTTGGCATAGAGATAGAACCCACCAATTTTTGGAGAGTCTTTTAAATCATATGGGAACCCCTGGGATTTTGCTTGATTTCATTTGAGCTAAGTAAGTATTTTATAAAAATCGTTAAAGTCTGGTCCGAATATGAGTTTAAGAAACTGAATATTTAAAAAATGATATCAATAGGTAACACACTTACAAATGCATAAGAAGCTTATAAAATGAGAATATACTTATAACTCTAAGAATGTTTATGCGATGAATCCGTTATAACTTTAATGATGCTAATAAGTATTAAATAAATCAAAATCCGTGTAGATTTGTTGAAGGAGACGCGACGTTATATCTTTGTGATTCACTCATTCGTTTGCTTTTCTCTCATTTGCTTTAAGGTACAGATATTCTGACCTTTTCAGTAAAGGTTCCTTATAACATTTTCTTTTCGTTAGCTTTTATATTAGGATTCCCTATGCCATTGCTATGAACCCTATCTGATTGTTTGATCTGTTACTTGTGTAAAATACCTGTTCTAGTGAATTATGCAATATTTGATTTGAACTTTATGTTAGTAAGATTTTAATATGCACATTTGTTGAACCTTACTATGTTTAATTATGAACTTCTATTATGAATGTATGATTTGTGATTGTGATATGAACTTTTGACCTATGAATAGTTAAATATGAACCTTATGATATGAGTTATCTGATATGTTATATGTTGAACTTTGTGTTTGATTATGATCTGTGTCATTTATGAAAATCTGTTTGACCTAAGATAGTTTGACACCCGAGCCAAAATAATAACTAGTCATGGGGTTCCATGTCCGTGTCGATGATGCACCTCGACATGACTCTAGGGCAGAGAGTGAAGTTCTCGCCACGTCCCTTATCTGTTATCTAGTATGAGCTCAAGTTATATTATATGACCAATATATGTTTGTTGGGCGTATGGATGCATCCTAGATCTGATCTGTTATCCGATATGTTTTGTCTGGTGAATGATGTCGTGTGCAATACGTGTCTTCACAAGATTCTGGGAGCTAGCTACTCTAAAATTATTTTCTTAGATTATTTCTTTATAAATATGATGTTTCTAATATGATATGTTCTGGGCTCGAGGTAGTTTAACTAAACTTTTATCTGTTATTTCTATGTTAAGTATTCTGATTATGATTCGGTATGTTCAAGTGTTTATAATCATGAGCTAGGCTTATTATATGTTACCATATGTTATTATGCTTTTGTATGTTTATGTGACTGCCGTCTACTATGCTAGGATATGATTAATATGTTTAAATATGATTTGCATGCTGTCATCTGATGTTATGTTAGTTTATCATTGTGTGAATTCGTTGTTCTGCAAGATGACTATGCTAGTGGGTATTTGATTGTTCTGTAAGTTTAGTGTGCATAATCTGTTCAGTTAATATTGTAAACCTTCATTATTTGTTAATATACCTATTTGTCTATAATTGATCTGCCATGTTTAGACTCTGTTTATATTAAGGTTTGATCTGGGAAATGGTTTAACTAATGATATCTGTTTTGGATAATTTGCTAACTGCTATGCTATGTCTTTTGTTTATTTAGTTATAGTATTTCCTACTTGTTTTATGTTCATATATGTGTTTGTTTTGACTGCTATTATTTCCGCTGCGGTGTTATTGGTTAAGTTATTGAATGCAAGTTAGTTGATTTGTGTGGATGCCATGATTGCTTGTTAGTTAATGATCTCTGTTAGTTTTGACATTTCGTTTGGCTCATATGTATTCAAATTTCCTGTTTTAGTTAGTGTTTGGTTATCTTGATGTGTTTCCGTCATGTAATCAATATGCTATGTGTTTGTTCTTTATTGCTATTTGTTCTTCGGATTTCGTATGATTGTGTTTCCGCAGAATCCTAAATGATTCATTGATCTCTTTCCGTTGTGACTTTGTTATTCGTTTCTTTGTTTCATTTCGTATATCTGTTTTGTTTAGTTTTTGTTTCGTCATATCTGTTCACTGGGCTTTGTAAGCTCAGCCGCACTTTTCTTTTCTGCGGCAGGGTTTTAGGTATTCAAGATAAGCTTATGGGATAGCCGATCGGTTTGAGAGTAGAGCTGAGAACAAGATTTGACCATAGAGATCTTAGATTTATTTTGAAGTTTAGCTATTTATGTTTTCTTTTTGAATATTTTTGTAAAGGCTTCCGCTATTGTATAGTATATTAGTTCTGATATGAAACCGTATTGTGATATCTTTGCCCTTGTCGGGTTGGGGTGTTACAATTTATGGTATCAGAGATAGGTTTTAGGACCCTTAGAGCTTAGGCTATGACCTGTGAGAATTGGGTAGACATTAGGTTTCCATCTGTTCAGATATCTTTCGATTCCTTTTGATGGCCGTTCAGATTTGACGTCGATATTCTTTTGCCTTTCTTGAATTGGCCCTCCTCTTTTCACATCGAATTTCGTTATTTTGTTTTCGCTCGTCCGTTTTCGATCGTTAGATGGAGACTAACCGTGGAGCCGAAGAAGATGGTACCGACCCTGCGTTGCTGTATCAGTCCCTGTGCTGGAGAGGTTCGTGAAGCGAATCCACACCCGACTGCCGTTGTTGGAGACATCGATTCTGGAGGAAGTTGGACGGACCAACTAAAGGCGCAAGAGACGGAGACAAGATTCAACCGGTGGCTGAGAAGATTCATCTACTTCATATGATTTGGGCGCGACTTATGTCACTCTGATTCGTTTGTCATGCGTTTCGAGACGGTTTGATGTTTTGTTAAGTGATTCTGATCCGTATTGCCTTTCTATGATTTGTTCAGAACTCGGTGTGAATCGTGAAGTTTTATCGTTTAGCATTTTGGGTATATCTCAATTTTTTTCTTGAATCGTCAGAAATGAGTCATGAGGAACCGTTGACGGAAAAGTAGTAGAGGAGTATGAAACTAAAGTCGTTGACAACCAAGGCTTCACTACTAGGTATCATGATAGATGTCCCGAGTTCTTGGAAGATGGAGGAGTAGTTTGGGCTAGGAGTCGCGACTTGTATGTTTTTGTAGATCGTGTGCCGGAAGAAGAAGAGAGGAATCGAAGAAGTGACTTTGCTAGTCGCCTATTACCGCAGCCAAGGAAATAGGAACGGATGGATAAGTGAGGAAGAAGAGGAAGAAGAAGAACATGAGGAAGAATACGAGGTGGACTCGGATTTAGAGTCTACGGCTTCTAGTAGGTTTAACCCGATACAAGAATAGAAATTTCGCTCCTGATTAGTTGTCCTCTTTATGAGAAATTCTGACATTGGATTTTGAGTTTAGGTCCTTTTGTTTTCATTTAGATGATTGATCTTTGATTATTAAGTTTTGTTTTGGAAGTTCATCTTATGGCGACTTTGCAAATTTTGTTTGATTAGTGGGAATAAAACAAAATTTTGAAAGTATAGTTCCTGGTTGTTGTTTCTTTCTGATAGATTCGTTAGGTTTCCATAGTCCTCATAAATCAAGGCTTAATCACATTTTGAAATGAAGTATGACCATCACGATGGTATACTCATGTGGATCTGGTTTGTTATAGTATGTTACTTGTTATCTGTATGTTATCCGTATGTGATATGTTTTGTTATGATATTAGTTATGTGGTTTGCCATGACCGGGACGAATATGAGGACAATAAGAACTTGTTATGTGATGCAAGTATTATGACGCCTGATCAACGTGATAATACCGAGATCATATAATTTGAACTTCTTGAAATCATATGACGCCCGAGAAATGCCCGTGGTTGATACGTGATTGGACTTTGACTTGTATATGTTTGTTCTCATCATTAGAGATCCGAATAAGTTAGAAATTGTCGTTTGATCTTTTCCTGCATCTCATCCGTTATCTGCCATTACTTTGATGAGTATATGATAGTCTGTTGTAAGTATTTGATTATTGCTTGATTTCTGATAAAGTAGGAGTTTGAATGTTTTGATAAGAAATCCGTTTGTTCTAAGATAAGATTTGCGTTTGCTTTATTCTCCCTGAATTTCGAAATTCGATTTGTCTTCCGTCCTATTCCGCCTTGTTCAATTTCGAGGACGAAATTTTCTTTTTAGAGGGGAAGAGTTGTAAAACCCTAAAAATACGAAACGTGTTAAGAGACTAAAATACCCTTGGAATCAAAATTTATTAAATACGTAAAATACATTGATGTTCATTTAACAAAACTAAAACCTAACTTACGAATATTTAAAAACTAACGTGAGTATATTTATGTAATCGACATTGTACGACGAAGAAAATAAGTTACGAAACATAAGTTTGGGCCTCACTTTTCGTTTGTTGTAATCCGATGGGCCGCGTTTGTTTGAGCCGAGGATCCAAGCCGAAAGCCCACTTGGGGTGTGTTTGTGTTGTTCGGTTGGACCCAAGCTGAAGCCCACACCCTCTCAAAAGCCCTAGAACCGAATTTTGTACCACCTATAAATACAATCACTTAACCTCAAATTGAAACCCTAGTTTGCCTCTTCTTTCTTTTTCTTTCTATTCGGCCGAAACCCTAATTCCCCTTGGTGTCGAGAGTTTGTTTCCAACGAGCTAAGGTATAATCACGTTCTATTCGTCTTACTTTGATACGCCTAATGTTATTATATATTGTATCGTGTTTTGTTTTCAATCGAATCTTGTGTTTTTGGTCGAGCCGTATGAAAACAAAAACAACAAATATGAATCGGATCTAATATAATTAGAGAGCATGTAATGTAATATGTATTGTATGAATTTGTATTAATTATGTCGAGCCACTATAAAACCGAACCATATATATAAATGTTATCATGCCTAATAAATTCGGAACCCTAATTGGAATGGAACCCTAAGTGTAATTAATGGTCTAAACATGTGATTATAATGGTTTTACTAAACCCTAAAACTGGACAGCATCATAGGTCGAATTTGTGTGTGTTATAGATCCAATTTTATAAGTGCAATAATCTGGGTTTTTGTGGGGAAAGTTTATTTGATGTCTTAGTTAAGTTTTCCAAGTGGTTTGGTCGAATTTGGAGTTGTCTAAGCCGTATTTTTAATTTTTACAAGATCAAGTGTCAATGCTGAGAAAACGGGTCTGAAATTTAGTTGGATTGTTTGATTTTTTATTTGCAAACCATAATGAATTGGGAGCTCTCCTTTTACAGGAGTGACATTTAGGTTATAAATGAATTTCTGGGAGTTCTGGGGATTTTTCCAAGGTGTCTAAACAGGTCCAATAAGTGTAAACTTTTAAGGTGTATTTTCTGATTACTTTCTGGACAGGTCTGGACTTGTGATTTTCCATAGGCCATTTGGCATAGAGATAGAACCCACCAATTTTTGGAGAGTCTTTTAAATCATATGGGAACCCCTGGGATTTTGCTTGATTTCATTTGAGCTAAGTAAGTATTTTATAAAAATCGTTAAAGTCTGGTCCGAATATGAGTTTAAGAAACTGAATATTTAAAAAATGATATCAATAGGTAACACACTTACAAATGCATAAGAAGCTTATAAAATGAGAATATACTTATAACTCTAAGAATGTTTATGCGATGAATCCGTTATAACTTTAATGATGCTAATAAGTATTAAATAAATCAAAATCCGTGTAGATTTGTTGAAGGAGACGCGACGTTATATCTTTGTGATTCACTCATTCGTTTGCTTTTCTCTCATTTGCTTTAAGGTACGAGATATTCGACCTTTTCAAGAAAGGTTCCTTATAACATTTTCTTTTCGTTAGCTTTTATATTAGGATTCCCTATGCCATTGCTATGAACCCTATCTGATTGTTTGATCTGTTACTTGTGTAAAATACCTGTTCTAGTGAATTATGCAATATTTGATTTGAACTTTATGTTAGTAAGATTTTAATATGCACATTTGTTGAACCTTACTATGTTTAATTATGAACTTCTATTATGAATGTATGATTTGTGATTGTGATATGAACTTTTGACCTATGAATAGTTGAATATGAACCTTATGATATGAGTTATCTGATATGTTATATGTTGAACTTTGTGTTTGATTATGATCGGTGTCATTTATGAAAATCTGTTTGACCTAAGATAGTTTGACACCCGAGCCAAAATAATAACTAGTCATGGGGTTTCCATGTCCGTGTCGTGATGCACCTCGACATGACTCTAGGGCAGTAGAGTGAAGTTCTGCCACGTCCCTTATCTGTTATCTAGTATGAGCTCAAGTTATATTATATGACCAATATATGTTTGTGGGGCGTATGGATGCATCCTAGATCTGATCTGTTGTCCGATATGTTTTGTCGGTGAATGATGTCGGTGCAATACGTGTCTTCACAAGATTCTGGGAGCTAGCTACTCTAAAATTATTTTCTTAGATTATTTCTTTATAAATATGATGTTTCTAATATGATATGTTCTGGGCTCGAGGTAGTTTAACTAAACTTTTATCTGTTATTTCTATGTTAAGTATTCTGATTATGATTCGGTATGTTCAAGTGTTTATAATCATGAGCTAGGCTTATTATATGTTACCATATGTTATTATGCTTTTGTATGTTTATGTGACTGCCGTCTACTATGCTAGGATATGATTAATATGTTTAAATATGATTTGCATGCTGTCATCTGATGTTATGTTAGTTTATCATTGTGTGAATTCGTTGTTCTGCAAGATGACTATGCTAGTGGGTATTTGATTGTTCTGTAAGTTTAGTGTGCATAATCTGTTCAGTTAATATTGTAAACCTTCATTATTTGTTAATATACCTATTTGTCTATAATTGATCTGCCATGTTTAGACTCTGTTTATATTAAGGTTTGATCTGGGAAATGGTTTAACTAATGATATCTGTTTTGGATAATTTGCTAACTGCTATGCTATGTCTTTTGTTTATTTAGTTATAGTATTTCCTACGGTGTTTTATGTTCATATATGTGACTGCCTGTTTTGACTGCTATTATTTCCGCTGCGGTGTTATTGGTTAAGTTATTGAATGCAAGTTAGTTGATTTGTGTGGATGCCATGATTGCTTGTTAGTTAATGATCTCTGTTAGTTTTGACATTTCGTTTGGCTCATATGTATTCGAATTTCCTGTTTTAGTTAGTGTTTGGTTATCTTGATGTGTTTCCGTCTGTGTAATCAATATGCTATGTGTTTGTTCTTACTTGCTATTTGTTCTTCGGATTTCGTATGATTGTGTTTCCGCAGAATCCTAAATGATTCATTGATCTCTTTCCGTTGTGACTTTGTTATTCGTTTCTTTGTTTCATTTCGTATATCTGTTTTGTTTAGTTTTTGTTTCACATATCTGTTCACTGGGCTTTGTAAGCTCAGCCGCACTTTTCTTTTCCTGCGGCAGGTTTTTAGGTATTCAAGATAAGCTTATGGGATAGCTGATCTGGTTTGAGAGTAGAGTGAGAGCAAGATTTGACCATAGAGATCTTAGATTTATTTTGAAGTTTAGCTATTTATGTTTTCTTTTTGAATATTTTTGTAAAGGCTTCCGCTATTGTATAGTATATTAGTTCTGATATGAAACCGTATTGTGATATCTTTGCCCTTGTCGGGTTGGGGTGTTACAACCTCACTTAATTTACTTTCCTTAGTTTAGAAATCCTCTAGTTCATTCCTAAGAAGCCAACTGATTTCCCTTCTTATGATAGTTTAGATCTCCTTTTATTGCTTTTCTAGCCAAATTCGCGCGTACAATAATAGCTTAATGGGTGTTTGGTAGTGCTTGTTTAAATAATGATGTTTGGTTGGTTGCTCTCAAGTCCAAAAAGGGTGTTTGTTCGGTGCTAGTAGTGGGCTGCTGTAAATAAGCAGTCTCAACTGCTTATTCCTAGCTTTTCATAAAAAAGGTTTTCACAAAAAGTATTTCTTTTGGCTGAGTTTCTAAATTGCAAGAAGAAAATTAAAAAAAAGAAATAAGTTTGCAAAAAGTGTAGGAGCCCAGATTCGAACCCTGGTCTCCTCACTCAGAAACCAAATCCCCAACACACACCCTCCAAACCAACGCGCCCTTGGGACTTGTCTCGTTGGATTTTACACAAACAAATCATTTAAGCCTTAAAAACAGTTTTGCTTATAAGACCTTTTCAGCTTATTTACTGCTTATCTTTCAAAGCAACCATCACTTTTTCAGTTGTTCCTGTGATCAGTCCCCTTTAAAGTAGTTTCTGTGATTTTTCCATATTTTTCTAAATTAGTTTAATATTTTTAATCATTTAATTAGTGTTTAATCGTTTTTAATTCGTAGTAATTAATTTAAAAGTCAAAAAAATACCCGGTCTTTTTCTAAAATTATTTTTAGTCAATTAGGACGTAGGAAAATTAATTTCACACCCGTAGCCCTTAAATTTCAAAATTTTTACGTTTATGGCTCGGGTTGTTTCCCGGTTTTTACGTTTTTACATTTTAGCACCCTAGGACTTAGTTTAGCCTCGTTTTATCATTTCTTAGGCTTAGTAGTAGTTAGTTTGTAGTTTATTAGGGTTCCCTTGCCTTAATTACCTTCCCGTTAATTAATTTGTAGAAATACGTAATTCAAATCAAACAAATCATCAAAACCAATTCAAGTTCTAATCACGAAACTCAACGAATCCTTCCATTCACACCTCGTTGGGACACGACCCGGGAAATCACTTTTCCGGTATCACTTTTATCACACCCGTAAGATTTGATACGTTGACCTTTTTCCTAAAGGGTTGATTTGTCGAATTTTACGGATATTTTGATATACGTTGATATTGTGTTTGTTTTCACCACTCACTTTCAAACGAATCACTTCCCATCATCCCAGGAAAGCCATGCTTATGCATGTGATGAGCATATAATCTTTCAAGGTCAGAATACGTGGGTTTTCGCAAATACTCAGCACCATATAACTCCATGATAACCTTGCAAAACTTACGGAGACAATCACGGTATGTTGTTGCAGCCATTGCCAGATTCTCGTCAAGAGAATCAGGAACGGCCGCGTATCCCAATTGACGAATGGCCACAGTACACTTGACCAATGGGCTAATACCAGGTATGCCCCTAGCATCAAGAGTTTGTTGAAAATAAGGAGAATGATCATGTGGAAAACTAGAAGGGGGGTTGAATAGTTTATCAATTAAAATCTTTGTTTTGAAACTTATTGTAAGATCAATTGATATTGATCAAGGATATGTTAGTGAATGATAAACAATATGCAAGCAATATATAAAGAGTAAATAAGGAAAGAAACAATCAAACCACGACAAGTTGTTTATAGTGGTTCGGTCTACAAGGACTCTTTTTCCTTGCCCTACTCCACTCCCCGAGTCTCCAACTCGAGAGTTTAACTTCACTAGTCAACAAGCTCCTTTCACCGGCAGAGAAACCTTTACACTTCGCTTACACACTATTTCCGACACAAAGCTAGATGTCGAGTTCTTTTACAAGGGTACAACCACTCCCACACATGATGTATTTTAAGGACTAAAATACTAACCACTCACACTCAGAAGTTTAAGATGGTTTGGTACAACAATGATGTATGAATAAGACTAGATCATACAACAACAAAACAAACAAGACTTCTAACTATTTTTTGAAGCTTGATTATGCCTTGATATTCTTTGCTACAAAAGAGGATCACTATAATGATATGAAACTGAGTTAGAAATAATAGAGAAGGAATGTATGTGATTATGCTAAAAAGGGATGAGAAAACAACTTGGGTTGGCTTGCTATTTATAGCCAAACAGTTCTGCTGTCACCACGGACCACGAAACCAAAATGAGGGTTCCGCCCGTGTATCATTTTGGTGCCGCCTGGTCTGACAGCAAGATTACAAAAATCTTACCAAAGTCAACCAAATCTAACCAAGATCATGTAAGATATGTAGAGTCCAAATCTACACAAAATATCTTATGAAATCCCCTAGAAATTTCAATGATGCACCACATGATGTCGTATATTGTTTTCTATTTTTAGAAATAGTATGTTAAATGTAAATACATATGTAATGTTTTGTTTTAAGAAACTAAAACATACTTGATCTAAAAATGTTGACATACATTATGGTTTAGAAGGATATCAAAGTTAATTGACATATGACTAATCAAAATGTAAATGCTTGAGTGATGAAGATGTGAAAACGTAGAGGGGGTGAATACGTTTCCGTTTCAAACTTAAAACTTTTGTATCAAATATAGACTATAGTATAAACCATCTCATTTTCTAATCTCGACGCGAGGATGCATTTAACGCATTACGGCATGTAAGGCTAACCCCTTAATATTACATAAGATTCCGCAAGATTAATGGTTCATTATAAATCGAGTTTCACTATTATTAGTCCGGTTTGTTTTTCTTGATCAAGCGTGTCATAATATGTAAAGTGTTAAATATAGTTTATGACAATATGAAAGACCAAGTATGCATCACACACATAAACATCAACCACATAGACAATCAACAATATAAATCAAGAATAAAAGTAAAGCGATAAGTAAAAAGATACACAAACCAACACGAGGATTTATAGTGGTTCGGTCACGAATCTCCTCTTCGCCCTACTCCACTCCCCGAGTATCCAACTCGAGAGTTACTTCACTAGATCAACAAACTCCATTCTTGGCGGAGAAAACCTTACACAACGTCGCTTACACTTTATCCGGTACTAAGCTAAACACCGAGTTCTTCCACGAGGTAGAACCAAACCTATCACAACGTCGCTTACACTTTATCCGGTACAAGGCTAGATACCGAGTCCTTCCACGAGGTAGAACCAAACCTATCACAACGTCGCCTACACTTTATTCGGTACAAGGCTAGATACCGGGTTCTATTACAAAGGAGGAACCATTACCTGACCAACACGACACATCTATGACACCCGTTATGTTTTGTGGCCCAACATAACAAACCTTGTGTTTTATGACACAAACACATAAATCATCTAATCTAGTTATAGATATAAGAATATGATACTAGACAATATCCAAGACAATGTGTCTAATGGATATGAAATCCTAAACCAAATATAACACATAATCATCTCATAATACCATATGGGACAAAATGCAAGGTACCGGGATAAGATACAATTAGCTGAGACAACATGAAAGATAGTCATAAATTTTGATCATTAATTCTCCCCCTCAATCAATGACTCGATTTTGAATAAGCATGAGTAGTCATTGATTGATTTTGAAAAATTTATGCACCCATGATTCCCATTGATTAAAAACATTAATGAAGAAATTTTGTAGGCATGTTTTGAGATACACATTTGAACTTCTGTTCGAACTTCATCTAAAGACCCGTGTCATTATTGAATGACATTTCTAGGACCGTAGATGTTATCGATACCAAAAGCCATTAAAACAAGGAATGATGAATTAGCATTGTGTGTGGCCAAATTATTAAAGGAAAATGAGTCTTTGAGAAAGCTTCACATAGAACAAAGTGTCCCTGCCAAAGAAGATAGAACTAAGTCAATAGAACAAACAAACTCTTTTTTAGCAAATATTGATGATCTCAAAGCTGAACTTCAGGATAGGAGTATTGCAATAGTTGCCTTAAAAATGAGCTTAGAAAAACCACAGGGAAAAGTGTGAACACTAAGTTTACAAAACCATCAACCTTGGGGAAGACAGTTTCTCATCTCACAAGAGAGCGGTCTGTAGTTAGGCAGCCTACGACATTTATATAAGAAAGATCTAAACCTTCAAAGTCAAGGCTTGCCTCCCAAGTTGATGAGAACAAAGTTTTGTCAAATCTAGTCACTTCACTACCTAATTCCGATAAAATGAAAGATAATGCTCAGGTTAAATCTCAAACTCTTAAAACCAGGAATGTAAGAAGATCATCTAGTGCACTAAAGAAGTCTCAAAATGTTAACCCCTCTCCTAAGAAACAATTTAACAACAAAGATTCAAAAATTAGGAATAGGAAAAAGGTTACATCTTCCACTGTGCCTAATAAATCTAACACTCCTAGCTCTTGCCTTAAGTGGATACCGACTGGTAGAATTTTTAAGAATGTTGGATTCAAATGGATTCCCATCAGAATACGGACCACCAATGGCAACACTAAAGCTGACTGTGAGTTATCCAAATGTCTGGATACTGTTGCTACTAACCCACTTAAATGCACATCTTCATGTGTTATTAGTGAATGTACTCCTCATTCCTTTGCAGGTACAATGTTTAATTCAATCATAAACCTCATGACCTGAATTCCAACAGAAATGAAGCCTCCTCATTCAGGAGCTTCAAAGATGTCAGAATAGATAAGCACGTACTATGATTTCTGATCACCTCAGCTCAGGACTCGTACATCAACACTTGAGAGTAATTCCAATCTTTACACACTCTATACAGTTTTCTTTCATTTTGTTTAAACAAAATAAAAAAATTCAAAAATAGTTCAAAGGCATGTCTTCTGATATCGATAACATCTACGGTCCTAGAAATGTCATTCAATAATGACAGGGGTCTTTAGATGAAGTTCAAATGTTTTTTAAAACATGTCTACAGTTCCTCAATAATTTAGATCTTTAAAATCAATGGAAATTTTGGGTGCATAAATGGTTCATATTCAATCAATGACTTCTCATGCTTATTCTATTACGAGTCATTGATTGAGGGGGAGAATTAATAATCAAAATTTATGACTATTTGTCAAATGAGTTCATCCACTTATTTTGTCCTATATGATTCTATGTAATGATTATGTGTTATGTGTAGGATTCTGATTGCTATTTGCTAATTTTTTCCTAGACATTCGCGTATCTATTGTTACCATGATTTTCTATATTTGTGTGCTACTCTATATGTTCTCATTATGGTTTTTAAGGTTAAAATACATATTGATTGATCATGGGAAAAATGCACTCTTAGGAAAGTAAGTGATCTTATTGGATTGTGCATGATAACTGTGGGGTTAATACTGGCAAAAGATGTTAGCTTTAAGACTTAATGTGAGACTTGTCATTTTAAATCACAAGAGCCTATGCGATTTGACCTTGTTCTGGGAAAGTATGCGTTTTGAGTAATTCAAGGACTAATTGTGTCAATATTTGAAACTATTGAGTCTTGGTATAAATACAAAGCAATTTGTCATAAGTTAAAAATTTCAAGATCCAGTCAACACGCATATACTTGTTTCTCTCAAGTCTCTTCGCTGCGATTTGTCTCATCGTGTTAGATCATCTCATCTTCGTCTTAGGTATTGGCTATAATTATCACTCACTTCACTATTATAGCTTATAGATTTTATCATTTGATGATTGTTAACACCATTATTGGTTTTAGGTGCTCCTCATTCGAAACCCATCACCTCACATAATAGGTTTGTCATGTTTTATAATTTGATCATTTGGGTTTAAGTATAGAATCAGTAGCCTGCCTCTCTTGACTAATTGCTCTCTTTCCCCTTGAATAACTTGCCCCAATTCTGCTTAATTTTTAGTATTTTAGGTTTAGTTGTGTGTTTGCACTCGCGGTGGCAATTCTCATTTGATCTGTATTGCAATGGATTTATAGATTGTTATTAGGTTGATTTCATATGATAGATCATGCATGAGTTGGTTAATAGTGATGATTGTGTGCGAATTGAGTCTGAATGTTGATGGTTCTTATGAGCGATTTGATGTTATGTACTTGAGTGCGTTTTGATTAGAAAATGCATGTATGCGTGTTAATAAAAGAAATAATTCTTGAAAGCGAGTTGTCGTGACTAACAGTCTTGAAAGCGGTTTGTCAATGTGCGTCTTTACCTATGCGGTTTGACCCATGCGTTTTGACCTATGCGGTTTGATATCATGCGGTTTGTCTTATGCGTCTTGACCTATGCGGTTTAACCTATGCGGTTTGATATCATGCGTTTTGTCATATGCGTCTTGACCTATGCGGTTTGATCTATGCGGTTTGACCTATGCGTTTTGACCTATGCGGTTTGTTATAATGCGGTTTGTCATATGCGTTTTGACCTATGCGGTTTGATCTATGCGGTTTGACCTATGCATTTTGACCTATACGTTTTGACCCATGCTGTTTGACCTCATGCGACTTGTTCTAAAGCGATTTGCGGTTTGACCCAGTAAGGTTTGATTCTATGCGGTTTGATCTGGTGCGTTTTCACTTAAGTGGTTCTTGCTTGTATGACTTGTTTTCTATGTGTCTTGTCCCTATTAGGTTATCATATGCTAAGTATGCTGTATGTTATGTGACCTATTCATTTCACCCAATCTATTCAGTATATTGTATATCCTATGTCATGAGTGTTGCTTACTCACTTTCTATGACTTAGCACATTTGACTTGATCATCATTGACTGTCAATACAGTGTGTTGTACATGTTGTGATGATGTTCAATGTGTCTTTGTCTCATAGATACCATGTTTCTTGTTGGGTGCATGCCATGCTTTGACCATGTTTTAGAATCTTGATGCCTTGACCTTCATCATCAAATACCTTATGTAGTCATTCTGTATTTCTCATCTAACATAACAAATTTCCAAATATCTTCGTCGTGGATGTATATACTACAGAAATAAAATGGCTGACATCACTACTCCTGGCAACCAAGCTACTGTTGTTCCACCCAAAGACACTTACAAATGAACAAATTCTCCCTTATGAAGACTGGTTGCTATTGCTAGAAGCAACTGCTTTGTAGACGTGGACAGAAACCAACCGAATCACATCTACAGAATTGCAATTGATATACTAAAGAACACCAATTTCTTTGGTGCTCTGACGTTACGTTGCACAATTCCGTCTATCTACCTACAACAGTTCTGGAACACAGTCCAATGGGACAAGATCACTGCTGTATACACTTGTCAACTTGAAGACAAGTGGTATGACATCTCTGCAGACACTCTCAGGAAAGCTCTTCAAATCACACCAAGAGACCCGCTAATCCATTCACCTCTCCACCATCCGCTGAAGAGTTGATAGACTGTCACTGATTTGGGCTATCCAGGTGAGGTCACGAAGATATATGGAATCATCACAAACGAGATGTATCAAACCTGGAGGGGAATCATTACAATTCTCAATCTTTTCCTAACGGGTAAGACATATGGGTATGAGAGAGTAAGGGCCCTGATTCTACAAATTTTGTGGGGAGTGGTGAACGGAGCAAACATTGACTATGCGGAACGTATCTGAGAAGAATTCACTTTATCAATAGACACCTTCATTACCGACAAACAAAATGCTCTAAAGAATATCAAGGGAAAGAAAACCAAAGACAAAAGGGTGATCCCCAGCATCAGGTTCTCAAAGCTCATTATCAAGCATCTGCAGGCAATGCATCAGTTTAATCCAAGAAGTGATTCAGCTCTTCATGAAGCCAGCGATGAACATCTTCTTGGCAATTTAAAGTTTGTGGCTAAAGGAACAGATTAAGAGATCTTTGGAAAGGCAATTCCTAATGCTCTTATTATGGATAAAATGATCAAAGCCGACTGCTACAAAAGGTATCTCAAAAAGGCATCAAACTCTACTGTTGATAAGACACCCAAACCCACACCAACTAAGACAACCAAAACATCCTCAAAATCATCTTATGCCAATCTCCCAAAGAAAAGACAAGAAAGATCCAAATCTGTAGATTCACCCTTACAAAGACAGAAGAAGAGAAAGGGTGAAACAGGGAGAGGAAAAGGGTCCAAGGAACCCGAGACTGAGATGACTCTGAGGGATGAAGATGATGCGGCACTCTAACGGGGCATTGAAGCCAGCTTGCAGAGTCTAGAGGTGTCTGAGAGACAGCCTAGGAAGGGTGTTACAATACATGAATTGAATCAGTTCCGCGTCACACCACTCTTGTTGCTGAAGGAAAAGGAAAGGGGAAGGCAGGTGAAGAAGTAGAGAAAGCTGCACAAATGTTGTTAACGATATCCACTCCAACTCCAAAGACTACTACTCAATATGAGCTCAAGAGACGAAATATT
The DNA here is from genome assembly GCA_910596185.1 of Chrysanthemum makinoi. Classification (NCBI taxonomy): domain Eukaryota; kingdom Viridiplantae; phylum Streptophyta; class Magnoliopsida; order Asterales; family Asteraceae; genus Chrysanthemum; species Chrysanthemum makinoi. The sequence continues at coordinate 155,253,308 of OU343223.1, read as the reverse complement.
GAATCATCGTCTACATAAGAGCCAAGTGGAGCAGAAGGAGAGCACTCTGCAACTCAGGAGGACATTCTCGACTCTAGTGACACTCAGTCGGAGAGTCAAGGATATGAGGGTGGAGATATAAATATGAATGAACCGGACTTACAGGCAGAGGTGCAGACAGAGATTGTTATAGGAACAATACTTGAATCAGAGGATAAGCTAACAGATGCTGGAGTTCAAAGCACGGGGTTAGGAGGAAATGCACTGTTACAAGCAACACATCCGAATCTCCAAGAAACTCTAAAGCAAAGATCTGAAGAACAAGTTCGTCTTGATGAAATAAACTTCTCAACAGGATCCCTATCCTCTCTGAAGAACCTTGAAACAGATATTACATATGGTGACCAATTCCTCAAAGATAGACCATCTGATGCTGAGTCCGATAAACTGAATGATGAAAAAGAGGAGGTCGAATCCATGTTTTCTATTACTATTCATCAGGATACATCCACCATTCCTCCCATGTCTACACCAACGCCTACTATATCAGCAACAACTTCTGCAACCGCACTTCCACCACCAGTATCATCCTTGTTAACCGTACTTCCACCACCCGTGACTTCTGAAGCAACAACAACCACCATCTCTCCAACTGTCATTACTGTTAATGACCCTGCTACACCACCACCATCACCACCTCCCAGCAAAACTATTGAACAACAACTTGACGAGGACTTAAAACAAATTGAGGCCCTCGAGAAGCAACACCTGCCAGAATCAGTCAAGCATCTCGATCGACGTCTATCGAAGCTGGAGTGACTCAACTTTGACACTGAAGTAATCAATGCAATTGAAGCAGAGGTCAAGGATGCAGTTGAATGGGCTATGAAAGCTCCTTTACATAAGAGGTTTAAAGACTTACCTACATCAGATATGAGATCAATTTTCCATGAAAGGATGTATGAAACTGATGAGCACAAAGAGCACGAAGTCCATATGCAACTCTATGAAGCTCTTCAGAACTCGATAGATCGTGATAACCATATGCAGTACTTAATGGATATACATGAAAAGGAAGCAAAGAAGAAAAGAAGATTCGTGATGCTTGAGTCAGAATCAGGAACTCCCAGACCGCCACCTCCTCCTCCTCTAACTGGTGGTTCTGATTCCTCTGGTGCAGGTAGATCTTCAGGTGTTGCAGACACTCCTAAGACAAATCCACCATCCACTTATCCAAAGTCATCAAGTCAATAGGGGTCCACCGTAGGTCAAGGTTCACATAAGACAACTAAAACCTCGACATATGCTGCTTGGACCACGGTTGACTCCAGGTTTACACCTACCTTCTCGTCCATTCCAGAAGAGCAAGTCATGAATGAAGAATCATACGTAGCTCAAGAGTCAGATTCTGAGGATGATGATGCTTCCACCAAACACATCCCTAAGGTGTATTGTGACAAAGACTAGTGGAATGTATATATAGGAAAGATGACAACCAAGTCATCTTGGTCTGCACCTACAAAGGAAATGACTCAAGGATGGTGGAGTGAAGAAAGACCAACAACTCCTGAGCCCACATGGACAATTCCCTCATCTGATCTTATCACCCCCGAAAACAACTGGGCGAACACCATTGCAGCCAACCTTGAAGCACCTCCTGAGGAATCGCTACTACACATCACAAGTGACATGGGAAGCTTCATGAAGTGGTATTGTGAGAAGCAGGGAATTTCATCAATTACACCAAAGGATCTAGAAGGCCCTGCGTATGAGATTGTCAAAGTCTTCCATCCTGTTGCTGCTCATCTAAAATAAATGGAGGAGTGCTACAAATTGTTGACAGATCAAGTAGAAGACAACATTCGTCAATTCAACGTCAACAACCAACTTCCTTTGGGTGGTGAACCAGGTCAGATGACTATCCAAGCAGACTTCTTCTTCAACAAAGATCTGGACTATCTGTGTGCCGGGACTCAAGGGAGCAACCCAGCTCTATCAATTTCAAAAATGAAGGTTGTATACTATCCAGATCCAGGACTTGAACAAATGGTTCCAGATCAGTTTTGGGCGGAAAAAGAGATTGAGTACGATGTCGCAGGCTCATACGGAATCTCACACTGGTGGTTCAAAAAGAAAGTATTCTACATTGAAAGACATAGTGCGGAAAAGAGACGCAAAGTTGTTCGCTCTAAACTGCGAATTCTAAGTGTCATCAATGTGGAGATCTTTCCAATGTATGGATACGATTATCTGAAGAAGATTGTCCTTAGAAGAGCAGATCAGAAAGACCATGTGATAGAGGAAAACGACTTCAAAAATCTGTATCCTAATGATTTCGAAGATCTATATCTATTGAACCTCCAAGGCCATCTTGATCACCTGCCCATTCGCGAAAAGAAGTCGCTTACTGCAGCGATCAACCTATGGATAATAGGATTAGTAATTCGACAAAGAGTGGGGGACTTTCAGCTCGGCATGGAAAGCTATCAGACTCAAGTCAATCTCACCAAGCCTCGATGGGAAGCCACATGACTTGAATTCAGGCACGACTACTCAGTTATTGATACTCCAAGAGCAGTTGTCTTCACAGACAAATATGGATCAAGGATGCTTATAAGGCTGTGCGAGCTGTATAAGTTCAGTGATGGTACTCTAAGGGTAATTGAAGAAGGGTTAGATTCTAGGGTTAAGGAGTTTAAGCTCAACATGAGGCCGGGAGAAAATACAAGATTTTGGTCTATACATGACGTGAAAAGGAGTGAGGATTTCATTGCAGCTGTTGGAAGAAGACTCAAGACTCGGAAAATCTTCCAAAGTTTTAAAAATTTTTGTGGGATGAAGAGTTCGTGAAGGACATGACAAACTACTACAGAGAACCGAATGATGATATCTTGTTTATGGTGGTCATTATTTTTGAACTCTTATTTGTAATGTGGTGATTGTAATATGAACAATAATAACTATACAGTATATAGTAGAAATAAGATTATGGCTTGTAGTCTCCCTCTCGAAATTAAAGGGGAGCAATGTAGTGTTTCTTTTCAGATTAAATAAAACAAGACACATTATCTCCAAAATTTTCCTACATATTTAAATCACTTGAGATCCAAAATCTCAAAGGATTTGAAATTTTTGATCGGGGGAGAAAATGTGATATAAATATGTAATCTGATAAAATGTGATCTCTAAGTCTCAATGGATAGGCAGCTCTCCCATATGTGCTAAACATTTTCGTATATCGAGGCACATATTGAGGGGGAGCATTTCAAAAATCATCTTAAAACTTTCAAGGTACTAAAGCATCATCATTTTATCAGAAGTACCTTGATTGAATTTTAAATGGTTTCCTTGACTACTGTGACCGTGAAAACTGCTTCAAAACACTCCTCCCTTCATGTGCTAAACAATCTTCAAAAATTCTCAATGCACATACTGAGGGGGAGCAATCGAAAGATAACCACATCCTTCCCAAAATGTTTTATCCGACGTATTTAAAATTCTAGATTTGATAGGGAAGTGATGATGATCATTTTAGAAAATGCTAATCAAGAATTGGATCTTTCATTCTCAAATCTAATATTTCAAAGTCCTCTTGCCTCCATGTGCCAAATGATTTCTAATACTTGAAGCATGTGTTGAGACGGAGCATTTCTAAAATATCAAAAACAATTAAGGTACAAAATGCTTTGATTTTATATCACATGTACCTTGATTGATTTTCAAATGGTTTTCAATTGGTTTCGAGGCGGAAAGAACAATACCAAAAGACCGACCAATTTAATTTATGCATTGGAGATATAAGGATGGTTAGGTTAGGTATTCGTTTCCATGATCCCGTCAAAGCCGGAGGGATCTACCCAGGGATAATCCACTAGTTAGTGTAGAAGTCCTTAGGTAAGGTGAAAAAAGGAGAAAAGTGAGAATAAGGGAAAAGTGCCGACTAAGATTGAGCTAGAACTGGAATAAACCCAACAAGGTTCTAGTAATGAAGTCTCGGTAAGCACTGAAGGGGTTGAAGAATGAAAAATAATTGAATGTGAAAAGGGTGAAAAGAAATAGCCCCTCATTAATTCAACCTTAGGGCAGAAACCGGGTTCAATTTATATGCTACTGGTTGTTACCAAGGTAACACCGGTATTGAAGACAAGACATCATGGACCCAGTGACGCACTGCACTAAACTTCCCAAGCTACTCAAGTTCCTCTTAAAAGGACTTATTTCATTCTCATGGAGAACCTACATAATCTATCGACTTTCTCTTAGAGATTGGTGATATTGTAGAAGGAGACCCTCTCCCTAGTCTCCGGCATAGGGAACCAAATGTGCACTATTGAGTCTAGAGCTAAGAGATCATCAATAAATATTATTAGGACACAATTAATGAAGACTCGCAGTTTCACACAATGTGAAATGTGAGAATATATTTTGAGAGTCCTACGCATTATCCTTGTGTTATGCCAGAACATCCGAGTGATATGTAAAAATATTCACGATGAAGATGGAAATCCTTCTAGAGCCTACATCAAACAAGCTCTTGGTGGGTGACATGTGAGATCTTTTCAAAAGATCAAACTTGTGACAACTGGTCAGAAACTATGGGGCGATTCACTCTTGAATCAACCTTGGTCCAGGAAATGGATTGACGGATACCTTTGAAAAACCGGTCGTTGTGCTCAACAACTCTTTTCTCTAGCACATCGACTGTGTACTAACTTTTCAAAATAAATGGGTATTTATGATTGAAAATTGATGTTTTCCGTAAAACCTTCATTGTATTGCAAAACTCTTTCTATTAAGAAATACACGATTGTTTTTCAAATCATTTTTCATCAATCAGTGAGTCTCAATTCGCTGGTTCACTCACTTCGTGTTGTCTTCTTTGAGACGTTCTGGTTTGAGAACGGCTTGATTAGCTGCGAAAATCTGTCAAGGAGATTCTTCGGAATTCTTCCTGATCACAGGCAGTACTTGTACTGATCAACGGGGAACCGTGGTTCTTGCAACCCCATTCAACGAAAGTGATCAAAGACACTTTCGTGCGCTTTATTGCTAAATGTTGTTTGCAGGGACACCCGACGGTTGCAGCTGATCAGAATTGAGGAGTCAATCCATAACCACATGCTCACAAGCACACAATGATAACTAAAGAGAATCATGACTATCAAAGACATACAACGAAGCTTCCGCTACTCTGATAAGAAGATATCATGATCCAAAACTGTGAGCATGGCTGTCCAAAAGTCACAACTTCACATAATGGCGATACAACAAAAGGACGAGTCTGAGATTTAGCATGGCTGATGATCTTAAAGAAAGCTCGAGATCACATATCAAAGAAACACTCAAGCCAAAGAATCACTACTGATGTGCAAAGTTAAAGTTTAAGAAGCTTCAAAGTCTACGCGCTCGAGCATCAAAGATTATAGTTAGAATCCTAGGATTTACAATGCAATTCATGGGGTGACCTCCCTTAGGGGGAGATTTTTAGGATTTGGAAAATCCATGTTGAAGTTTCGGTCACCCCAACAATAGTCTAGCATATTATAGCTCGTAGACATAACGTTATATTAGTTAGTTTACAAGTAGTATAAGTAACACCGAGGAAGAAGGACAGGTCTTTACCCACTGTATGCCTGATCCACCGCCCGAAGGAGGGCGTAAACATATGTATAAATAGCCCTCTCCCCACAAGAGAGAGGGTTGGATGTTCATTTGGTAATCTAACCTTTCATTTAATTTTATCTCTCTAGAACATCTCATCTTTCTTTCTCTCTCTAGAACATCACACGTTCCATACCTTGATTACATGTAGTGTTATGATAGCCAATTTATTACAACCTTAGTGTTGCCATTGGTTAGTATTCTGGTGGGAATCCATGTGAATCCAACATTCTTAAACATTCTACCAGTCGGTATCCACTTAAGGCAAGATCTAGGAGTGTTTGATTTCTTAGGCACAATGAAAGATGTAACCTTTTTCCGATTCCTAGTTTTTGAAGCTTTGTCATTAAATTTTTTCTTATGAGAGGGGTTAACATTCTGAGACTTCTTTAGTGCACTAGAGGATCTTCTTACATTCCTCGTCTTAAAAGATTGAGCTTTATCCTGAGCATTATCCTTCATTTTATTGGGATTAGGTTGTGAAGTGACTGGTTTTAACAAAAATTTGTTCTCATCAACTTGGGAGGCAAGCCTTGTCATTAAAGATTTTGTTCTTTCAGATATAAACGCAGTAGGCTGCCTAACAACAGACCGGTCTCTAATGGTATGAGAAACTGATTCCCCAAGGTTGATGGTTTTGTAAACTTAGTGTTCACACTTTTCCCCATGTTTTTTCTAAGCTCACTCTTTAAGGCTGTTAATACAAATAAATCGTAAAAACGTTTATTAATATTTAGCGATCTCTTTGTGTTTTGTTAATAACAAATATAATATTATTATAAGTAAAATTATAAGGATACATGTTATTTTTGTAAAGCATCTACATATATAGTCATTTATTATAAATTGTTGTAATAATTCATTTATTATAATAGTTTATTAGGATGGGTAAAAACCACAACCCATGACCCATACCCATGGAGCATATCCATAACCCATGGAGTTAACTCATAACCCATTGACTAGATGCATTGCATCTTTTAGATACATTGTATCTACTTAGATACCCATGGTCCAAATTTCATGACCCATGACCCATAACCCATAACCCATGGGCAAACAGGAGCATCTCACGGATCCCTCTGATTACACTAGACGGTTCCCTCAGGCATGGGGTCTGTGGGATCCGTGCAACAATAGCAAGAAATTGCCTATAAATAGAGAGTCATTTCTTCATTTTAACTCACCCCAATTCTTACAAACTCTCTCATATATTCTTACATTCTTCTAACCTTAGATCTCTTGATCTAGATGGTAGTTCTTCTCTCTTTTGTTGTGATTCTCATATAGGTCCTTCTCTAAGGCGAGATCACGAGCATTCTACAAGTCATCCAAGCAAGGGGTCCTTGATTGATTTGTTCCTCCACAAGATTTCTGTAGCGAAGATCTTGTATTTCATATTTCACATATTTGTTGTGTTATAGTAGTGTTGTTTTGGTCCTCCATGTTAAGGACTCGGAATTTAGCTTTGTACCGGAAAAAGTGTAAGCAATGTTGTGATGGCTTCTCCGCCGAGTTGAAGGAGTTTGTTGACATAGTACCTAAACTCTCGAGTAGGTGACTCGCGGAGTGGAGTAGGACAAGGAAGGTGTCCTTGTAGCCGAACCACTATAAATCGGTTGTGTCATTTCTATCATTTACTTTACTTGTTTTCTTTACTTGCATATCTTATAGATCTATACTTTCTCTCTATCCACACGATTTCACATTACATCGAATCTAAAGTTTTTGAAACTAACTTAAAATCGGCAAAACTATTCAACCCCTCCTTCTAGTTTTCCACAATTGGCATCAAGAGCTAAGTTTACAAAAGTTTTAAAGTAAATAGTATTTTTAAAACTTTTTGATCACTATGGGTTCTGAAAATTATAAAGAAGGGCAATCTATGCAACGACCTCCACTACTTGAAACTAATGGTTTTATTTATTGGAAAAATAGATTCGAAACGTATGTGAAGTCAAAAGATATTGATCTTTGGTACATCATTGTTGAAGGCGATTTTGAAGCCACTATAAAAGATAAAACCGGAAATTTATTAAACACACCTCATGATCAACTCACTGATGATCATAAGAAAAAGATTTCCAAAAATAGTGAAGCTAAAATGGTTTTATACAATGCTTTACCCAAAAAGGAATTCGAAAGAATTTTCATGCTTAAAACCTCTAAAGAAATTTGAAATTCTTTAGTTTTAACTCATCAAGGAAATCAACAAGTTAAAAACAATAAAATAGATTTGTTTGTTCAACAATATGAACAATTTTCAATATCGGATGAGGATACTATAGATCATTCTTTTGCTAACTTTAATACTATAATTACATCATTACAAGCACTTGATGAGTCTTTCTCTAGTCGTAATCATGTTAGGAGATATTTAAGGGCACTTCCATCCAAGTGGAGATCTAAGGTGACGGCAATCGAAGAATCAAAAGACTTGTCAATCCTCACCCTCGATGAACTCATAGGCAATCTAAAGGTCTATGAGCTTATCCTCGCTAAAGATTCCGAATCCTCAAAAGAGAAGAAGGAGAAGCACAAATCTCTTGCCTTAAAAGCCAAGAAGGTCTCAAGTGATGACGAAAACTCTTCTTCGGATAGTGATGACGAAGAGTATGCCATGGCGGTAAGGGATTTCAAGAAGTTCTTTAGAAGAAAGGGAAGATATGTCAAGCAACCATATGACGACAAGAAGGGGCTCCGGAATGGCAAAGACGACAAGAAAGCAAGGGATGAACGCGCTTGTTTTAAATGTGGGGACCCTAATCACTTTATTAGTGAGTGTCCCAAATGTGACGAACAAAAAGCGTTCGTGAGTGGTTCGTAGGGAATGAGCGAGGAGGAGGACGAAGAAATTTGTCTCATGGCAAATGACTCAAATGAGGTGTGCTTAAAGGTCGACCTAGATCAAGATGAATGGGTCAAGGATAGCAGGTGCACGAGGCACATGAACGGTAATAAAGATTTATTTTCCACATATGAATCCTTCAATGGAGGAAATGTGATATTTGGAAATAGCAAAAGCAAAATCATCGGTAAAGGTACGATTTTTAACAAATCTCTAACCATTAACGATGTGTGTCACGTAAAAAACCTAAACTTTAACCTCTTAAGTATAGAACAAATATGTGATAAGAAGTGTAACGTATTTTTTAATGAAACCGGTAGTAAGATATTGAAAAACGGTATCACTATCGGAAGAGGAATTAGGAAACATGGATTCTATGTCATTAAAATCGGTAATGAACCTAAAGACAAACTTTGTCTTACTTCTATGGATGATACTTCGACCTTGTGGAATCGAAGATTGGGCCATGCCAATATGCGACTTCTTCAATCACTATCATCCAAAGATCTAGTAAGAGATCTGCCAAAATTAAAATATGAACATCACTTTTGTGATGCTTGTAACGTAGGTAAACAAGTCCATGCTAGTCACAAAGCTAAAAATATGGTCTCTACAACTAAGTGTCTAGAATTACTTCACATGGATTTATTTGGTCCATCCGCTATCCAAAGTTATGGAGGAAACTAATACACTTTGTTTATAGTGGATGATTACTCTAGGTACACATGGACTAAATTTTTAAAGAATAAAACTGAAACATTCGATTACTTTGAAATATTAAGTAAGAAAATCCAAAGACAATTAGGAAGTCCTATAGTGTCTATTAGAACGGATCATGGTAGGGAATTCGATAATGAAGTGCAATTTGGAGCCTTTTGTGATGCTAATGGTATTACTCACAACTTCTTGGCTCCTCGCACTCCACAATCGAATGGGGTAGTTGAAAGGAAGAATAGAACCCTACAAGAAATGAGTTGCACCATGTTAAATGAGCAATCCATACCTCAAACGTTTTGGTGCAATGTCGTTGATACATCAACGTACATACTTAACCGAGTCTTAATTAAACCATTTTTAGGTAAAACTCCATACGAGTTACTTCGAGGCAAAAAGCCTACGTTAGAACATTTTAGAGTCTTTGGTAGCAAATGTTTTCTTCTTAACATTAAAGATTACCTAACTAAATTTTATCCTAAATCAACCGAAAGTATCTTTTTAGGTTACTCTCCTAATAGCAAAGCTTATTTTATATTAAACAAAGAAACAATGAAGGTTGAAGAGTCATTAAACGTAAAAGTTGATGAAAGTCCACCTAAACCTACCCTTCCTCTTGTCGATGACGAGATAGTCGAAAGTGAGGCCATAGAAATAAAGAAAAATACAAACAAAGAAGATGAACCATTAAACAATGAAATCATCAATATTAAAGAGTCTAAAGATCACCCCGTAGATAAGGTCATAGGAAAGTTAAACGAAAGAACTTAGGTCTCAAGTCCAAAACCAAAGTAGCTTATTTTGTTTTGTCTCAACCATAGAACCTAAGAATACACAAGAAGCCATAAAAGATGAAAGTTGGGTAATGGCTATGCAAGAAGAGTTAAATCAATTTGTCTCTAACGATGTTTGGACACTTGTCCCTCCACCTAGTAATCAAACCATAATAGGAACTAAATGGGTATATAAAAACAAGTTAGATGCAAACGGTGTAGTGTCTAGAAACAAAGCTAGACTAGTTGCCCAAGGGTATAATCAACAAGAAGGAATAGACTTTGATGAGACCTATGCCACCGTGGCTAGATTAGAGTCTATAAGAATACTTCTTGCTTATGCTTGTGCTAATGATCTTAAGCATTTTCAAATGGATGTTAAAAGTGATTTTCTAAATGGTTTTATTAATGAAGAAGTTTATGTAGCTCAACCTCTAAGCTTTATCGATTTCGACAAACCTAAACATGTGTATACATTAAAGAAAGCTCTTTACGGTCTTAAACACGCCCCAAAAGCTTGGTATGATAGACTCAAGTCATTTTTAATAAAAAACAACTATACCATGGGGTTAGTGGATAATACACTTTTCACTAAGAAAAAGGAATCACATATAATTATTGTTCAAATATACGTGGATGATATTATATTCGGATCTACTTGTCAAGACATGTGTGATGATTTCTCTAAAATCATGCATGACGATTTTAAGATGAGTATGATGGGAGAACTAAGTTTCTTTCTTGGTCTACAAATCAAACAAGTAGAAGATGGTATCTTCTTTAATCAATCTAAATACATAAAAGAGATGTTAACGAAATTTGGTTTAGAAGAGTCAAAACCTTTAAGAACACCAATGTCATCCGACACTAAACTTACAAAAGATGAAGACGGTGAATCCGTTGATAACACAAAATAATGTGGCATGATTGGTAGTCTTCTCTATCTTACGACTAGTTGGCCGAATATCATGTTTAGTGTTTGTCTATGTGCTAGGTTTCAAGAATACCCTAAAACATCACATCTAGAAGCGGTCAAAAGAATATTTAGATACATTAAGGGTACGACTCAATTAGGATTATGGTATCCTAAGGGTACGGGGGTAGAAACTATTGTATATGCAGATTCTGACAATGCAGGTGATTATGTTGACTGAAAGAGTACAAGTGGTGTATGTACTTTTATGGGATGTTGTTTAACATCTTGGTTCTCGAAGAAGCAAACGGCATTGGCCATATCAATAACCGAAGCCGAATATGTCTCCGCCGGCAAAGCATGCCAACAAGCACTATGGATGAACAAGCGTTAGTTGACTACGACATTTATATAAGTGACATAGCCATTCTATGTGACAACAAAGGTGCCATCGAATTAAGCAAGAATCCGGTGTTACACTCTCGCACCAAGCATATAAAGATCCGTCATCACTTCTTAAGAGACAATGTTCAAAAGGGGAACATCTCTATTGAGAAGGTAGCATCAGAAGACAACATAGCCGACGTCCTCACCAAACCATTGAAGCGGGAACAATTCAACTTGCTTCGTCTTGGTCTTGGTCTCGTGGAACAATCGTCGTAAGTAGTTTTTAAACTCTACAAGGTATGTAAATACTAGCCTTCTTCTTTTCTGAGTCTAGGATCTCTATTTCACACACAACCCACAAACAATACGGGAATTTTCAAAATCCAAGGTAAGTTTTATTTACAACACGTAATTTCATACTTATTTTTCTTAACTAAAAGATAAACGTTTTCTTCAAACAAGAAACTTTTTCAAAATGCTTTCTGAAAGGATACTTCTTTCCGTATCACTTTCATAAAAGCTATTTCTCACGTCCAGGACAAACCTCTTTTTCATTATTAATACAAAGTAAAAACCCGTTTTCATTGCATCTCATGTCTTTTGAATGATAAAGGGAACACATAACTAATATGTGTTTTCAGGTACATTCATTTAAGCAACAATGAATTAGGAGCACTCGGGTTATCTCACATAATAGTATACTTTTTCACTTCTAGTCTACTTTTCTTTTTCTTTTTAGGAGTCGAGATAACCGCAACTCCAAATAGTTTGCATATAGGTACACTAGGCACAAATATTTCCAAAAGGAAAATTTTAAGCTGCCTGAGTCACCAGTACCACGGATCCCAGCATTAACGCTGGACGGTTCCCTTAAGGGAGGGATCCGTGGGATCCATGAGACAGAATCTGAAACTCTCTTATATTTTTCTTACTTTGGCTAAAAACCTCTATATTTTCATCATTTTATCCTTTTTACTAATGAGTATGTTACATAATGCTTGTGTTCTCATGATCACATGCCTTAAATTCATATCTAATCATTAGATTTTAGTCCACATTTTGGGTCAAGCATTCATTACAATGCATTATTTTCTCTATAAATAAGGTTCCCAAAATGCTTGCATCTTCATCACTCTCAACCTCACAAACAACCATCATCATGTCATCCAAAAGATCTTCCAACATAGATGAATCACCTAGTGCAAACAATCCTCTTCAAGAAATCCAAAATTTTATCCTACCACCTTCCGTAGTACCACCACCCAAATCTAGAAAAACTGCACGGATTAGCATTCGACCTTGTTGTTTAGCTAAAACATTGTCAAATAGTTCTTCACCAACTACCCTTTCACCACTAAATGGTTCCATAGTAGCACCTCCCTCATCTCCAACAAGCACACCACCATCATCACCTATCAAGTCTTCACCTAAAGTCACTCTAGTGGAACTCTTTAAGACTCCAAAAAGATCTCAACAAATCAACCCAAAAGAACTAGTCTTTTTAACACCTCCCACATCTCCAAACACAATTTACAAAGATCTTGTAACTTCACCACCTTTAGCTCCCATTCTCTTACAAGAACATCTAGGTTCTTTTCCACCACCACTTCCAAACATTCCAGACTTTGATCCATATTTTCCAACTTTTCCACCACATCTTCCGCATTCCACAAAACAAACTAACCCGGAAACCTTCAACACACATTACCCACATCATCTACATTGTGAACATTGCCAATCCACTAGGGAACTTGCAATAGAAATTAAGGAAGAAATGTGATTCATACTTAACCACATCCTTGATCGCATCAACATCATCACTCACCAAAACCTCCATCAATAACCTTATGCAAGCATGGAAGGAATAATATTACTATTTTCTCTAGTTTTTCCTTTGAGTCAATTTAAAGAACAAACCTTATTCTTAGTTTTACATGTTTGTATGTGGCATATATACCACTACACTTTGTTATTTTATTACAAGGCTTTGTTTACATACCTTGGTTCTTCACCTTATTTCTCGTCAATTACAAGATTATATTGAATGTTACTACTAACTTTTTCTTTGTAGGTTTTATATTTTCTCACTTGATGCCCTATTCTAGGGGGAGCTACTGTCAAGGGGGATTTAGAGATACGTGGACTATTTTCCACACTTTATTTCTTCATTGGGGTTACTTTTTGTTTCGACAAAAAGGGTGAGAAGAAGTAAAACTTATGCTTTCAAAACATACATCTAATCTTAAGTTTTACCCATCATAACATCATGTTTTGTCATCAACAAAAAGGGAGAGATTGTTAATACAAATAAATCGTAAAAACGTTTATTAATATTTAGCGATCTCTTTGTGTTTTGTTGATAACAAATATAATGTTATCATAAGTAAAATTATAAGGATACATGTTATTTTTGTAAAGCATCTACATATATAGTCATTTAATATAAATTGTTGTAATATGATGTGCTATTTCATCCTGCTTTTAATATTTATAAAACTTAGATAACTTAGGATAAACACATACTAACGGGCAGAGAACCCAATCAGATGTAGTAAAGCCTTAGGTAAATCCGAGTATCGTCCCAAGAGAGCTGTGACCTTGAAAGAACTAAGATGATTAGAAATAATATTGATAATATATTGGTGTGATAAGGTTGGTATAATTCATTGATATGCTATTATTCCACACACAGAGACACCAGAAATTTAGGGTAAAGAGATAGATAAAGGAAGCTTAACGAAGGATACAAAAATGAATTGATTCTAGATATAAAGGTTCAATATAGTGGCTAATTATCACCAGAATCCTTTGGTCAATTTGTCATGGCCTATGGTTCTTAGATTCCTCACCAAGATGAACAGGTCACCCGGGATCATTCGGCAACCTAATAGCAGTCATTAAGGGCCAAATCTACTAGATCTAGTCTGTGGAAACCCGACCGTTAGGAACTTAGATTTCCCCTAACCTCTTAAGTACCTCCACTTGATAGGTGATCATTTGGTCAGTTCGCACACGAAGCGTGGTTGTACTATAGCCAATTCCTCCCATACTTCGCAATCTATCAGACTGGGATCAGTTGGTCATATCTCCCAGCCCTTTAGATACTACCAAGCTTACAATATTACCGAGACTAATGATCTATGATAAGACTAGCAAATGTCTATAAAGAATTAAAGAGAATATCAATAACACAAATGCAAACTTCAATTAATAACATGAATTCATAGAATAAGTCCTAGAAAAATATAAAAGGAATTCAAACTCGAATACAATGGAAATCATAGACGAGAACTTCGTTATTCGATGCTCCTAAGCCATGCTTCTTCTTCTGTGTTTGATCTCCCCAAACCCTAGAAGGTTTGGGAAAGGAGAGATGATTAAAACTGGTGAAATCTTCGACTATTTATAGGCTCCGATACTAGTTATGGTGTAACATTTATTAAGTAGTTACGCCGTAACTCTTCAATTCTTGTGCTTATCCATGATTACGGGGTAACCTGAGTAGGGGGTTACGCCATAGCCTTTGTAAATCATATGCATTTCGTCATTACGGCGTAACCTGAGCTGATGGTTACGCCATAGTCTTCGTAAATTTGATGTTTATCCGTTGTTACGGCGTAACTTGAGCTGAGGGTTACGTCGTATCTCTTGTCAAGTAGGCTACATAATGTTCAGTAGCATGTTACGGCGTAATTATATTCCATGGTTACGCCGTAATCTTCATAATCTTAGTTACGTCGTAACTTCATCACTTGGTTACGCCGTAGTTGAGAGACAACTCATCTTATGGGCTTGAAAACGTCCAATTACTGCTTCCTTGCATAAAATAGGTCCTGAAATGAAATAATAAGGAATAAGGATGTTTTCACTCGCATTTTACTCAAAATGTGATGATAAAGGAGGAAATTAACGCTTAGAATATCAGGACTATTTGATGTTATCATAATAATTCATTTATTGTAATAGTTTATTAGGATGGGTAAAAACCACAACCCATGACCCATACCCATGGAGCATATCCATAACCTATGGAGTTAACTCATAACCCATTGACTAGATGCATTACATCTTTTAGATACATTGTATCTACTTAGATACCCATGGTCCAAAGTCCATGACCCATGACCCATGACCCATAACCCATGGGCAAACAGGAGCGTCTCACGGATCCCTCTTATTACACTAGATGGATCCCTCAGGCAAGGGATCCGTGGGATCCGTGCAACAGTAGCAAGAAATTGCCTATAAATAGAGAGTCATTTCTTTATTGTAACTCACCCCTCTTCTTACAAACTCTCTCATATATTCTTACATTCTTCTAACCTTAGATCTCTTGATCTAGATAGTAGTTCTTCTTTCTTTTGTTGTGATTCTCATATAGGTCCTTCTCTAAGGTGAGATCACGAGCATTCTACAAGTCATCCAAGCAAGGGGTCCTTAATTGATTTGTTCCTCCACAAGATTTACAGCGAAGATCTTATATTTCATATTTCACATATTTGTTGTGTTATAGTAGTGTTGGTTTGGTCCTCCGTGTTAAGGACTCAGTATTTAGCTTTGTACCGAAAAAAGTGTAAGCGACGTTGTGAAGGCTTCTCCGCCGAGTTGAAGGAGTTTGTTGACATAGTGCTTAAACTCTCTAGTTGGTGACTCAGGGAGTGGAGTAGGGAAAGGAAGGTGTCCTTGTAGCCGAACCACTATAAATTGGTTGTGTCATTTCTATCCTTTACTTTACTTGTTTTCTTTACTTGCATTACTTATAAATCTATACTTTCTCTCTATCCACACGATTTCACATTATATCAAATCTAAAGTTTTTGAAACTAACTTAAAATCGGCAAAACTATTCAACCCCCTTCTAGTTTTCCACAAAGGCAACTATCTCGAAACTCTTATCCTGAAGTTGAGCTTTGAGTTCATCAATTTTTGCTATCAAAGAGTTTGTTTGTTCCAATGACTTAGTTCTAGCTTCTTTGACGGAGTCACTTAGTTCTATTTGATGTTTTCTCAAAGTCTCATTTTCCTTTAGTAAGTTGGCCACACAAATTGCTAATTCATCATTTCTTGTTTTAATATGATTTGTAGTAGTAACATCAGAATTACTTGTAACCAAATTACTTTTAAATTGCATATAAGATATATGTTTCTTTAGATTACTGATTGTCGAGTTTTTGTCCTGAAGCTGAGCTTTCAAATCATTTATTTCAAAAAATTCACGAAATTCAGGAAATTCCGGATTTGTGCATGGTTTTTCAGTTTGAAAACTTTCTTCTTTTCTTTGTATTGCAATTTCAAGTGAAATGCAATGTTTTTCAAGTTTTGAGAATTTTTTGAAAGTTCATCAAAAGTTATCTTATCAACCATATCTTTAGTTTTGAAACATTTTATCTCAGACTCAAATTCTGAGAACATTTATTAAGAACATATTCTGTGATGTGATCAGTTTGCACAAGAGTATTTTCAGATGCATCATTTTGAACTGTTACCACTACTTCGACACCTGATGCAAATTCATTCACCATTCTGATTTCTGGATCCACCTCTTGTATGAAAGGAGTTACTGAACAGCTGGTTTCATCAATCTTTGTTGTCTCTGATAATCTGCATTCAGCAATACCTGATCTTTCAACCGATACATTACCCGACTCATCACAACTATCTCTCAACTGCACCTGACACTCATCCACTTTTTCATCATTCGTGTAACTTCCTCAATATACTTCTCCACATTATCCATGAGTTGGATTAATGTCTCTCTGAACATGTTAGCTTCCATCCCAGTGTGATTTTTGAACGACATTTCAGTCATATGTCTATCATAATCCGAAGTGTAATCACTATTGATGAATGACTGGAGTTGTTTGTAGATCACCCGAAGAGCAGCTTTGGAACTGGTGTCATGAACCTTTTTTCTGTCAAGTTGTTGTTCCAATTGTTCCAAGTTCAAGAACAATGTGTCAGTTATTGATGAGAAATCTTGACGGAAAAGTGTAATAGCTGCTCGTTCGATTCCAAATGTGTATTTGTCATCAATTCGAAGTAACTTGAGGTGTGAATGAAGTTGTCGATAAGGTTCAATGCAACTTTCCTTTTCCTTTGCAATAGCTTTTTGTAACCTTGACTGGTGCAATTCTCTCTCTTCAGAATCTAAACACTGAGATCTCACATCCTCATCGATTGATTCAATCATCTTAAACCGTTCAGTGTAGCAAATATTCTCATGGTTGTCTACAACATCATTCAATTTAAGTACTTCCGAGATCACTGGATCAGGAGTGTACGGCATGATGTTGTTGTGAATTTGAACGTGTTATGATAAAAGTTGGATCGATTCAATGATTAGTGATTGTATGTTAAAAGGAATATTGGTATGATTGGATTAGGTGAATTATATTAAATTGTGATTTGATGTTGTTTGAATCAGATGACAAGTCTCAATCTTTGACAAATCGCAGTCTCATCAAACCTCACAATTGACAAACCGCATCGTTAACAAACCGCATTGACAAACCACTTTACTCAAACTGCAGAATAACCAACTCGCTTTAATCAAACCGCAGGATGACAAATCGCAGAGATCAACTCGCACATATTAACAAACTGCACCGGACAAATCGCACCTTTGACAAAACGCAAGGGGACAATAGTACACCCACTACTTGTCCTTTTGTCCCTTTGTCCTTTTCCTCAAACCGCAACAGAAGTATCAAACCGCATACAAAATCCACTCAAACCGCAACGAGATGGGGACAAACCGCATCCAAGAATTAGGTCCGAGAGACAAACTGCATACAAGAATGAAGACCCTTTTTCACCTAAAATTCACCCTTTTGAACGTTTTTTCTTGGTTTCTTTTGCACAACTTGATCCTAGAAGGTTATATCTATCTTAAAAACACTTACTTTAACATCAAAACACATGAAAATCTAAGAAAGTCACTTATAAGTCCAAAAACCTTCCAAAACCAACTTTTTGATCTAAAACCACCAAGATGAACGCACATACAACCTAGCTAATCAAACCATGTTCTCTGATACCAATTGTAAGATATTGGATATCATAACACCACAATTCAACAAGCCTTGGATCGTGTATAATTCTAGAGAGAGAAAGTGAGAGAATGGGATGTTTAGTGAGAGAAAAACAAAAGAAATGTTAGGTTAACTTTGAACATCCAACCCTCTCCCTTGTGGGGAGAGGGCTATTTATACATGTTTCTACGCCCTCCTTCGGGCTGTGGATCAGGCATGATGGGTAAAGACCCGTCCGTCCTCTACGATGTTACTCTAAACTAATAACTAATTAATAAACTAGTAAACAACGTAATGTCTACGAGCTAAGATATACTAGACAATAATTGGGGTGACCGACTCTTCAACATGGATTTTCTAAATCTCAACAAACTTGTTCTTGGGACTTGTCTCGTTTATTTATGCACATTTAATTCCTTTATAGTGATTTTTAGTTTTAAAGCTAAGTAAGCCATTTTAGCTTATAACTGCTTATCGTGTTCTGATTTTTCATAGTAGTTATTTTTCTTAAGTTTAGCTTATTCAAAGTACCTTTCTGCAAAGTTTGGTAATTTTTCATTTAGTCTTGATATTTTTAAATAATTAATTTCCTTAAAATAGTTTTTAATTCATAAAAATTAAATAAAAAGTCAAAAACATATTATGTTTTTTCCCAAAATTTTATTTTACCATTTAGCACGTAGGAAAATAGTTTTACGTTCCTAGGTTCATTATTTCATAATTTTCACGTTTTAAGCTCGGGTTTTCCCCGAGCATGTTTGTTTTTAGAATTCTTTTACGTTTCAGGTTATAATTGCTTAGTATGATTGTTTTAGCAGCCTAATTAGTTGTTTTTAGTTATTGTTCATCATTTTTAGTATAAATCCCCATAATTGCACTTATTAAACTCCAACATCCTTCATTTGGAACGATCCGGGGATACAAGCCTAGCCATTTGTATTACTTTGGAATATATAATTGACGAAAGAGAGTCAGTGACCGCCCTCACTTATGTGTTATAAGCTTTTATAATTTTTTCGACCAAATTTTTTCTTGTAGAAAAAAAAAGCCTTATATAAATTGACATAAATCAAGCTCTCATAATCTTAGGATTATCGTAACTAAAAAGAAAAAAAAAAGTCATTTTTTCTGTCAAAAATTATGTGTCCAACTTTTTTTAGCTTGTCCAAGTTACGTTGTCCAACTTTCTTTTTAGCTTGTCCAAGTTACTTGTCCATTATAAAAATAGCCACATATATTTATTGAATTTAGTACATCATTCTTGCTTAAATTTATTATTAGATTTTTTTAAAAAAATCATCAATTAATTATTCGTGTATAAAATTGTTTTTCTAAAAGGAAAAAAAAATCCTAAAAACTAATGATAGTTATGTTTCGGTTTGGCAGAACTTGACTCAACTCGATAGTGTTTTGTTTGGTTCGAGCTCGGCTCGATAGCTTGAAGAGCCGAGAAGCTCAATCTGAATTCGAAAAAGTTTGACTCGAGCTCAGCTCGAAAAGCTCGAATTATTTATAATAATATGTTTTTATTAAAACTTCTAAAACTAAAATATCAGAAAAAATTTAAATTTAGCTCGACCTCAAGCTCTAGACTCAATAAAGCTCGACTGAAACAAGCTTAGAGTCGAGATAAT
Source organism: Chrysanthemum makinoi (assembly GCA_910596185.1). Lineage (NCBI taxonomy): Eukaryota > Viridiplantae > Streptophyta > Magnoliopsida > Asterales > Asteraceae > Chrysanthemum > Chrysanthemum makinoi. Next base: position 155,233,368 of record OU343223.1, on the reverse strand, counting down.
CGACAAAATCTCTAATTCGTATGTGACCATTTAAATCGTTTAACTTAGAAAAAACGTTTTACCTTAATTGAGTAACAAGGAAGGAAGTAAGTTACAAGTTTGACATATATATTCTCACTCAAAAAGTGACGGACAGACAGAGAGAGAGAGAGAGAAAACAGACAGACCATTTTCAACACACACACAGTAACCGTATTACACTGCGTGTGTGATCTCGCGATAATCGGATGATAATAGATAATCTATAAAAATAAAACATGACAACAACAACAGAAAACAGTAAATCATTTGAGATCACTAAAGGCATCAACGGTTTAGAAAAAGTCATCCTCCGCGAAATTCACGGTAGCTCCGTTGAGGTATAACCATTTTTTCTGTTAGATTTGATGTGATCGCATTGTTAATAGATATGATCTGTTGGGTTTTATTATGAGATTAGGTTTAGAAATGATGATGTTGTTGTTTTTGTTGTTTGTGATTTGTGTGATTAATGTTGTTGTTTACGCGGGGATTGATAATAAAACTGTTGCGCTTAGTAAAGGTGTTGATAATTTAGATAAAGTTGTTCTTCGTGGTGATAATGGTACTACTGTTGAGGTTAGTTTTTACGGGTTTTTTGGTGGAGTGGATTTTTTGTTAAATGATCCATTAGGTTGTTTTCGTATAGGCAGGGGTGGGCCTAGGGCGGATTCCCGGGGGTTTACGGGACCGATGGATGTTTGTCGCCTAGTGTAAATTTTTGTTAAAAATCTTATATTTCATAAATGAACCTGGTTCCGAAATTTTGTGTCATATAAATACATGTCTTATTTCGTTTATACGTGTAGAAAATTTTGTTCTCATGATGATTTCAACATTTGATTAGTCCTTGCTTAATTCGAGAAAACTGTGTCTGAAACTCTGAATTCATCTAGGCGTTTTTTTAGTATGCATTTTTTTTCCCTCGTTGTAGCTTCGTAGGTGGTTTTTAGTGATGGTAAATGCTGAGATTGCTATAGAGCGTCTTATGTTTTGTTTTTTGTAAAAAAATTGTATTGAAAATGAACCATGAAATTACAAGTTTGATCCGGAACATTATATTTGACTTTCAGTTTCAAAGGGTAATTAATGTATGCATGTTACATGATACTATACAGTTGAGGCGGATCTTTGACCTTAAATAATCCGACTTTTACAAAGGAGTTGTTATTTTAATTACCAACAAGAGTTTGTACTCGACTTTGAAACAATAGAAAATTTCATTGGCCTGCTGTAATTAGCACTTCTTGGCTATTTTGATTTATAAATTCCACATAAAATTCCGCTATTTGTCTAATGTGAGTAAATTGTATTGATTATGTCATATGTCTTACATGGTAACAAAGAGAGTTATATGCTCTACATACAAGTACATCAGACAACCCAATAGTAGTTCGGTGCATATATATGAGGTTATTGGCACTATGGGGCGGATTTCTATTAAAGCAGGGTCTTTAACCCTTATTTATTTTGTATCAATGGATGTGTTGTGACTATGTGTTGGAAACTACGCGCTGCACACAAATCATCTAATTATAGTTCTATGTAGATATGTTTTGTGTCTAATTATGCAAGCATGGTTCATATGTAAATTAGGTTTGTTGATATTGGCCTTTCTGGTAATGTAGTTTAGTTTCCGTTAACTAAAGATTTTGCATGCTTAGTATCATTAAGCTTTATATTCGTGCAGGTATATCTGTATGGAGCTCATGTGACATCCTGGAAAAATGAGCACAATGAAGAGATGCTTTTTGTCAGTAGTAAGGTACTAGCTATCCATAAATTATGTTTCGATGAATGCTATCATTCATAATCCTGTTATACTATATAATGGGATGGGTCACCTGTACTATAGATCTGCAGCATGCCAGTGGTTGATTCTGATTATAGTTGTTATGAGAACTGCGTGTTATTAACTTTCATGTAGGACTATTAGACTTAAGAGGCTGAGAATGGTATTAAAGCAGGGGATACAGATGTAGTGGGTTTCTTGGCAGTGTTGTGGCCAAATTATTCTCTCTTTTTTTGATTTACCTGGGTTGCGAGCCGACTAATCCCAAGGCGACTACCCCTGTTGGGTAGCCCGGAGTTGGTGCAAGTGAACCTCTGTGGCCACAAGGGATTCATTTTCTCCCCGTTAGATTCTAACCCGTGACCTCCGCTTTGGAAGGCTACTTCTCTCTTAAAATCGTGGGCGGGTGGAGGGCTAAACCCCCTTTCACATTTCAAGCCTCCTTGTGACAGTGAAAACTCTTCCTTTCAGCTTTGTTATGTTCTGGTTGGGGCATACTAGTTATGTCTTACTGGTATACAATACCCCTAGTTGCATCAGAGAGTGGATAACACAAAGGCTGTCCAAATAGAGGGAGCAAGTTTGTAGATTATGGTGACATGCAATGCTCTATTTCGGAGATAGACCTTTACATGTCTAAGAACCGAGTTCAGTTCACAATTGTGGACTGCTTAAGAAACCTAATATAATAACTCAAAATGTGCCATCAAGTGTATATAACTTGAGTAACATCTGGCCCAGTCCCAAGTTGATACTGATTTGGGGGTTGCAGGCTAGAATTTGCGAATTCAAAGTTAAAATATTGTTCTATTGGCATACCTAATGCTGTCTTATCTATTTTCAGCTCCTCGCTCACTCAATTCCATATTTTAACCAAAGGCGCCTCTTGAAATGATCTATTCGTGTGCTAGGTTTTTTTCTTGGCAGAGTGCTTTGATTTTCTTTATTTTGCCTATTGTATTTTTAGGGATTGGGAAGCATTTATTCTTTTGTTTCTTTTCATGTAGTATTCTAAATAGCTCTTTGTACCTTGTCGTTTTAATCATTCAGAAATGCATGTTTTGCAGGCAATTTTTAAGCCTCCAAAGCCAATACGTGGGGGTATTCCTATATGCTTTCCTCAGGTACTTGTCTCTATTATACTGCTGTTCACATTACTGTTATTGGAATTATTCTAATAATGAAACCTGTTTCCTTGATGTAGTTTTCAAATTTAGGCCCTCTTGAACCACATGGATTTGCTAGAAACAGATTATGGACGATAGAGGCTGATCCCCCTCCTTTTCCATCCAATGTCACCGATAGAGTTTTTGTTGATCTGTTACTTAAGCCTACTGAAGAGGATTTGAAGATATGGCCTCACAGGTTTGTCTTATAGAAGTTCTGAGCTATCATATTTGCTAGACAGTCTGATTTGTTTATGCTATATAACTTAATCCTGTACTTCCAGATAGACAAATAATTCTATCTGTGTGTTGTTTTTCTGCTTGTGTGTAGCTTTGAGTATCGACTGAGGGTTACTCTAGGACCTGGAGGAGACTTGATGCTGATATCTCGGATCAGAAATACCAACGCTGATGCAAAGCCATTTACTTTCACATTTGCATATCACACCTATTTCTCTGTTTCTGATATCAGGTAAATTGGTTTCACATCTTTTAACCGCTCTTGTGCCAAACTAGTATTTGGGCAGAGTACTATATAGATACACAATCTCGTGCTATTGTTTGTGGTAAATCCTTGTGGATATATTATTTTTGGTGATTCGTTAATGGTAGGTTATACATGTAAACACAATTGTTTGCTTTTACGAGTAGTATTCTATGCTTTCATGGATTGTTTTAACATGATATTTCGTCTTTAGTGAGAGACAATAAATGGTTTTAGGAGTCTGGATATATTCTTTTTTTTTTTGCTGTTATAATTCTCATGTCGATTATATAAAAAGATATAAAAATATTGTAGGTAAACTTAAACTGTTTTCTAAAACTTGACCTCATTTCGTTTTGTTGTCTAAAATACGATTGGTTACCTGTATCTTATTTTATATGTACTTTTACGAAACTAGGAATGATGTAATTAGTGTAAAATGGAATGAATTAAATGCTTAAGTTTGTTGACCACATTTGGACCTGTTTCTTATTCACTGATGTGAAACAATCAGTGTCCTCTGTTGCTGATTGTTAGGATTATTCACTCTCATTCATTTTTCATTTTTTAAATGGTTGTCGACAATTAGTGTGGTTAATGGTGTGATATATCTTTAATGATGTTATCGTTGTTATTTCTGTCTTCAGTGAAGTTCGAGTGGAAGGATTGGAGACACTTGATTATCTTGACAACACAAAGAACAGAGAGAGATACACAGAACAAGGGGATGCAATAACCTTTGAATCTGAGGTTATTTTGTTACCCTCTTTCTCATAACAGTTACCTTTTTTAAGAGGGTTAGGCTTATGTAGCGTTAATTGTTTACGCAGATTGACAAGATTTATCTGAGTACACCAACAAAGATTGCTGTTCTGGATCATGAAAAGAAACGGACGTTTGTCATCCGCAAAGAGGGACTTCCTGATGCTGGTGAGATTTTCATGATTTGATTGTTCGAGCTGTCTATTGTTTAAACCTTTAGGAAGAATGTAATGCGATGAATGTTTTGACATCTTGATGATATGTTCCACATTATAGTATAAAATATGGCTGGGTTAAATTATCTTTTTTTTTTTGCTGGCGTGAAAATGGAAGAAAACTTACATGCATGGGTATATGCTTGGTAGACCTTTTGTTTGATAAACATTATAGCCTTCTTTATATATTTGTTCTTATTTCATTTTATTTCTTTTAATTATTGTCAGTTATTGTAGTGTATAAGCTCTGTATCTTTATTCTCTAATACAATCACAAGAAAACTGTTTTCTACTAACGTTTTCATATTAGTTTTATACAATCCATTTAGAAGTTAGAACGTATCAGATGCATCACATCGGTAACTAAATTTGTTATTTTTTCTCCTTTGCTAGTTGTGTGGAATCCATGGGATAAGAAGGCAAAAACAATGGCTGATTTTGGAGATGAAGAGTACAAACAGATGCTTTGTGTGGAAGCAGCTGCCATTGAAAAGCCAGTTACACTGAAGCCTGGTGAAGAATGGAAAGTAAGGCTTGAACTCTCAGCTGTTCCTTCTAGCTATTTCAGTGGCCAGCTCGACCCTAAGAAAGTTCTCCAGGGCGCTTAGTTGATAAACATTTATGCTCATGAAATATCATGTACAGGTATGTATCTAAATCCAACCACTACGTGTCATCACACTATTCACCTTTGTTGCTAGCGATAGCTGTGTCAAGCACATTTAGTGATTGGTGGTTTCTGTATAATTTCTAGTAATGGGGTTTCTATAACATGTACATTTTTTCATTTTAGTAAATGGGATATCTGTATGTGCATAACATGTACATCTGAGCATGTTTGAATGTGCTGAGTACATGGTTAGGATAGGAGTGTTCGGACGACAATGCTAGCCCCTAGAACCCTGTAAAAAGTCATGCTTATTTTACTTCACATAAATGTCTTCTAATTTGTGGTTTACTTTCTCTGATGCAGGTTTGTGGTGAAAGCAAGGCTTGTGCCAGCTCTTCTGTGAGTCCATTTTTTCTTGTGTAAAATTTTCATTACATAGGTCAAAATGGTTGAACTCTTTTGAGCAGAATAGTTGTCAAAAATATTGTTGGTTCACTAGAAACTACTGATTGTAACAGAAATGCCAAAACTAAATCGGCAAAAAAGCATAACGAGATGGTTTTAAAAGATTCTCAAGTTGTGGTTTTGATAAAACAATGTATTTTGTGACGTACTCTAATGGCTATACGTATTTTATCATTTCTACTTGTGACGTGATAAGTAGGTTGTTTTCTGCTCGACCCTGTAGATTTGATAGCCTTATGATACCATTGACTTCTGCTGTTTGTGTAGGCAGTTGTATATTTCAATTAATAGATAAGCAAGTGTAAACTCAACTGGTTTAGTGGTGGTTTGAAGATCTTATATTGTGGTTTTTGACAAATATTTTTTTTTTGAACGGCATGGTTTTTGACAAATATAGTACCCATTGATTTGCTAAAGTAAGTGTAGATGGAAATCAAGACTTAGGTGATTAGGTATGTGAGACTAATTGTATTGAACGCAGGTGGGTGCTACTTTAGATCTGGTTAACCCAAAAAAGCTGATGTATTAAATTATAAGCTTTCCTCGGTACGAAATGTTTGATCAATGATGGATTCTCTAGCATGGACATCGATAAATGTCATCGACGTCTATGTACGAATCATGTGCATAGTAATTTGCATGTATGTGTATGATGTGGCTTATATCTGCGAGTATAGGTATTGTTTATGAAACTGGAACTTTTCTTGCATCTAGTTTTATAAGATAAGACATGGGTAAAGCTAATATCATTTTGGGTGTTGGAATAATAAGCATGGCTCGGATCTTATCGCATGAACAATTGAACACTATATAGAACCACAAAAGATTTTGTACAAGATGGTATTATAATTATTACTAGTTTTTAACTCGAGGTTGCTAAATGATTCTTTTTTATAAGATTACGTAAAACCTTTCATACTCATGTTCTACAAAAATGACATTTTCATTTATATATATAATAGTTATAAGTTTCGTGCGTTCACGGGTTTACACAATAAAATATATTTTAAAATGCCTTTCTAAAAAACCTCTATTTTAAAATTTTAGTTTAATATATTGTCATATAAAAATTTGGTCGTGTTTAATATTTTGTAATTGTGATGATATAAGTACAACTAATAATTATACGGGCGTTATGTAGTAATGTCGATTAATATTTTGTATGATTTTGGATGAATGATTTAACTTTTTTAACTGAAATGCTTTTGAGGTTAATGTTATTTAAATTTAACTATTGATATCATGTTGTACACAATATGTTAAAAGTTAAAGTTTAAAAAACAAGTTTTTTCACGATATCCATTTTTATACTTTAAATAGAAATTACACTAGTCGTTATAATTACAATCTCATATATTTATTTCCATATCACGGTAACTTGGGCTCACATTTTAATATTTATATTCATGTTAATAATAATTTTAACCGTGTTTAATTTTAAAACCCGTGCAAAAATCTATAAAAAGTAATAACATGAGTTGTTATTAGCCGTAAATTGATATCAATTAATATCACGGTGTTCTATGCATTACTTGAACTCTTAATTATTTAGCTAAAAAACATTCTCACAAATAAGATATTAATAATTGTATTAATATATCTATAAATTAATAAATTAATGAATCAACATATATTATTTTAAAGACTTTATTAATTAATCTAGTTTCTTCTGTATATTAAAGACTATGTATATAAGAGTCATATTTAATTCAAATTTTGTTGGACATTATACTTTTTTAATAAAAATTGATTAGGGAAATAATTGATTTTCATTTGAGTTAAATAATGCTTTAATTTTTTAATTGATGGCATCATCATTGCTTTCTTTTATAAAATTAAAGTACGATAAAGATCAAATAAAAAGACAAATATCCGTAAAAAGATAAAAAGATTTTTTTTTTCAAAAAAAGTTCTCGAAAAATTCCCAAACAATTCCACAAAATCGAGTATGATGGTGCATGAAAAAGTTGTGAAGAACTTTTTTCTAAAAGTGGTTATTTTTTTCGAAAAAAAAATTATGAAAAAATACATTTGCGCATTAAATCGTTTTTTTTTTTGCATCAAAATTGGTTTTGCACCCAATTTCTTTTGACTTTTTTCATCAAAATAACATTGCGCATCTAACTAAAACAAGTTGAAAATTTTGTGCATCAAAATATTTTTGCGCATCAAAATTCGTTTTTTGTGCATTAAAAAAAACGTATAAAACTCAAAATTATAAAAAATGTTTTCACAAAAGTTTTATGCACCAACATACTCGATCTTGTGGATTTTTTTTTGGAATTTTTGGAGAATTAAAAAAAAAAAAAAAAAAAAAAAAAACTTTTTATTCTTTTTATAAATATTTATCTTTTTATTTTAACTTTACCCTTGTACTGAAATTGAACCGTATATTAGAACTATGGTCCGGTTTTGGTTCTCAAAATTTCGAATTTTCGGTTCTCTAGACGGTTCGGGTCCAAACCGCCTGGTTCTGATACTTTCCCGAAAGAACCGACCTTTTTAAAAATATTAAATTTTATTGTTTGGGACATTGTGTACATACAACTTTATAAGAACATAAAAAAAAATACTACTCATTAGTAAGTTATAACAAAAAAATCTAAAACATAAAAATACTAACTTATAATTTATTCCAAATAACATTAAACTATCAGTTTTAGTGTTTTATAATTTACTAATATCATTCAAAGATTCAAATATCATCATCGCCATCATTCATCAACATGAAAGTAAATTTTTTCTATACATTTTTTCTTTTTTATTGCGATCATAATTAATTAGAATTCATGTTACGATCTGATAAGATCAAAAATTAAACCTTCAAATATGACAATTTGCTTATATTGATAAAACTATAATATCGATGTGAGAATGCACCGCATGATATTGTTACCATGTAAGCTTTGTCACCATGATAACCATGATTGTTTTTGTATTAGATATCTTGTCAATTCAAATTTCGACTGTGGCATCCGAGTCGACCTTTAGTACCATTAGACGCGTTTTGGACCCTTACAAAACTTGATTGTCAAGTCAACTTGTGGAGGCGTTGCTTTGCACCCAAGATTGGATAAGAAGTGAGAGAATAGAAATAATTGCGGATGAAATTAAAGATCTTTTGAGTGATGATGAGGTTGTTAAATAGATGGAAGAAGCGGTACTAAGTTATAAATGGAAATAAATGATTGAGCATCAAGTGTTTTTGAAAGTTTGGAACACAAATGTATGTTCTTGATACTTTTAAACAATTATAAACTTATATTTTAACATTTTGTGTTTTTGTTTATGTTATTTTGAACAAACCGAATTACTGAAATGATTTGCATTGTTGGAGACATTATTTTGTGTGTTTTTATTAATATAGCATGTCCTTTATAAATAATCGACAACGAAAAAAATAAATTTTTTAAACACTTTGGTTCTCGTCGGCAATTACCAGAACCGAGTACCATACCAGAACCAAACCAAAGAACTCGAGACTGTTCTCAGTTTTATATTTTCCTTATTTTCGGTTTCTCGGTTCTTTCAGTTCTAGTTTCGGTCCGGTTCCAATACCATGAACACCCCTAATTCAAACTAGTTTTGCCTCATGGTATTACCATCATAAGAACGATATTTGAGAGTTAAAAATAATATCTCAATCATGGTATAACTAGTTTTGCGTCATTCAGATACATAAAAGTGTCAAGAAAATAAGCAATTCCGAACACGTTTTTCAATCTAGTGAGACACCTTAGACCTAACATGGGGGCGTTTCGATAGACATTTATAACTCCTAAGTACTAACTGAAAGGAAAGGGAATCGATGCTTGAACGTGATACAAACCAAAATTAAACAAAAACAAGAGTGTCACCAAAAAAATATTATCATCTTATTTTGAGATTTCAGGTTCACACGTTGTCAGGTTCGAACCTTGGTGGGGCTGAAGCAAGATTCATGAAAGTATGAAACACAAGAACATCAAAGATAACATAACACTATGTAACACCAATAACTCTGTAACTATATAAAAAACCTTCTCGTTTTTAATTATGTATATTAACTAGACATGTTACACCTCTAGCTAATGCAGAAATACCTCTCCTCCATAATACTTCGAGACCAAGTTAAGGAATATGATTTTAATTTGAAAGAGCGCTGCACAAAGACTTGTATGCAGTTACACAAACTTTAAATTTCTCTTCGGCCACTGCCTTCAAAAACAAAGCACAAGAACGTAAGAATCATTAGACTGACTTGCAACTGCTAAGTAGCTTTCAATTATATCTAATTCATCGTAAATCGAGTTTAACAGCATTTTCTGAGAGTTCACTTTTACCCTTTGTCAAGTGTTATTCTTTGATTTTTAAGCTAAACAGACTACTCTTTTTATTCGAAATTAGTAGTCATCCTTCAAGTGCTACGAGGGTATCAAGGTTTAGAAAAAATGTTTGGATAATGCAGAACGGAGTAGGGCTGAGCATCGGGCCGGATCCCGACCCGACCCGACCCGCCTCGCCTAAGCCCGATACCGATTGAAAGACAAAATCAATACCGAATCCCGACCCGTTTATGTCGGTTCGGTTTCGGGTCGAAATCGGGACAGTCGGTTCGAAATCGGGTTTTATTGACCCAGCCCGACTAGTGATAAAGTGATAACCTTAAAATCCGGATCTTGTCTCATCCACTCATATTTTCTTCTCTCATCCACATTCCACCACATCAAATCCCCTGAATCTGCTCATCATCTCCACGATACATATGCTTTCATATCAACTCCATCATATACGAATCACAAACAACTCCATCATATAAACCCTACCTTCTTTGTTCCCAAACGAATACAAGGTCTTGATTAAATGATATCTCAGGTAAACGACTCAAAGGAAGTATGAAACATATTGTTTTGTACTTTCTTGATATGAATCGTATAATAAATGAAGCATGGGGGTGCGTGGATTGGTTGTTCTTGATTTTGAGATGAGAATCAATCGGGTTGCATAATAGTAAACGGGCTGTGTTCTTGATTTTTAGAGGGGGGAGCTTAGTTTTTGTATAAACCTAATTGTAAACGGGCTAGCGGGTTAAGTCGGGCTACAGTCGGGTTTCCGTCCCGATTGAGCCCGATACCGATTAGATTGATTTGTTAAAACCGAATCCCGACCCGTTTTTGGTCGGTTCGGTATCGGGTTACATTCGGTCGGGTCGGTTTGCCGGGCTTAATCGGTTTCGGTCGGTTTTGCTCAGCCCTAGAACGGAGTGAACTTTTTTGGCCACCATACCACAAAAATAAATATTTTGGTCACACGACCTCATGTTTTTAATATGTTTGTGCCCACAGCTCGGACTTTCTTATCAAAAATGAAGGCGAGTTAATCTGATTTCCCCCCCATCATTATTGATTATGTTAAGTTAACGGCCATCTAGGGTGAATGCGTTAGTAAGCACTGATAGGATTCCGCAAACGCAGGACAAATGGACAAAGGGTGCTCCGAAAAAGAGGCATAACATCCAAAGAAATTTTATGGTGGTGGCCAAAATTCAACTTGTAATTTCCATGGAAAATGATTTGTAGACCTAAAGTGATATGCCTAAAAACAGACCTACAAATGTAATTGGTGCAATTGAAAAACTGATTCGTGAATATAAGAAGAGAGAATTAGTGTTTGTCACTTGTCAAAATGTGAATGAAGTACTATTTGTAGGTCTATTTAGTAGGCCTATATATCATTACTCAATCTCCATTTTGAAAGCTATGTTGAACTTACAAACATATAATAAGTATTGAGGCATGACTAGCTATATGGTCTGCATGAATGTTATTATTAAGAAGTAACAGGTTTGACCATAGAAGCCGAAATACTAGTACAAACTAACCTGTGATGGACCTTGATGCTTATCAGGGTGCCACTTAAGTGCTGAAAGGCGGAAACTGCAAAGTGAGACAGAGATACGAGTCATCACAAGTTATACGCAGCAATCGTTTTTATTTTTTACTTTTATATATATATTTTTTAAACCATGTGTGGCATAGGAAAATAAAAGGTTTTGGCATAAATTGTGAGGGACAGGGATTTATTTATACAAAGCTACTATAAACATGATCTTACGCATTTTTTACGTCATCAATCTTTAGTGGACCATTTATGGGCAAACCCAGTGCTATTCTGTCTGTATGTGAACCAACTACAGAGGGCTGATCATCATCTTCATCGGACTCATCATCACTTATAGTCCTCCATTTATTTCTTCTATCTGACTCCTCTCTCCATTCAAATCCACTTGTTTGACTCTGGTAAAAAGACTCTTCCCATGACTTAAATGACCATGAATACCGTCGATTACCAAATGTTGCCCGGAAATGCGTCCCAGGATCATCATCAAAATCGTCATAGATGGACCCCTTTTTCGACTTGCCTGTATAGATGAATATAAACCAAAACAGCATGATTAAATTCTTAAGTACTGAATACACGAAATAAAACAATTTAAGAATCTTTTCGCTATGGATCTGAATGCCAGTATCCAAAACCAATTTACTTCTCTAGACAGATTAAGAAAAGCACCAGTGACAGCTTTGCAAGAGTGGAAAATTTGGACAAACGATGCAAATTACAGTGTTCTTTTTGGTTTGCATGGAAAATATCACCCATTCTTGCAAAATTTAGGCCTTTTATTTAAGCTGAAGGTTAGTTTGCATCAAAAAGACAAGCACGATGGTTTAAAAGTCATACCCCCAAATTAATTACCATATGAATTGGTAATTTTAATTGGTTAGTATACATGTATGGTGTTTAATTTATTAGCAATTAATTAGACATAAAGCTTCGACTGTAATAAATTTAGTATGAATGAATCTTACTTTTGTTTCTCTTCTGATTAGCTTTAGCAGCACGGCGAGCTGAGGCCTTTTGGGGGTCCCGTTTCTTTTTGTTGTCTGTTGTATCAAAAGAGTCTTCCCAACTTTTTGTTTCATGCCTCTTTAAGAATTCACCCTAGGTTGATATAACCAATAGAAGGTTAAGATGTTATCCATTTAACAAATTCATCTATGTTGTTCATCTTGTGGGTCTCATCCACTTCTTCTCTCGATGTAAATAGGACCCACAATGACATTTTGGATCCTCCCTGCCCCAATATAAGACCAATTAAGAATAGACTTTTTAAACCGTCGTATGCGAACACAGGCCATCCTTGTTGGCAAAAAGAACATTGCCTTTTTTAAGAATGGCCGACATTAATAAAAGGTGCCATATATGATTTCCTGTTAGCATTTATATTTAGAAGATTTCTCAGAAATCATTGTTCTTGCAAACTATAGTTCTAAGTTAAAAAAAGCCGTCAATCATATCAAATAGAAATGTTGAATATTCCCTGAGTGAATAAAAAATGATTTAACGATTCAGTGAGGTCCCTCGAGGTTTCATCTGGCAAGTTTCTTTTGAATTCTCATAAGCTGACCGGAAACAAGAAACAGAGCTGCTGGTAGCCTTTCAACTTTAAAAAAAGCAAATTGCTTCATTGATCTGCATAAGTGTTTAGAGAAAAGCCTAATGAAGGGATACCTCAAGTGTAAACTTGGAACTTCCACTTCTCGATAGGAGATCCTTCAAAGATTTCTTTGCATCTGCACGCCTTTGACGTGTTTTGTATTTGATATATGTCTGGATATGAATGCCAAAGAAGTACAGATTAGTCAAAATTAGGACATCTCCTGAACATGGGTAGCCTTCAATGAAATGAACAAGAAAAAGAGAGAAGAAACAGGAAATTTTTAGAAACAATACTAGAATTCGAAGATTAGGATATACCTTAGATGGTTTTTGACCTCCTGAATCCTGCACGGAGAATCATTTGTCATATATAGTGTTAGTAATAGTACAGAAACAGCATAAACATAATAGAGTAAAATTTGAATGCTACACTTAAGGTAGTTATTACTATATAACTGATGCAACAGATCAACCAATTTTGTTATCACCCGTCAACATGATTTAATCATTCAACGCACAATTTAGCTATGAATGTGCAGATATAATGAAAAACTTAAATGTCAATGTCATTTCAGGAATTCAGGATGATGTTGCAACACTAACATATGTAATGACAAAACACATAGAATTAATGACGCCATAAATTCTCAATCATATGTTAGGTAAATCCTTATCTAGAAGATTTGACGTTTCACAAAAAAAAGGTTACACGGGTCATTGCCACCATAAAGACACTGTACATGTCTGCCTACAAAATGCATCCTTGTTACCCTTTTTCCCCCCAATACTCAATCCTGTCAATGTTAGTGTTACTTTGACATTAAAATAAGTTGTTTGATTGTGTCAGTATTCCCTCTCGTTTATAGCTTAGAAAAATCGCACAAAAAATGTACTATACTTTAGGCCAACTTAACTTTAAGGCATTCCACTTTATTTTTTCTCAAGCTATCGAAAGTCATTTTTGTGCAGTGTAAAGTTTTTCGATTTTTCAAAAGATGTTACGGTCATTTTTTAGCTGCAATAATTAACTAATGTGATGAATTAGTTGGACATCTAATAGTTATTTCGGCAAAAACTATGACCAGTAATCTCTTTCAAAAAGTCATAAAACCAAATTGAATACCTTGAAGTTAAATTGGCCTAAAACTATGACCGGTAATCTCTTTCAAAAAATCATAAAACCAAATTCAATACCTTAAAGTTAAATTGGCCTAAAACTATGACCGATAATCTCTTTCAAATAGTTATTTCGGCTAAAACTATGACCGGTAATCGTTCTAGTTGGCCTAAAGTTCAATATGTTCTTGCGCCATCTGCCTTAAACCTTGTTGCAATAACTAGTCTAGAAAACAATCTTAGGGGGTGTTTGGCTAAGCTTATTTACCATAAGCCGATTTGGGCTTATTTTTAATAAGCTCCGATTTTGTGGCTTATTTTGAGACTTGTCGGCTTATTTAAGTTTCTTATGATATGATAAACTTATAAAAGCCGACAAGTCTCAAAATAAGCCATAAAATTGGGGCTTATAAAAAATAAGCCGAAATTTCATGAAATTTCAGCTTATTTTTTATAAGCCTCAATTTTACGGCTTATTTTGAGACTTGTCGGCTTATTTAAGTTCATTATGATATGATAAACTTATAAAAGCCGACAAGTCTCAAAATAAGCCACAAAATTGAAGCTTATCAAAAATAAGCCCAAATCGGCTTTTGGTCATTCATAATTATTTGTTTTTTTTCGACAATGAATGCAATTCATTCGATAGCATTGCAAATTATACAATCATCAAAATCAAAATAACAAAAGGGAAGCTGTTATTACCCAAGAAGAAGTATTGGTCCATTTGTTATTCCATTTTTCAGAAGAAAAAGGAGTGGATCGAAAAGAAGCCAAAAAACATGATGACGATGGAATTCTTGATTGAATAATAATGTTGTTGCATAACAACGCAGTACATCTACCCACAATTATTTTCATCCAAAATCTTTGTCTTTGAAACACCAATGTTCTTTCTGTCTTTTAAGGTTTCTGTCTTTTATAATTTGCATTCAAACCCCTGTTCTCATTTCTTCAATCTTCAAAATGAAATCAAACTGGTGTTACGTGTTTGGGATAGTTTACAAAAATAACCCGCGGCCCAGGCCCAGGCCCTAGCCCAAGTTTCAAGTAAATAAAGACATGACAGATTATAAAAAATAAGCAAGTAATCTTTGCCTTTTTTAGTACCTAATCTATTCAAGTAACCAAATCTTTTTTATAAATAAAGAACAAGATACTTAATCTCGCCCCGAAAGGAAGTAGAATTTAAACAGATCATACCCTTACTTCAAAATAAACTCGTGAGAAATTTTTTACTCCCTCTGTCCCATATTAAATGTCCACTTTTGACTTTGGGAGTTTTTTTTTTTTTTTTTTTTTTCAATTTTGACTCTAAATATTTTTGTTTGTGTTATATAATACTTTATGAAAATTATATCAACGAAAATACATTTAAAACCCAATTCATTTATATGTTTTGCATCAATCGTTACATAATACAAAGATAAATATTTAAGGTCAAAGTTAATGATAAAAGACTTTGAAAGTTCAAAGTGGACATTATATAGGAGGGAGGTAGTATATAATTAGAGAAAACTCAAAAATGGCAAAAGATGTCTTTATATGTGAAACCTAAAATACGAGAGTTTTATTTTGCCACCTGGTAAAATTAAGCCCTTTTATTAACGCATAAAGATCAAAATTGTAATTGGTTTTTATCAATAATTGAATCAGGTTAATTTATATAAAAAAAAAACCCTAGAATACGTATATCAATTGGTTAATAACTTCCAATCAAACCTTAAATTTTTAAGAATTTAATCGTAAATGCAATTTTATGAACTTAAGTGTAAACTTCACAATTCTCATAATTTTATGAAATTTTATATACTTAATACCTCGCGTTTTTTTTTTTTTTTTTTTTTCATCAAAAGAAGAACAGTTATTATTACTATTGTTATTATTAAATTGATAGTAATACTAAAAAGTAAAAACTCGCTAAAGATGCATGCTATAAATATCAAACTAAAACACGTGTTATTTAGTATATGCACGTGATTAATTACAACATATACAAACACTTGTATTCACTTAATTTGAACTTATGAAGATATCAAATTAAACTACTCACACAATTACATTAAAAACGGTATTTTATCATACTTTTATACCCAAAAAAATAAGTGTCTATGATCAAAAAGTTTTAATTGATTTTGATTGAAGTCAGTCAAAGTAACTTAGAATAAAAATCAATTCAAATTGAAATTTATTTAGTCTTTGTTCCGATTATAATTGAAGTTGAAATTAGTATTTTGTACAAACAATTTAACTCGCAATCTAAAATTCAGGACGATTTAAGAGTCGTTTAATACAAAATTTTACTCGAGTGAGCGTCATAAAATCAATATTATGATTTAAAATTAATTTATGTAATTCAAATTTAAAGTAAAAGTTAAGCGAAACCTATCAGTGTTAAATCAAAAATTATTTATTTTCTTTTTCTTTTTGTTTATCATAAACAACATCAATATGCTCTTAAATTGGTAAACCAAACACCAAATTATTAAAAGTACTTTTGATGAAATAGATATATGCTCTTAAATTGGTAAACCGAGGTAAACCGAGTACCAAATTATTAAAAGTACTTTTGATGAAATAGATAGAATATTTAAATCAATAAAAGAAAATGTCACTTTTTTTAGCTTGTCAAAACTTTTGGATGTATTTTGGCACTTTTTACTTTATGGAACAAAGGTTTTTTTTCTTTTTTTCTTTTTTTTTTTTTTTTTTTGCACTAAAGAAATCTCAATCGAGTTACTTTTGGATTACTTGGTAGATAAATTACGGATTTCAAATACCACACATTTCATAGGGAACCTCAAAGTCGAAAGCGAATTGCTACTAGAACCATAAAAACAACGATCCCGAAAATTTATCAATATTTTTGGCTCACAATAAAATGGAATCTTTATGCTCAAAATCTCGATTCGAGTAGTTATTTATTTGGCACCTCCTTTACAGGTTAGTTGATAGCTTTCTAGTGTGACCTCTGATCTTTCTTGCTCCTCAAGGAGGAAATTGTTCATATCGAGCCGAACAGGAGATGCCTTGCAAGACATTCGCAACCACAGCCTTCTGCAATTATAAATTATATGACTAAGATAAGGGCCTTAAGTTTTTAGCTAGCTAGATTCGAACTTGAGACTCTATATTATGACTCTCAACCCCCCTTAAGCTTTAATTGGTGGAAAAGCTTACGAGAGCTTCTAGAACCCACAAGCCTTAAAAAAAAAAGGCCCACAAACACTAGTTTTTAGAGTAGGTTGAGCTTTTGGTAAAACTAATCACATAAATACATTTTTCTTAGTTATGTATATATTTAGTTGTTTTAATATCTTTATATATTTATAATCTTTGGGCTGGTTTGGATTGCCGGACGTCAACCTTTTGCCACATAAGGCTATGCACAATGGTGAACTAGTTCGTCGGTGCCACATCAGCTTTCTTTCTTTCTTTTTTTTTTTTTTTTTTTTTTTTAATTCAAATATTTTTAAAAACAAAATTAAACTTCATTAATAAAAATACTTAACATTACAACAATAATTAAAAACTTAAGCTAATAAAACGTAGACGTTACAATACTTATTAAAAACTGAAAACATCACAAAAAAATCTTCATCGTCGATTCGTCTTCGTCACTTTCGTCTTAGCCTTCAATCTCTTGATTGCCTGCATTTCCACTGTTTCTCCAAATGTGTTCGACCAAATCAGATTTTACGTTTAGATGAGTTGATCGATCCGTTAACTTCTGAGTAACTACTAAGGATTCTGCATGGGATCTTACCGGATCATGATCACGGTGGCCCTCTTGTGGAAACCATGTAGGACAAATCGCCCGCTGCTTGTGTTTGATGATCATATTATGTAATATGATGCATGTATACACAATATCTTCGAGATCCTGTTTATGCAGCCCTCGAGCAGGAACTTTAAGCATTTTCCACTTCTTCTTCAACACACCGAAAGCTCGTTCCACATCTTTCCTTGCTGCTTCGTGCTTCCTCTTGTACAACATTATTTTTTCATCACCAGTAGGAAGGATTTGAAATTGACTTAATAAGAATAGACCATTACGGATATATCCCTTCAGTAAGATAATATCTCCTTTTGTAAGCAACATCGTTAGCTCAATTCAAGTTCCGCTGCTCTCCCAGATTTGATATCATTGAAAACAGAGGAACGATATAAAACGTTTATATCGTTATTCATCCCGGAGACACCAAAGAACGCATGCCAAATCCATAAATCTTGGGAGGTGACCGCTTCCAATAAAATGAATGGATGTGGCCCGTGATCACCCCTAGCATGTTGACCTCTCAAACTATTTGGGCAGTTCTCCCAAGGCCAACCTGTACAATCAATGCTTCCCATCATCCCAGGAAACCCATGCTTATGCTCGTGATGAGCATATAATCTTTCAAGGTCCGAATACGTGGGCTTTCGCAAATACTCAGCACCATATAACTCCATGATAACCGTGCAAAAGTTACGGAGACAATCGCGTGCTGTTGTTGCACCCACTTGCAGATACTCGTCAAGAGAATCAGGAACTGCCGCGTATCCCAATTGACGAATTGCTGCAGTACACTTGACCAATGGAGAAATACCAAGTACCCCTCTACAATCAGGAGTTTGTTGAAAATAAGGAGAATGATTGGTTACCTCTTGCACAATTTGAGTGAATAGGTCACGGGGCATCCGGAACCGCTGACGGAATGTTTTTTCGTCATACAACGGTTCTTCGGAGAAGTAAGCGGCAACTAAACGATTATGAGCACCTACATGATCCCTAGCCGTGTGGTTTCGTCGAGCCTTTGGCAGTGACGCTTGGTAAGTGTCCCAAGCATACTGCGTATACTCCATGAACTCCGTAAACTCGCTATTAACTTCTTCCTCGTCGGAAGACGAAGAATTAAAAAATAACTCGTAAGACATAATTATCAAAATGTGTTTGAAAGTGTTTATGAGAAGTTGTTTGAAATTATGTGTTTAAAAATGTGTTTGAGTTTGGTATTTATAATGTTGTAAAAGTGGTAAAGTTTATTTTTATTTTTTTTTTTTTTAATTAGAAACGGTAGGATTTTTTTGGAAATATGTGGCTTTGCCACTCGGTTGAGGAAGCAACCGAGTTCCTCCATTTTCTTCCCCCAACCGACGACAACCTACCCAGCCACAATGGCTCGACCGAGCTCAACCGAAGCAACCAACCGACGATGACCGGATCCACTGCGCATAGCCTAACACTTAAAATCTTTTGTTTCATCTAGTTTGCTAAACATTACGAGAAATAAAAGTATCAACTTCAACTCTCATAAGTGTAGACTCATATAGATTCAAGCTACAATTTCAGCTTTTGTTTTGCCAAACAATCAAACATATCCAGATTATCTTTTTACTTGATAGCGTGGGGTTATTAGTTGATTTTTCAGCTTATGGGCTTATTTGAACTTAAGATAGCTTATAGGTTTATTTTTTCCAACTTGTTAACTTATCACGTCTCGTTTATTTTTGTTTAAAAAATAAAATTAACTCAATATGCTCAGAAGCAAGAAAATATTATGAATGTCTTTCTGATTTCAATATGATAAGAGCATTCACTGCATTTAGTCATTAAATGATTTTTTGTAAAAGAAAAAGTTATTTCAAAATTTACTTTAAATGTAAAAGCTTTTTAAAAAACTTAATCGGTAAATCCTCAAGTCAACTAGAGAATCTTCAACTCATTCATAAAAAAAGTCCTTTGCTCAAACAAAAAAGTTACTAAAGTTTCATAAAAATTTGTCTTAAGTTACTAAAGTTTCATTTTATTCACTTAGGTTACTGAACTTTTGGAAGCATACACTTCGATAATTTTAGTGTTAGTCCGAGTCACCCAACCTGAGTGAACAAAGTTTCAAATTTTAGTAACCTGAACATATATTTTTATAAGTTGGCAGTAACTTGAATGAACAAAGTTTCAATGTCTAAGATGGTGAGTGAACAAAATGAAACTTTAGTAATTTAAGACAAATTTTTAGAAAACTTTAATAACTTTTTGTACTATAACCCATTGCAAATTATGTCCCTAAACACTTTTTAATTTTTGTGAGAAATATATATATATATATATATATATATATATATATATATATATATATTTTTTTTTTTTTTTTTTTTTTAAATTCGAGCTGTGTACATAATGTTTGGTTTTATGCCCATTAGCTGTTATTGTATTTACAAATTCTAGTTTTTTGCTAATGCTCGTTACTAAAACTCGTTAGTCAAAGTCAAACACTATGCGAAATAACTAATTTACCCTTGTCATTTTCCCCACTCTTATTTTCTTTTGAATTTGCACCGCCACCCTCCTTTACCACCACATAACTGGCATCACTACCACCACCACCACACAACCACCCTTTACTCTTCATCTTCATCTTCTCTGGTGACCAAACCCAGATTCCAGTCACTTTTTTTTTTTTTTTTTTTTTTTTTTTTTTAATTTGTTTGTTCTTGCTCTATTGTAATAAAAGAACATATCGAAGTGGGCTTTACTTGATCATTGTTTTACCTCAGTGAGGTTACGGAGTATGTTGTTCATTCTTGAAAAAGCTTTGCCATGCACAATGAAGATGATGATTTGTTTTACTATTTATTTATGAATTTCAATCTTATCGAGATCTCTTTTTTAAAAGGAAAAAAACAATAGAGTGAATTTAAATTCCAAGCACGATCAAAATAGCACCATAGGTGATAATTCACACCTTCTGAATAACCAATATAACACGACTACTGAAAAGGTAGAAATGAATGTACCCCTATAGTTTACAAGTTACAGAATATAATATCTAACCATTATGTATTACTAACCAAAATAAAACCACAAAGTTAATACTGGTTGTGGTGAAACAAAGAGAAAGATGAAAAGACAAACATAATGGACCTATATTGTAACACCCTCAATTTCGTGATACACAGCGGAATTCAAGCTGGGTGTTACTTCATGGCACAACAGTCATAACAATAGAAAACGAACTCTAATGGAGTCGTTTTAAAAGATTTATCATTCGATTTATATAAATATCAGAGTTTACAAAAATGAGGTCCCAATAGTTTCACGGTTTACAAAATACATTAAATGAGTTTTCGAATGATAATAAAATTATAGCCTTCTTGAGTATCCGTGCTCCTCCGTGCCAGCCTCGTACAATATGGACCTGAAATACATGCTTAAAAGTATCAACACAAAGGTTGAGTGAAATTCATAGAGTTTAGGAAATCAGTTGAACACAATATTCGTAACGTGAGGTAATTAGTCTCACATTCATAGTTTAGAAAACAAAAGAGATATTATTGCACTAAGCTCATGACAAGCGTTAAACTTGTCAATAGAAATTGATATAATAGTAACAGTTGCCCTAATAGGTAATTTGCCAATAAACCTATAGATCTTCAAATATAGTGCGTTTGTTTGCCTACACGGTCAACACAAACGGGAGTTCTCAATCCCAATAGGCCTATCCACAATATTCGCGTTTCACTCGCAAATGATTAATGGTTCATGATAATAGGGACTTAAGATTGGAAATAGTGGTACTTAGTGCAAATAATACATTCAGATAAGCATACAGTTTCAAAGCAATGTGTTCAGTTTAAAAATAGCATGTATTCCCCCCAAGGGTTTGTAAAAACAATTAAGTAATAAAAAGTGGGGCTATGAACTCACCGTGAACTAATGATACCAAAACGTATAACGAAATCGTTGGATAAGCCAGGAAACATCTACTCGCAACCTAGAATATGATGTTGTCTTAGGTTCTAAAATAAGATGTGAATGTATAAACATGCTTATATATTCATTACATCAATTATGCTTGGATACTTAACATTTGTGAAGTCGTATAAGTGTTTACGTTTCGTTTATTTAAGTTTTCCCCGTCTAAATCTACCCGTTATTTCTAAACCGTAATTGATCACGACTCGGTTTTTATGTCCTCGAAAAGGTAATTTAATGTACTAAACAGATTAGTGGGTCCTACTTCCTCAAAAATTATTTAACTAATGTGAAATTACCAATTTACCCTTGGATGTACTAGTTATTTCAATCAGCAGCAAATTGTATCACGGTTTTGGTCATAAGTCGAGTTTTACAACTCCGTTTAATCCACGGCCAGCGGCCACGTTCAAGTTAGGGTATTATCTAAAACTTTTATTCTTTGACCAACAAGGGGTTATATGCAAGTTTTATGAGTTTTAGCCGTTTAAAATCTGTTACTCAGTTTTGGACCGCGTTTAGCCGTTTTGGCTCTAGTTTATTCATCGGGATGAGTTACGGCATGAGCCACCCGGCGAAACGACCACAAGATATCGATCTATAATCCTATGTTATTAATTAAGTTTCTCAGTCCACGAATTTTACCCAGAATTTACGTTTACAGCCCCTATCCAGTTTACGTGTTGCAAAATCTAGTCCTTTCGATGGTTTCTAGTGTTTTAGTCCATTTATCCAAGCACAATCAAGTATAATAAGCATATAGAACACATTACATATATGAAATACTAGTATTTACTGAAATCAAAGGTAAGTATAGTAGTTTGCTTACAATCCTTGTGATGAATTTGTAGAAAACTAGAAGGGGGGTTGAATAGTTTACCGATTAAAAACTTTGTTTTGAAACTTATTGAAAGATCAATTGATATTGATCTTGAGTATGTTAATGAAATATGCAAGCAATATGTAATGAGTAAATAAGGAAAGAAATGATCAAACCACAACAAGTTGTTTATAGTGGTTCGGCCTACAAGGACTCTTTTTCCTTGCCCTACTCCACTCCCCGAGTCTCACACTCGAGAGTTTAACTTCACTAGTCAACAAGCTCCTTTCACCGGCGGAGAAAACCTTTACACTTCGCTTACACACTATTTCCGACACTAAGCTAGATGTCGAGTTCTTTCCAAGGGTACAACTACTCCCACACACAATGTATTTTGAGGACTAAAATACTAACCACTCACACTCACAAGATTATGATGGTTTGATACAACAATGAAGTATGAATCAACACTAGATCATACAACACTAAACAAACAAGACTTCCAACTTCTCGTTGAAGCTTGAATATGACTTGATCTTCTTTGCTACAAAAGAGATCACTAATATGATATGAAACTGAGTTAGAAGGGTTAGAGAGAAGATATGTATGAGAGTATGTTAGAAAGGGATGAGAAACTACTTGGCTTGGCATTGCTATTTATAGCCAAATTGGACAGGAGCGTCCACGGACCGCGGACCCCTAAAAAGGGTTCCGCCCATGTACCAAATTGGTACCGCCAGTCGACAGTCAAGATATCAAATCTTGTCTAAAGTCAACTCTATCTAAGTAAGATTGTGCAAGATATGAAGAGTACAAATCTTCACAAAATATCTAATGGAATCTTCCAATGATTTCCATGATGTAATACATGATGTCAAATGTTGTATTACTATTAATAGAAATATGCAAATGCTTAAGTAGTGTTTGGTTTTAAGAACCTAACACATTCTACAAACTATTATCATACATAATGATTAGAGTCATATCAAGATGTTACTAATCATAAATGTAAATGCTTGAATGATGAATATATTGTTTAAGAAAGCTTGTTTTAATATCTAATAAACTTGACAAGCTTTAAGCTTTTATAAATTAAATTTACTTTTGTCGTTAACAAAACTTAGGCAAAGATCAAAAATATAAATAACGTTTAATGACGATATTTGTATTAACAATCTCCCCCTTTTTGTTGAGGACAAAATATAAATTTTATTTTTATAAAAGAAACAAAGTTTGTACAAGAGTTATAAAAATATTAGTTTTAGAGCTTGAAAAGAAAATGATAATGCAAGTGTATGAAATTTGACTTTTTATGAAAGTCAAAGAATTCACTAGTTGATGCATGATGTTGACTTTTTCAGAAAGTCAAAGTATGCAGTTTGACTTTTTCAGAAAAGTCAAATATAAATAATTTCCAAGTTCTATATTTTCTCCCCCTTTTTGTCTCAACAAAAAGAAGAGGCTATGCGGAATGTAATGAGCCCGAGCTATTATCTCCCCCTTGTTCAAAGCTCCCCCTAAATTGGGTGCTTTTGTGGGAAGATACATGGATTGTGAAAATAAAGCAAAAAAAATTGTTAGTAATAATGATCATTCACAAGCATTTCCAAACACTATGTAATGACACCAACAATATAAGAAACAACATTCATTAGTTAAAATTTTTCATGAGTAAAGATCATGAAAAGAGAACACAATGATGTGTTTCTAGTACAAGAAAATGAAAATTATCCTAAAAGAGCAAATAAAAGAAAGACTATTTTAAAACCATCCTAAAGTGATGGTGGATGGGAAAGAGCGTTGAGACGCTCAAGAATGTGGTTGAGGATGAACCTCATTTCTTCGTGGAAGTCATGGACCATAATTCGGGTCCGATCCACGGTTTGACCCGTTTGCTCACAAGTGGAGCAACCATGCCTTGGAGGGTAGAAAGTTTGGGGAGGTTGTGGTGGTGGAATGGTGGATGTGTTGGTGGTGTTGGGGATGTTTGGAGTGGTCATGATGGATGCAAGCAAAGCACTTTGCATTTGCATTGTCTCACTTAAGTGAGAATCCACCATGCCTTTGAATTGGTGGAGGTTGTGGAGTTCGGCTTGAATCTCCTCTCTAGTGGGATTGTCATCCCACATACTCTCCGGAATGTCCTCATATGAGGGACATTGATGATGGAAGTGGATGATCCCCATATAAAGGACCATGAATGTCCTTGTGAATGGGGTGGAAAAGGAGAGGTCTTGGCCCTAATGGGGCGTTTGGGTCAATGGATGACCGAGGTGATTCATGAGCGATTTGCTCAATGGTGCCAAAGGATGGCAATGGTGGTGGATGACTTGGCCTAGGAGGCAAGTCTTCCAAGTCCTCTAGGAAAGGATTTGGTGATGTTGGTGGAGTTGAAAATAACTCCATGGGAGTGAGAGTGGGAGACCTTGGTGAAGGTGGTGAGGGTGTTTTGGATGTTTGGATGGGTGGCGGTGGAGGTGAAGTAGGTGTTTTTATTGGTGGTGGAGTGGTGATCACAATGTGTGATGAAGTAGGTGTAGCTAAGGTAAGGTGTGTATCATCTCTAATGGGAGATGAGATTGTGAGTGGTGAAGATTCGGATGATGAGCTAAGATTGACAAAACAACAAGGCCTTACGCTCATTCTAGCGGTTTTCTTGCAAGGTTTTGGTGATGATTTAGTCATTTTAACTTGGGTTTTGATTTGCTAGATAGTAATGAGAATGAAGAAGGTGTGAGGATGATCATGGTAAAGCCTTTCAATTTATAGAGGTAAGAAATTGTTGAGAAAGGTTTGATTTGATGTTGAACCATTGAAGAGATGAGGTTCCTAATGATTTGGAAGTGGGTTGAATGCTAGTCATATCACCCAAGTCAATCCATACAAAGAAGATGGAGTGAAGAAGAAAAGATATGCAATAAATGTGTTCTAGTGAGTGGAATTTCCTAATATTCAGATTACCCACGGATTTGAAGGTACCAAAAATTTGGTTCCTTCCTTTATGCCAAAGGGCTCCTTGGGTGGATTTTTCAAATTTTTGAATTTTGGTGGGAAATGGATTTCTTATATCCCTTAGTGAATAATACTAGTTCTAATAACAGTATAAACTAGTTAAGGTTGATTTTAAGTGATGGAAGATAATTTGGAATCACGAAAGAGTCGAAATTCAGAAAATTACCTGGAGGATCCACGGCACCAAAATCATACACGGACGGAACCCAAAAAAAGGGTGCCGTCGGTCCTGTATCAGGATATGGCGGTACCAAATTACATAAAGGACGGTACCAAATAATGGTGCCGTGATCCGTGGAGTGCTGAAATTTGGACAGAATGTTTCTTAAAACCTGAAATTTTCGAAACCGAAATTTTTCTCAAAACTGTTATACTAAACATTTCTAGTTAGGAAAAGTAAATAACACATATGTAAACATAGTGGAGCATAGATTAAGAGCAAGGCTTATTGATTTTCACAATATAGTGAAAATGGGTAAAATTTGATAGCATACTTGTGCTATCCCCCTGCATGAGTTTGTTAGCATACACCATTGTTTTAAGTTATCATCCTACATAATAAAACAACTAAATAGTATCAAACATTAATGATAAAGCATTGTTCCAAACACTCCTTAAAGTACCCTTATTTGTCCAATTTCTTGTAAATCTTGTTCATCATCCTACCAAGGCACTTGAACATTCCCTTAGTTTGCTTGAATTCTGCCGATTCATTCTCAATCTCGGGAAGAGATGCGTAATACTCATGAGGTGGAAGATGAGAGCTTGGAAGACCATCCTCTGAGCTATTTGATGATGATGATGAAGGAGTTGGAGGTTTAGCTCTCTTGCCTTTAGTCTTAGCAACTCGAGCATCACTCAAAGGTACAAAGATGTGAGGGATGAGTTCATAGTGAAGGTGCATCCCTTTTGGGGTTGGTGGAATTGGAGCGAAGTTTCTATAGAGACGGGTGAGAAGCATCCCGTATGGAAGAGCAACGGATCCTTGAGTTGGAATATCAATCATTCTCCTAGCTATGTAGTAGGCTAAGTTGAATGGTTGTCGGGTGGACAAGTTGTAAAGCATGTGACAAAGACAAGCGTTTATGTGATCCCTATTCCCTATGGTGCTAATGACGTTTGCTCTAAGTAACTCCTCCCATTTCTTAAATTCGTGCTTAAGTTCATTTAGCTCCATTCCATATGGATCTCGGTCTACCTCTTTTCCCTTTCGGGTTACTCGGGTTGTATCCGTTTTTGGGTTAAAAAGGTGTTCACGGATGACATCCTTATCGGCTAAACGGGTTATGTAGGGAAGAGAGCGGTCATTGATTGCATCAAGGGCGGTGAGTGACCACTTATCCGTGTAGACACAAGTTCCTCGGTTGGGAATTCCTAGTACTCTAGCAAATTCACTTAAAGTGATGGTGTAGTCATTTTGGTTGATTCTAAAGCTAAGACAAAACTCATCATCTTCATCACTAAAACCGGTCACACTAGCATAGAATTCTAACACAAACCTAGGACAAATTGGTTCATCAATGTCAAGAAGACAATCGAATTGAATGGCGGCTAGTTCTTCACGAAGATTGGTATGCTCAAGGAAGGATGAGTGAATGGTTCTACCCTCGTGGAAATACCTTGATTCTAGACCCCTAAATATTTCTATTTGTTCCTTGGTGAGTCCTTTGGTTTTGTGGTGTTTGGGAATGTAGTTAAGAGTGTCTTTGTGATCATAGAATCTTGCGGCTACCATGGTTATTCCTAAGGACAAGAGTTAACATGTTAAAAAAATTAAGATAAATTTTAACGTTTTTGATTCTAGTGTGTGCCTATATGAAAACAATTTGGAGTTGCGGTTATCTCGACTCATTTTATGCACAAAATGGTTTTAGTGGAGTGTTTGGCAAATACCATGAGATAACCCAAATGCTCCTAATTCAATGTGGCTATATTTGAATATACCCGGGAGTGCATATTAGTTATGCAATACCTTTAGTATTCAAGAGCATGCAAGTGATGAAAATTCTAACGTTTCTATTTGTATTAGCAATGAAAGAATGTTTTCCTATAAGTGAGAAGCTTTTCAAAACTTTTGACATGGGGTGTTTGGTTGTTTGAATAAGGCCTTATATTTATTATCTATCAATTAGTGGGAAACATGATTTTGTTTATGCAATATGATAATGTAGTACCTAATTTGAATGACTAGTTATGCAATTTGCCAATTGAATTCATATTTGGTATAAAAGCATACATAAAACCCCATGTAATGATTTGTGATAGTTTTGTGCATAAATAAGAATCCTAGACTCAGAATTAAGAGATGAAATGTAGTTAGGATACTTACAATGATGTTATCTTCAGTGATTAGTGAGTTGGAAGATGACAATAATGAGCTTGGTTTAAGTTTTACACGTTTTGGTAAAGTGGGTTTTGAGGAAGAGGATGTTATGTATAAAGCTTTGTTTTGCTTCTGTAGACACCACGGACCGAGACGGCACCAAAATTTTGGTTCCGTCCGTGTTGTCGGTTGGTGCCGTGGCTACAGTAGCAGAAACAAGACAAAATTGTTTTGGTTTGACTATTCTAATGTTTTAGGCTATGTTTATCCTACATGCTTGGTTCCATTAACCCTAAACCAAGTCTAAGAAGATTAAAAGGTTCTCGTTTAAGAGGTTTAGTAAAGATGTCGGCAATGTTGTCTTCCGAGGATACTTTCTCGATTGAAATGTTTCCTTTTTGAACATTGTCGCGAAGAAAGTGATGACGGCTTTCAATGTGCTTTGTGCGAGCATGTTGAACGGGATTCTTGCTGAGATCGATGGCTCCTTTGTTGTCGCAAAGTATCACAATGTCGTTGATATGAATTCCGTAGTCTCACGAGCTTGCTTCATCCAAAGAGCTTGTTGACATGCTTTTCCGGTTGAGACGTATTCGGCTTCAGTAGTAGAGATGGCTAAAGCCGTTTGCTTCTTTGCAAACCATGAGGTGAGACAATGTCCAACAAAAGTGCAAATACCACTTGTACTTTTTCTATCGACATAATCAACGGCATGATCCGAGTCGGCATACACTATGGTTTCTATACCCGTTCCTTTGGGATACCATAATCCTAAACACGTTGTTCCCTTAATATATCTAAAAATCCTTTTTAATGCTTCTAAGTGTGATGCCTTTGGGTTTTCTTGAAAGCGAGCACATAGACAAACACTAAACATAATGTCGGGTCTACTAGCCGTAAGATAGAGTAGGCTACCAATCATTCCTCTATATTTAGTGTTATCTACGGATTCACCTTCTTCGTCCTTGATGAGTTTAGTGTCCGAGGACATGGGTGTTTTAGTTGGTTTGGAATCTTCAAGACCAAATTTCTTAAGCATGTCTTTTATATATTTAGATTGATTAAAGAAAATACCATCTTCTAGTTGTTTAATTTGAAGTCCTAGAAAGAAGTTTAACTCACCCATCATACTCATTTCAAACTCGTCATGCATGATTTTAGAGAAATCATTACATAGTTCTTGACAAGTTGATCCGAATATAATGTCATCAACGTATATTTGAACAATAATAATTTGTGATTCCTTTTTCTTGGTAAAAGAGTATTATCTACTAATCCCATAGTATATTTGTTATCAATAAGAAAAGTCTTAAGACGGTCGTACCAAGCTTTAGGTGCTTGTTTAAGGCCATATAATGCTTTCTTGAGTTTGAAGACATGATGTGGTTTCTCAAAGTCGGTAAAACCGGAGGTTGAGCAACATACACTTCTTCGTTAATAAACCCATTAAGGAAAGCACTTTTAACATCCATTTGAAATAATTTAAAATCATAAGCACATGCATAAGCAAGTAATATTCTAATAGATTCAAGTCTAGCTACCGGTGCATAAGTTTCATCATAGTCAATTCCTTCTTGTTGATTATAACCTTGTGCAACAAGCCTAGCTTTGTTTCTAGATACTACACCATTTTCGTCCATTTTGTTTTGAAAGACCCATTTTGTTCCAATTATAGTTTGATCTTTGGGTTTTGGAACTAGTTTCCAAACATCATTTCTAACGAATTGGTTTAATTCTTCTTGCATGGCAATTACCCATGATTCATCTTTTATTGCTTCATTTATGGGTTTTGGTTCAATGGTGGATACAAAACAAAAATGATTACTTTGATTTTGAGCTTGTGATCTTAAGGTTCTTTGATTAAGGTTTCCTATGACCTTTTCTAATGGATGACTTTTAGATTCTTTTATATTGATAATTTCCTTATTTAATGGTTCATCTTCCTTGTTATTATTAATTTGACTTTCTATTATTTGACTTTCAACTAAGTCATCATCTACCAAAGGTGATGTTTTAGAGGGAGGTGGACTTTCGTCAAATGTTATGTTCAACGATTCCTCGACTATCATTGTTTCTTTATTTAGGACAATGTAAGCTTTACTAGTTTGAGAGTAACCAAGAAATACACCTTCATAAGACTTTGGGTCAAACTTGGTGAGATAATCCTTAGTATTAAGAATAAAGCATTTACAACCAAAGACTTTAAAATATCCTAATGTTGGCTTTTTACCTTTATAAAGTTCATATGGTGTTTTGTTTAGGAAAGGACGTATTAGGACTCTATTTAAAATATATGTAGAAGTGTCAACGGCGTTACACCAAAACTTTTGAGGAATGTTTTGTTCATTAAGCATTGTTCTACTCATTTCTTGAATTGTTCTATTTTTACGTTCTACTACTCCATTTGATTGAGGTGTTCGTGGAGCCGAAAAGTTATGTGTTATACCATTTGTATCACAAAAGTTTCCAAATTGAGTTTCGTTGTCAAATTCACGACCATGATCCGTTTGGATCGACACAATTTTGACACCTAGAAGATTTTGAATTTTCTTGCTAAGTATTTCAAATTTATCAAAAGCTTCATTTTTGGTTTTCAAAAATAATGTCCAAGTAAACCTTGAGTAATCATCTACTATGACCAAAGTGTATAAGTTGCCTCCATAGCTTCTTATAGCGGATGGTCCAAACAAGTCCATATGTAATAATTCTAGACACTTAGATGTGGATACCATATTTTTAGATTTGTGACTACTATGTGTTTGTTTACCAATTTTGCAAGCGTCGCAAAAGTGTTGGTCATATTTTAGTTTTGGTAAATTCCTAACCAACTCTTTTGAAGATAGGTTTTGTATAAGTCTCATATTAGCGTGACCTAAGCGTCTATGCCAAAGAGATGAGCTATCGTCTAATGTTGTTAGGCAAAGTTTGTCATTATATGTTTTATCTATTTTCATGACGTATATGTTATTTTTCCTAACTCCTTTAGCTATGGTGATACCATCTTTTAGTATTTTACTACCATTTTCATCAAATAGTACTTTATACTTTTTATCACATAGTTGGCTAATACTAAGTAGATTAAATCCTAACCTATCCACATGAGCAACATTTTCAATAGTTAGAGAGTTATGAGCAATCGTACCTTTGCCAATGATTTTGCTTTTGAGATTGCTACCGAAAGTGACATTACCTCCGTCATACTCTTGGTATGATGAGAAGAGACTTATGTTGCCCGTCATGTGTCGTGAGCATCCACTATCTTTTATCCATTCATCAGGTTCCAATCCAACTTTCAAACATACCTAAGAAGCAAATAACTCAAACATTTGGTCCCCAATATCTCATGGGTCCGTTTGGGTTAAACATACCATTTATTTGATTCATGTATGGAAATGATGGGTAAGGGTTCCATGGCATGTAATCTGGAGTTTGATATGGTCTAGGAAAGTTTTGATTCCAACCGTTGTGTTGGTAGTTAGGTTGAACGTTGTGGTTGCTCTTAGGAAAGGGGCGTTTGGCAAAAGAAGTTTTATATCGTTGTTGAGTAGTTTTTGATCTAAATTCATTTTTAATAACAAGTCCTACTCTCGATATAATGGTGGTTTTAGTTTAACATTATCATTGGTTTTCTTTGTTATTTTAACAAATTCAGTACGGTCCGTATTGCGAACATTACTGTTCTATTGCTGAAGTACCCGCGGTACCATTTTGCATAAGGACGGAACCCTTATTTTGGTTCCGTCTCGGTCGTTTGTCTTGCAGCAATTTTGACAGAATGTTCGTCTTTTTCGGCCGTTTTGTTTTGACTCTTTGGAATTAATACTTCATTAAAACCTAGCCCATTCATGTCTCATGGTGTTTTATGAATTTTAACTATTTCATCGGCAAAGCGATGTTTTTGTTAAACCTTTTAAACTTAGAATTATTTTCTATTAAAACTTCTTGTGTGAGCTTTAGTTTTTCTATTTCAAGATTAAGCTCTTGACATGATTTACAATCATCGTCATTTGCTTTTCCTTTTTCAAGACGTTTTGCTTTTTCTTTTAACTCATATACCTCATTTTCCAAAAACTCCTTTTTGGGTTTTAGAAATTTATTTTTAGTTATGATTTTTAGACTTAGCTCACACAATTGATTATATTGTTTTTGCAAGGTGTCATCATCTATAGAAGAATAAGAAGAGTCGGAAAGTACCTCATTTGACTCATGTGCCATTAGAGCGATCTCTTCCTTGCTTGATTCTTCATCGTCTTCACTATCACTCCAAGCACCACTTACAAAAGCTCGTTGAGTTTTGGTTTTAGGTGGCTTGGGACATTCTCCTATGAGATGACTTGCATCACCACATCTAAAACACTTTCTTTCACCTTTAATCTTCTTATCATCCCGATCTTTTCGGAATGGCTTCTTTTCTTTTCGAGGTTGTCTTACAAACTTTCCTCTTCTTCTAAAGAACTTCTTGAAATCTCTAACGGCCATGGCATACTCCTCATCTTCACTATCGGAACAAGATTCACCATCATCGCTTGATTCCGCATTTGCTTTAAGAGCAGTTTGATCTTCTCCTTTCTTCCTTTGATGATCTCCGAATCTTTCTCCATTACCATTTCGTGAACTTTGAGGTTGCCAATTAGCTCGTCTAGTGACATTATTGAGAGATCTTTTGATTCTTCAATAGCGGTCACTTTAGCTCTCCATTTGGGATGGAGTGCTCTAAGAAATTTCCCGACAAAGTTCTTACTACGAAAAGATTCATCAAGTGCTTTAAGTGATGTAATGATAGTGTTAAAACGAGCAAAGCCACAATCAATGGTTTCATCTTCAGGGATAACAAATTGTTCATATTGTTGAACAAGAAGATCAATTTTGTTATCCTTGACTTGTGAATTACCTTGATGTGTAACAATTAAAGATTCCCAAATATCTTTAGCGGTTTCACACATAAAAATTCTTTCATATTCTTTTCTAGGTAAAGCATTATAAAGCATCATTTTAGCTTCATTATTTTTAGCAACTAATTTCTTTTGTTCATCAACGGAAATATCCTTTGTTGTAGAACTAAAATCTCCTTTAACAATAATAAACCAAAGATCTATATCTTTTGATTTTACATATGTTTCAAAACGGTTTTTCCAATAGATAAATCCATTGGTTTCAAAGAGTGGTGGTCTTTGCATAGATTGCCCTTCTTTAAAGTTTTCAGAATCCATGGATCGTTTCAAGTTTATAAAATACAAGTTATTTTAGAAATTATTGAGCAACGAGGCTCTGGTACCAATTGTAGAAAACTAGAAGGGGGTTGAATAGTTTACCGATTAAAAACTTTGTTTTGAAACTTATTGAAAGATCAATTGATATTGATCTTTAGTATGTTAATGAAATATGCAAGCAATATGTAATGAGTAAATAAGGAAAGAAATGATCAAACCACAACAAGTTGTTTATAGTGGTTCGGCCTACAAGGACTCTTTTTCCTTGCCCTACTCCACTCCCGAGTCTCACACTCGAGAGTTTAACTTCACTAGTCAACAAGCTCCTTTCACCGGCGGAGAAAACCTTTACACTTCGCTTACACTATTTCCGACACTAAGCTAGATGTCGAGTTCTTTCCAAGGGTACAACTACTCCCACACACAATGTATTTTGAGGACTAAAATACTAACCACTCACACTCACAAGATTATGATGGTTTGATACAACAATGAAGTATGAATCAACACTAGATCATACAACACTAAACAAACAAGACTTCCAACTTCTCGTTGAAGCTTGAATATGACTTGATCTTCTTTGCTACAAAAGAGATCACTAATATGATATGAAAATGAGTTAGAAGGGTTAGAGAGAAGATATGTATGAGAGTATGTTAGAAAGGGATGAAAAACTACTTGGCATTGCTATTTATAGCCAATTTGGACAGGAGCGTCCACGGACCGCGGACCCCTAAAAGGGTTCCGCCCGTGTACCAAAATGGTACCGCCAGTCTGACAGTCAAGATATCAAATCTTGTCTAAAGTCAACTCTATTTAAGTAAGATTGTGCAAGATATGAAGAGTACAAATCTTCACAAAATATCTAATGGAATCTTCCAATGATCTCCATGATGTAATACATGATGTCAAATGTTGTATTACTATTAATAGAAATATGCAAATGCTTAAGTAGTGTTTGGTTTTAAGAACCTAACACATTCTACAAACTATTATCATACATAATGATTAGAGTCATATCAAGATGTTACTAATCATAAATGTAAATGCTTGAATGATGAATATATTGTTTAAGAAAGCTTGTTTTAATATCTAATAAACTTGACAAGCTTTAAGCCTTTATAAATTAAATTTACTTTTGTCGTTAACAAAACTTAGGCAAAGATCAAAAATATAAATAACGTTTAATGACGATATTTGTATTAACC